>OZ005648.1:245906163-246258163 GCA_963930645.1 Salticus scenicus
CACCAATGATATTATTAATTTTTAATAAAATATTTCTATTGTTAAAGTTGCTAATTTCAAAGTTAGAAGTACATTTTTTTTTTTCTTTTCGAAAATAATTAAAATAGTTTTATACAAATATATATATACACTTATTTTTATTATTTTTTCTATTTAGTTTTTTCAGAAATATAAAAAATAACGTAAAAATAAAATAAATCATAAATCAATAAAGTAAATCATCTAAAAATAAGCTTTCAAAAACTATTTAAAAAATATATTCTCCATTTTATTATGTTAACAGAAAAAGTACATACTCCACAAGGATCACATTTCTAAAATTCCATTATAATAAAATATATGAAGTTTTTTCGCAGCTACTTAATTTGTATCATTCTTTTTCGACACTCTTCCTGTAGAACTTGTTTCACCTTTCGGAGGCAGTTTCGACAGAGAAAATAGCGGATCTTTTCACGCGCTTTTCTTTGTAATAAGAGGAAAATTTCATTCATAAATAAAATTGTGGTCATATTTACATACCCCGTAAGTAGTTTATTGAGAGTTTTAACTTTTTAATTTTTTTTTTTTAAGTACTTTGTATGAATTTTTTAAGTATTAACATATGTTAAGCATTCAAACACAAAGAGAGAGAAAATATAAGGTAAAGACACCAGTACTCGCCACCTCTAAAATTTGCACCAGTGTTCGCCACTTCACAAAAGAATGTTAAAATAACCGTTAATTAACATCTACGAATTTGAATCCACTCGATCTAGATTCTCCGGTTTTAGGAAATCTAGTGGGGGTACGGTAGATTCAAATTCATATATGTTATTAAACGCTTATTTTAACATGCTTTTTGTGAAAGTGGCGAGCACTGGTTTCCTTAACTTATATATTTTTTGAAAAGGGAAAAAAGCATTGTTTTCTATAAAATAAACATAGCACATACAGAATTTAGAATTATTTATTTATTTTATCTTATTTTTTGTCCTTATATAATATTTTAAAACGTTATAAACAGAATGTACAGAAAAAAGGGGGGGATATTTATGATTTTCTTCTATTTATATAAGGGAAAAAAATAGTGATTTTTTTTCATGATTGGATATACTTTTATCGTAAAATTTAAATATTTAGATATATTTTATATTATCAGGCTTTGCCCGCTTCGCTGGTAATTTAAAGGAAACTCTTTTCTATATAGCTTTATAAAAATAAAATAAAACAAAATACTGAAACACTATTCGTTCAAACACTAGTCAATTCTGTTTTGAAGAAGTGTGCAAAATTTAAATAAGAATTGGCGCATAAGTATTTGGAAAATTGTTTTCACTGCTTTTCTGAAGAACCTCCGGAAATCAGTACCCCACCAACTACATTTTCGAAGATTTTTTATTAAATATTATTTGAATGTTGCTCTTTTACATGCTCAAATTTTTTAATAAAAAAACATTTATTATATATATATATATAAGAAATAGAAAGACAGCCCCCCTCCTCCCCCCCCCCTTCGAAACCTATGTAATCCCTTGAGGTTTTATTTGTTATAATAAGATTAAAAGGATATCACTCGTGGAGATATAGAAAAAATATTTTACAAATTTAAGCCATTTATTTCTCTAAAAAGAAGCCCTCGAAAATTATCTTAAGAATAGTTAGATAACTGTTATATATATATATATGTCATTTTTTTCTAACTGAAAGTATAAAATAAAATTTTAATAATAAGGGATATCGGCAAATTTATTATTTTTTTTATTCATTCATTTTTTTTTTTTTTTTTTTAATAAAATCTTTTTTTTTTTTTTTTTTTTTTTTTTTTTTAAACAGTTACAAATTAAAAATTGCAAGCGATATCAATTTCATTAAGACAGAATTTATCATGTTTAAGATAAAGTACCTTTATACTAATAGCACTTACGTACGATAAATTACGGCATTAATTAAATCCCCCCCCCCAAACACCCTTTTTACTTAATCCAGTGAAAACAAAAATTTTGGGGGTTACAGTGACAGAGAAAAAACCTGTAAATTAAAATCATTTTCCTCCGTAGACAATAGGTTTTAATATTTTTCAAATTAATTTTTAAAGAAAAAGTATTTGTAAACATGCAAAACCTATAAATAAAAATATATTTATTCAAAAAAGAATAAGAAACTTTATCATTTATCAGTCTGTTTCTTTTAGGATGATTGCACTAATCAATATACGGACTAGTAATTTTACAATAAAAGTAATATTATAAACAGAAAAATAAATTTTAAAATATCTCTCAGTTATTCTGACACTTACTTTTGTCTTTTGTTAAATAGTTTCTCCAAGATAACCTTATCAAATTCAAATAATAATAAATAAATAAATAAAAATAATAAATAAATATTTTTAATAATAATTATCTAAATAAGCAACTAAATTTTTCTTTGATTCATTTATCATGTACATTTACCTTAAGTGTTGTAGAAACTTCTCTTAGTGTAGATTTTTTTTTTTTTTTTTTTTTTTTTTAACCTTACACACTTTTAGCATTCCATATTAGCAACACACACACACACAAATCTTTCTACTTTTATTTTTTACACTCTACATAATCTGATGTTACGTTCATAAACGAGCCCTATAAATTCACTTGACATTTTACGTACATATTTCACAAATGCATACTAAAGTCAGATAACAATATTAAATGGTAAAAGTTTATGGGGAGGGGAAAAAAAGTAAAGAAAATTATTCTTATCTTCCACCTCTTCGCTTACCTGTGAGAACAGTTAAAATAAAATTAAGCTGGGTTTGAAGTTTTTGGCGCAAATAACTGAATATTTCTATCCGTGAGTTTAGTTGATATATATCCGGTTTACAACTAAATCCAATGTCCAAACTTTATCCAATGTATACAAGTTTTCTACAAACAAATTTCTAAGGTTTGGGAAAAAAAAGGCGAATGACTTTGGTAAGTGAGTTAACAAAACAGGAATTTAAATATATGAATCATTTGGGAATTTTATTCCATTAAAGAAATAAGAGGAATTTCTGCCTATCATTTTATTATTATTATTTAAGTTGCACAATTTATATATATATAAAATAGTTCCGGGTGATATGTGCTTTTGCTTTCTCTCTTTCTTTTCTTTTTTTCTTTCTTTTTTTTTTTGATTTTTTTAACTTTCATAATTTCTTGGAAAACAATTTTCATTTTACCTAAATTTAATAGTGTTCCTAAATGTAATTTTACTCATTGCTCTCCCAGGACCTCCAATAACTAAATTCTGCCGATTCAACTACTATCCTGGAGGATGTAAGAAGAAATATTGTTCATTTAAGCATATAAGTAAGTCCTTTACACTATTTCTTTTTTGAAAATTACACATTTTACATGAAATATTACATTTTATAATATAATTAAAGTTTTGTTTTATGAATTTTACTTGTGTTTAATATGTTAAAATGCATTTTCTTCACACATGAGAAACTTTTAAGGATAGCATCTTTAATTTTCTTTTTATCAAAGAAAGTAATTATATTATTAAAAAATGCAAACGATAACTAGAATTGAAAACATGCAAATAAATTAATTAACTAAGTACTAATATTAAAATGATTATTTTTTCCTTTGATAACTATTTAATCATTTCGTGACAAATGGGTAGAATGTCTAACCACTATCTTTTGAAATTTTTTATTATATTAAATCCCCATGCATCAGCCATATAAGTTTTATGCGAATTCAGTATATTTTTGGCTATAGGCTTAAATATATACAGAAATTCACATATTATTTGCATACATTATTCAGCCACTGTCCCTGAAGAAGTATTGTTTTAATGTATGCTTTCATTTTTGGATTTTGAAATTTTTTCTTAGTTAAATTATCCGTTTTTTCATATTATATTTCATTTTTCTTCCTGTGAAATGTTGGAAGAGGTTTTTCATGACATATATATATATATATATATATATACATAGTCTTCGCATTCCTAAAGCATTTCTATGGTAAATAGATCTTTCTACTCACTGATCTTAAAAGGATTAAATTTTGAAAATTAATTTATGTCATTTTTATACATAAGTTTAATTTTTTAGTACAAAAATATTATCAATAATTTTTACAAATGGTCTAACCAAAATCAACTTTTTATCGTGCAACCTTTTAATGCGAAAAGAAATTTAATGATTTATAAAATTTAAAAAGAAAGTAAAAGCTTTTGTTACATTGTATTGTGTAATCATTTGTTTGTCCAGTTGACATAAATATCCTTTACAAAAATTGTTATATTTTCAAATTTAACAGTAACTAGTACGCCAGTAAAGTTAGAGTATTTATATAAAGAATATTTTAAGCACTTAATGATGTCCCATATTATGAAAAATTTTCAAACCGAAGTCTAACTGTTGATCTTTTTTTTTTTTTTTTTTTTTTGTCAACAATTTTAATATTTATCACATATATCTTTTTTGGTTTTGAATTTATAATTTAAATATTTCATATAGGGTAGGTGCTCCAGTGATTGGCATGCTCCAGTAATTGGCATCTATCCCGAAATAACCAATAGATAAGAAAAATAATAAAATCATATATTTTACATATAAGAATTTTAACATTTTATGTCAAACACTGGAGCATAGGGTGCTAATAACTGGTAAAATGATTAACTAGCAGTGTCAAACACTGGGACATAGGGGGCGAATTACTGATAAATTGAAAAACTGGCAGTGCCAATTACTGGAACATTGAGTGGGTGTCAAATAAAAATCCATAATAATAATAATAATAATAATTGTTATCAAATGTATATATTTTAACATATATGTGGTTCTGAATGTCTTTCATACCATATGTACTAACTTAAGATTTCTAAAGATTTTCTGATGACTAGAACATTAAAAACGTCAGAGATTGCTCTAAAAGTGTCAATCACTGGTGCACTTACCCTATATCGAAAAAATATGTTTGTAATGTGGGTTCAATAATTTATTTTATTTATTTATTTATTATTTTTTTTATGTTAAACATACAAAAAAATATATGTATATATATGCTCTTGGAAAGGTAAAATAATGACATTTCTATATATTTATAATAAAAAGGAATAGAGTAGACACAAACCATTTGTCCAGTAAATGAAGCAATGAGTAAATTTACTACCAAACCTGAGTTTAGTCATTAATTTGGCAATTATAAAAGTATTTAAGCGAAATTTTCAGCACATTTCCTTTTACCTAAAAGAAATAAAACATTTAAAAAAAAAAAAAAAAAATCACAATGGCCAATTATGAATTTTAAAGGATATTCATCTAAAATGTTACTTGTTTTAAGTGATAGTACATTACATAACCAGCCATTTTTTTAGTTGAATTTCACATTAAAAAAAAAAAAAATGCTTGAAAGCACAATTACAAATAATTATTATCCAAGTTATGAACATAAACGTAGATCCTAATTTCAGTGAGACACACTTTATTTTTGCTTTAATAAAAAAATTTTAATTCTTTTTTTCTTGTTACAAAATTTAGAGATTGTGCTATTATTACATTACTCTATATATGAATATTAGGTTTGCAAAGAATATGTGCTCTATCTTTATGTGATATATTTTTTCTTCTTTTTCAGATGTGGCAGAATCAAAGATTGTTAAAGAAAATAGTGTAGGTGGTATGTATACTTTTGTTTTCTCTGCATAACATTAAAAAAAAAAAATCTATAAAAGTTTGGCTGTTTTTCCTTTTTTAATATTTTTAAACTTATTAAATTCCTACAGGAATTCGATATTTTATTTTAAATTTCTATGCTAATTTTTAATACAAATAAGAGTTCCTTACAATTAGGTCTAATTTACCTTTACGATAATTTTCCCTCATCACAAGGTTTTAGTTCTGGGTTTATAAGATAAAAGTTAGGGTTTGCTAGTTCATTTAAAAATTGCTTACCATTAAATACACTACCTTTCCTTAAAAGATCGGACACTTTAATTTCAGGCGTATTTTGAAATATCAAATATCTCAACAAGTACTAGACAAACTATCTTGAAACTTCAGGAGTGTAAAGAACATGTTATAGTCCATATATTTCAGTTAAAGTTTTGCTCCGAAAGTAAAAGGGATACCAGTAAAAAATGAAAGTGTTTGGCTGTAAAAAGTAATGCATGAAATGCAATCTGGCTGTAGTATGTGATTATGGGGCTCTTTCTTACTATTTGTATACATTTTTGTGTCTCTACCGCATGTAATCATGGAGTTTCTATAAAAAATTGGGGGGGAAAAAAAACACTTTTTTTAACTATAATACGCAAGGTTTTAAAAAACCCAGTGCAAAGCTATTTTCAGGAAATTTGACATACAGTATTAGACACAGCATATTGCAATCAAAATGAAAAAATATTAAATACCTAATGAATTATGAGCATTTTTACAAAATAATTTTTAACTGCGCATGCACATTTAGCGAAATTACATTTCCATAACTTAATAACCAAAAGTATTGAGCTGCTTATATAAAACCCCCAAAAAAGTATCGTGTAAACTCAAATAGTTGTACGCGTTAGAATGTACTGAATTTCAGTTGTTCCCCAAAAAAAGAAAATGATAAGGGTGTTTTCTCAAAATTTATTTATACTCATCGAAAACTGTATTACCAATCAATGAATCAAAATAAAAATGGGAGAAAAATCCCTTATGGTTTAGCTTTTCTCCGAGAGAAACTGAATGCTAGTTCATTCTATCGAGTACAACTTTTTGAGTTTACGCGATACTTGCTTGGGTTTTTATACAAGTAGCTCAATACATTTGGCTATTAAATTATGCAAATGAAATTTCGCTAAATCTTACACAGTCGCAGTCAAAAATTATTTAGTAAAAATGCTCATATTTCATTAGATATTTAATATTTTTTCATTTTAATTGTAGTATGCTGTGTCTAATATTGTATGTCAAATTTCTAGAAAATAGCTTTGCACTGGGTTTAATACCTTGCTTATTATAGCTAAAAAAAAAAATGAATTATTATTATTATTATTATTTATTTTTATTTTTTGCTATTTTTTAAAAGAAACTATTATATCTCCCTGATTACATGTGATAGACATATAAAAATTTATACAGATAATAAGAAAGAGTCCTATAATCACATGCTACACCCACATCGCATTTCAAGCAATACTTTTTGCAAGGTGATGCCAAACAATTTCATTTTTATTTAATTTTTTACTGGTCCCCCTTTTATATTCGGAGTAAAACATGAACTGAAATGTATGGAGTACAACATGTTCTTCACACTCCTGAAATTTCAAGTCTAGTACTTTTTGAGATATTCCAAAAAACGTCTGAAATCTAAAGTGTCCAGTCATTTATGAAAAGGTAGTGTATAAGTATATTCGACATTTAAGAAAAAAAGAAGAAAAGAGCAGAAAAATGCAGAACAGAATGCTTATTAGTTAAAGTATACAAGAATCTGAATTCTATCTAGAATATACTATTTTATATTCAATAAGTAAACTAATATTTTGCGACTGTCACGAAATTTTCCTGTATATTATATTAATATAATTCAATGTCAATGTCATAATTATCATATCCAACACAGTTGAAGGCTATAAGCCCGTTCCGGCCTCAATCCATCTTTTACGGGGTCTTCCTCTATCTCTTCTTCCCCTTGGCCTATATTTTAGAGCTTCCCTTGGTATACGGTCATTTGGCATTCATTATAAATGTTCTCTCCACTTATTTCTAAATCAATGTAGTGTTAGTATTAATATTACGGATACTAAATTTAAATTTATCCCACTTCTACTCAATAGAAACTAAAATATTGCTCTAATGTTTGTTTATTCCCAAGCATACAATAATATCACTCTTTGTTGAAAAATTTCAGCCAAAATTAAACCAACATAGTTTTTATAAAACTAATTTGGGGTGATTTTGCACGATAGAGGCTGAAATATAGATATGATTCAAGTTACCAAAAAAAAAAAAAAAAAAAAAAAAAATTATATAAAAGCTATAGGGTGACATGAAAATATAAATAAATAAATCAGTGTCAATTTTATGATAAGCAACTTATGCATTAGGTTAAATCTATCTTATGTATTATGATTATACCCAATAGGTCGTGAAATAATGAAAAATGCAACAGGACAGCACTACTTGTAAAGTGATATGAGCCAAAACCTAGTCAACATTTATTATATCTCATGGTCTGAATAATATAAAGTTTTATGGAAGTTCCTGCGTTAGTTCTGTGTTAAATCGTCAAAACACACTGTTACACATACAGACATTTTCTAAATAATAGCCATATTTCAGGATATTCTAAAATATTTAAATCCATTAAAAATCGGAAATGGAATAATTTCACAAGACTGAACACTTTTCTTATATGTACATATAAGTATATATTATCCTTATCTGTTTATAGAACGGATAAAAAAAAGTAATATAAACATAGTTTTCTACTTTTCAGTTCCCCTGTTATAATGTAAATACTTATGTTTGCACTTTTTTCCCCCCCCTAGGTAAATTAATCATGAAAACAGTGACAAGGTTTTCACTAAAACGGAAAAATGTTGAAACAATAGGTAAGAATATTAAATAATATTTCATTGTCTTTTATTAAAATACATTTTCATTTTGCAGCTATTTTATTAAGACATGCATAAAATCTGACGAAAAAAGACGCTTTATACAAAAATGAATAAAACTGAATTTTAACTATATCATGTAAACATAAAATATCAGTGTTTGTTGAAAAATTTACACATGTTTATATTTCATTTGTAAATAAAACTTTATAGCATGAATATGTAAACAATATATTCTATAAATATGTAAATAATATATTGTTTCAAAATATTATATATTGAAAATACTATATTTTTATGTCTTTTATTATTTATTTTTTCAGATAATATTAAAAATGATAAAAGTAGCAAATTTAAATTAATAAATTGCCAGAATCCTCAGAAAAAATTAAAGATTGAAGAAAGGTAAGTACATAAGCAATTTTATATTTTGTAAGATTTTTTTCTTTTTCTTTCTTTCTTTCTTTTTCTTTTTTTTCTTTTTTTTTTTTTTTTTTATTGAAAACAAAAAATCGTTATGTCTTTTAAAATTTTTTTTAAATGTATAATCATTAATTCGTAATAATATTTATGTACAAGTTCATTTTTATTTTTTTTATTTACAAAAAATTATATTTGCCATGTAAATTTATAAAACAAACTAATCAAATTTTAGTAAAACAGAGTTTTGCAAATTTTTAACTATTTTAAAAAATAGAATGGGTGACCAGATTAGACAAAATATGTACAGACCAGCGAAATCTTAAAATTACTGGTCTGGTCCTGCATACCAGTGACCCAATTTTCTTAATTTCTACCCTTCTTTAAGATGAAACTTAAAATATCCAAACTTTTTTTTTTTTTTTTCAGACCACTTTTAAATGCAGAAGCTAAAAGTGTGAAACCAATCTGCAAAACAGCTGAAAATGAATATTTCAACAAAAATGATTCATCAAATAAAGAAAATGAATTTCATAATGAATCTATCAATGGTGAAAAATTAGATTATGAACCATGAGGTATGGATTTATTTATTTATTTATTTACTATTTTAATGAGATGTATTTGTGTGCAAATATTGAATTATTTTTGGGCATTATTCATTTTCTAGTCGTGTAGGTTAGGATAACGTATTACAATAAAAAATAACAGTTTGAAAAATAAAATTAAATTTCTACTTAACCCTTTAAGGTTCACTACATATTTTCTTTCGAAAATTGATAAACTAATTTAAAAAACTGGCTATTAGACGAATAGCTGATTATAAATATATTAAAAGAAAAATCCAGTATTTTTTACTTTTGAGAAATTTTCGGTTTGAAATTTTTATATTTAGATAATAATTAATTTAATAAATAAAACACTTTGAAAATAACACTATAAATTGAAAAACTTCGCAACAGTTGTTTTGGGTAAAAATAATAGCGCAGTCTTTCATCGGCTGGAAAAACCAGACACGAATTCATCATCAAAGCAGCAAAGAATATTGCACATTGTACTAAAAAATTTAAAATGATTTCTGTATATTATAA
Organism: Salticus scenicus; assembly: GCA_963930645.1. NCBI lineage: Eukaryota > Metazoa > Arthropoda > Arachnida > Araneae > Salticidae > Salticus > Salticus scenicus. Next base: position 245,916,225 of record OZ005648.1, read on the forward strand.
CTTCTGATGAAAAATCATCTGTTGAATTTCGGAATAGTTCTGCTATCTAATGGACAGAAAAGGAACAAAGTTTTAAAAACTGATTAAAACAAGGAGAAAATATTGAAAAATTCTTGCATAAAAAAAAAAAAATGTTAATTTTTTGGTTTCAGCGTGAAACTAATGAATGTTAAAGAGTTAAAAATTGGTTTTTGTTGATTGTCCTCTATCAGTTTCTCTTTCTATATAAAAATGATTTAATGATTTAAATAGAAATCCTATTCAAATTTACAAGTCGGAATCAATAAATTCCTTTTTTATGCTGCACAAACGTTAATCAAATGAATTAAATTATTTGATAAAATAAACTTCTCAAATAATATTTAAAATAATTTTTTTTAGTATATTCCCTTTAATAATACAAAAGCATAAACAAGCTATTAAATTATCCAGCGGATAAAGCATGTCATTAAGTTAGGGATGCTTACATTGAAAAACAAATATATATTAATCTATCTAATAGCGTTTCACATCTGCTTAACTGTAAGAGATTTAGCCAAATTAAAAAAAAAAAATCATATAGACTAATCAATGAAAATTCATGGGAGGATGTTGAGCCCTCTGTCAAATAGTGCAGAAACTAGAAATTTAAAATCAAATGTAACTAAAGAAGAGCAGTCTTTAGTGTCACTGTTGCTTTAATAGCTATGTAAAGTTCTTGACCAGGGTCCAACATAACACCATTACAGTCATCACAGCTTTCAGGATACTTAGGAATCAAGTTACGATTAAGTCCTTATAACTCAATAAACTAGTTTGTTATTCTACTAGACTCTTGTTTATTACATAAGGTTACGTAATTTATCACTAGCACTACATATATATCAATGTCTCAGAAACAATACATATTAAGCTTTTCAATATATTTTGCTTTGTATAAGACTTCATTTTCGTATGCAATTGCTTAATTCAAGTCCTTCTTCCTGTGTTTGATCTTTGTAATTATTATAGTATGTGTATATATATATATTATATAACATTATTAGCTTATAGATTAATAAAAAAAAGGGGGGGGGATTATATTATTATATTATTTTATCCGACTATATCTGCTCAGTTTGCTCAGCTATTTATTTATTAAAAACTTTCGGATTATGTTGATATTTATAATTTAATGTAAAGAACGATTAAAGAATTTAGTATTAAATTATTCCAATACATTCTTGTAGAATTCCTACTTGTTGCAAATAGATATTGTTGTTGTGGAAGATTTAATTATTATGGATAACAAAGTTGAGAAGTGTTTTGAATTTTTTAGCTTTAAAATTGCGAGGAAGATTAATTTGAGTTTTATATTTGTTAAAATGATTGTAAATGATGTTACTGAGATCTGATAACTCAATATTATTGAAAAGATCTCGAAAGTCAGAAGTCGTAATATTGTCATAGATTCTCTGTTATTTATATTTAATAGCTTATTCCACTTCAATAATTTCCATGTACAATAGGAGGCCCACTAGTAACGAAATCACACATTGGTGCTCAAGGGTGAAAAAGGTCTCCCTGATGAATTTTTTTTCACTTTTCTGAGCTTCTCCTTCGTGAAATTTACTTTCGTATTGGTCTATGTGGTTTCAGTGATCTTATATCTGTTGCTTGACTTTTACTGCATTTAATAATTCATTATTAATAATTTAATATTATACATATTTTTTTGTCTTAAAATTTCTTTTTCTTATAGTATTTGAAACTATGATACAGTTTCATTATATTAATATAAATATAGATTTTACTTTGAATGGTTGCACACTTTAATCCGTGCTTAATAAAAATTTCATAAGAGTGCTGATTATTAAAAGTTATTTATAAAAGTTTCAAATTCTTTGTAATACTTGTTCAAAATATTCAAGTGAAAATTGATAAATATTTTCTTCTACTAAATATTTTAATTGTGTGTATACTTTTCTCACAGCGATTTAATGAAGCTATCTAAATAATAGTCATTTCTCTTTACAAAGTCATTTGTAATTAATTATTTTGTTTTAGATTAAACCATACTCTAAAAGTTGTACCCAAAATTAACTTCAGGGTGCAAAAGAATGAACACATCAAAAATATATGTAAATTTTCAAATCAATATAGGTGTTTTATTTCTTTAATTCATCATCAGTTATATTATAAACAGTTTATTTTTTGTATTTTTTAGGTAACATCTAATTATGTATGTTCAAATTCATCCTTACAAGGAGTTCTACAATTTGGTTGTCGAGCATATGGAAGGAATCCTGAGTTATAAAAAAAAATCTACTGTGACGATTTATTAAGTTTTCAAGTAACTGAAGGTGTTAAAGTGCCAGGTTTAGACAATTGAGAAGAAATTTCATGCTACATAGTTGACATTTTTAAAGAAGATATTGGGAGTCAATAATTTATAATGGTCTTATTTTCAGTTATAAGTGGATAGTTTCTTCACTTTCTTTTTTATTGTATTTAGATAATTTATTGTATGTGACATATACTTTTACCCCTTAATGATTTTTTTCATTATTTGTTTTCAAGTTCTTTTTATATTTTAATCTATATTTTAATTTACTTTTACAGAGTGAAAAATAAAATAAAACAAAGTAAAAATTGTTAATCTTCAGTTTTTTTCTTCAGAATGATTCAAATATAAATATTTAAAATACAGTACAGCATCGATTATCTGTGCATTTGGGTAGCAATCGCGGATAACCCAAAAAAGAGAGTAAAATGGGGTGCAAAAATGAAAAAAATATGCAGTAGAATAGTGTAACCCCTTTTTCTAAAGTAAAAAATCCATTTCCTCCTAAAACCGTCAGTAATTTTTTACCTTTGCACAGTTGAATCTATTGTATTTTCCTTGTTGTTGGCTTGAATTAAAATTGGGTTTTTTGGAGGTTAATAATTTAAATTGTTTTTCGAGGCTCTCGCACTCACGAATAGTCGGTACTCTACTGTATTAAATTCAACACAAAGTGACAAAGAAATTCCTTTCTTTTTTATTTATAATCAAATTAAGTTAATCTGAACATTTTATGCATTTATTCTGCTGTCGTTATACACATCTTGAGGTAGAGTGATTAACACTCTGGCCTCCAGGTGCCAGGTTTGAATCCTAGTTCAAGCATAGATGTTCATAGTTGTGGTTACAGAATCAAATTTAAGTTGTAAGTTTAATGAGCCTCGAGGCTCCTCTCTCTCTCTCTTACAATTTCTCCGTCTCTGGTCATGAAATTTCAAGCAATTCTATGGGGAAATTTGTTTATAGAATTACTCATTTATCTAATATATATTTTTTTAATTCTGTTTTTACACTCGTAAAATCCACAACTCTTTTGTTCTCATTTACTAAAAGCAGATTTTTTATAATATAAAATATTTAATTTTGAGTTTAAAAATACGAAAAATTAATTAAGTGCATTTTTCTCATTTTTTAGCAGTGAAATTGAAATATTAAAAATTTAAACAATGAATTAATCATAAGAAATGAGTAAATTTTCCAAATGTGAAAAAGGAATTAAAAGAAAAAAAAAAGAGATTATGTAAGGAATGAGTAATTCCATAATCAAATTTCTCCATAGAGTTACATGGGATTTTGTGGCTGGAGACTGAGAAATTGTAAGAGGGAGAGAGGAAACTTAAATTGTAAAAAATAGACCATAGAACAACAACCCAAATGTAACCTCTTGTTGACATTACAGGACAAAGAATTCAAACTTTTAAAATAACTCTTTGAATTTTACAAAATCCTCTTGTACAATAAAGTAAGTAATTGTGCATTAAATGGCCAAAAAGTTTTATCCCTTGCTAATATATTTTTACTTGATTTTTTTTTTTTTTTTTTAGATTTTAATTTGTACTTTTATGAAATAAATATTATTAAACGAACTTAGTCTGTTTCAATCTTAGGTCTCATTTTCATCACACAACAATAAAAAAAAAAAAAAAAAAAAAAAAAAAAAAATCTGATACAGTAGAGCACTACATGTATATATATATATATAATGAATAGATATTAAAATATTTCAAATATTTAAATTTAAGAAAATTTCCAGTTTAAATAATTGAAATGGTCAAACCCAAAGCTACTATGAATCTAATTAAAATTGACATAAATCAATATAATTGGAAATATACTCTATAACAAAAAAAAAAAAAAAAAAAAAAAAAAAAAAAAAACGACTCACCAAGGCGTAATGCAAACTGGACACAAATTGACAGACATACAGGTTTCGATGGAAAATGCAAAATTTTAAAGTTTGGCTGCCATCGAATGAGCATGCGATGCTGCAGCGCATCTTAATTGTGCAACTGGCAGAATATTAAAAATGAGAAATTTTCATTCCAGGTCATAAATTCTTCGAGAATTTTATTCCGTCTATTCAAAAAGACAGTAAGTATGCCTCGCATACAGGTGCAGAAACAACATGCATGGATGTCAGCATTTGAGTGTGGTGTGTAGTTGGACTCAAAGAAGCTGGTTGGTCTAATCTGTAAATTTTTTGACAATTGGATAGGAGCGGTACCACTATTAGGGAATGGGTGAACCATGGCCAAAAACAGCGTCAGGGAGGAAGCGGTTGGCCTAAAGAGAGGACAGAAAGTGAGAACCAGTCAATCGCAAAGTGGTATTCAAAGCTCCTATTCATCATTAACGTCAATCCTCGTGCAACTGGTACTTCAGTGACTTCAAAGACCCTTAATAGGTGGCTCCAGTGGCGGATTTAAGGGGGGGGCTAGGGGCTGAAGCCCCCCCCCAAAACACTGTCATTCATAATTGGATTTTGCAATTGTAAATTTTTTATTGGTCTAGAATAACACTTTGAAAAATCTTAGCCCCCCCCCCCAAAAAAGTCAAGTTCTGGATCCGCCACTGGGTGGCTCAGTGAAATGGGGTTGAGCTCAGTACCCGGATCTCTTCCACTGAGGACGTTTGGAGCATCATAAAAGGGTCCTACAATCAGTTCAGGATTTTGCCAATCTAACGCACCAATTGGACAGAATTTGGCACGATACTTCACAGGAGCACATCTGCAAACTCTATCAATTAATACCAAGCCAAATAACTGTGTACATAAGGGCCACAAGTGGACCAACATGTTATTAACTTGTTCACTTTGTTAGGCCCTTTATCTTGATTAAATCATTCAAATTTTCTGAAACTGTAATCAATTGCTTTTCTCCACATGTACATCACATCTACCAACTTTTGTCCCATTCGGATAACTCCTCTTTTGTGTGTCGTTTTTTTTTTTTTTTTTTTTTTTTTTGTTATAGATTGTATATGAAAGCATGCTTCATTCCTAATGTTATCAAGGGAATGATAAGAAATCAAAGCATGCAAGGTAAAAATAGATTTTTTTTTTTTTTTTTTTTTTTTATAAATCAATTAAGGTATTTTATGCATGCATCATCCTTTTTCATTTAATAGTAAGTATAAAAAATTTGTGAAGCATTCCCCATCATGTTTTGAGCTCTGAAATATTGGAAAAAATATTATATTATTATAATATAAAGTACCCAATAGCAGAAAATGCAAAACACGAGACTACGTCGCAGATTTTTTTTAGCCTGCAGATTATTTCTAGAACAGTATTGATTCCAACTGATTTTGGCAGGAAAGACAGAGATTTTCAATCTTTCTATCAATGGCATAACTTTTAATATTCATTTTAAATACACTTTATTAGATTCTAGAACCTATAAATAGGTAGAATCGTTCAATATCACACACTCATGTAATTTTTTGCAAGCCCCACCATTCCCCACACTAACAATCGGTGTTGAAACGGGTCGCATAATCCTTGCGATTTCCAATCTTTCTCCCTCTGCAATATAAATGTCAATATTCTTTTTAAACTTCTCTCACTCATATATTTGATTTCGCCTTCCCCCTCGCCTCCAGTTAACAATCAGTGATCAAACACTCCACAGAAGCATCGTAACTTTCAATCTTTCTTTATCTACAGCATAAATGTTAATATTCATTTTAAATATGCTTTATTAGATTTTAGAACCTATAAGGAGGTAAAATTGTATAGTCTCTCTCACTTATGTAATTTTTTGTGATCCCCTCCTTCTCCCCACCCAACTAACAATCAGCGATCAAATGCTCCGCAGAAGCGTTTGTAGTCTTCCAGTCTTTTTCCATCAACAACATAAATGTTAATGTTCATTTTAAACTTATTAGGGCGGAGGACTATTAGTTTAAATCTGAATTTTTTTAGACCAGTTTTGTGTAACACCAAAATAAATTAGAAATATCAGTTCTATTGTTACAAATTCAGTACCAAATGAAAGGAGTGACTTTTCAGAATCCAGGGGTGCAAACAGTTTTTCGACACAATTAGATTTTTTAAAACTAATTACAGTATGAAATTTAGATGGCAAAACTTCATTTTAATTCATTTCAGTTATTTTAAAAAGTACAGTCATACTTCGTTATAAGGTCACCCGTGGGGACTGTAGAAAACTGTCCTTATAAGCAGGGTGACCATATATGCGATAAAAGTAAACAACCACCTATTTAAACACTTAGATACATGTTTACATGTTTCTGCAAGTAATATTATATATATATATACTATATATATATAAGGAAAAAAACAAACAGAATTATATATTATTATTAGATTAAGTTTTAAGCTCAATCTTAAAACACGTTCCCATTTTCCCTTGCCAATTTTGAACTCCTTAGTGGATGATTTTGAAGATAAAATATTATTTACGGTTATTCTTGGTATTCCATGCATTTTTGCAAAAGCTACTGCAGACAGGCTTGACTTTTCATAAGATTCGATTAATGCCTTTTTCTCTGCAAAAGACAAATTCTTTTGTTTTGCAGCCATGTTACTCGTAAATATAAACAGTTGCAAATGAATTCTTAACAAAATTGCAGTGACCAAAACATGTAAAACAAATTTGGAACTTATTCCAGGGGTGGAAGTGATGCACGCTCTGCACGTGATTTTTTTCTCCCGCCTTCCTAAATAGTAGACAGGATGCGTAACATGAACAGCAAAAATGCTGCGGGAAGCACCAGTGCAAATAGCCGATGGAAGGCTTGGCGTGTTGGTGAAGATAGCGTAACACAACAATCCCCTTTTCAAAGAAACAGGTTTGCCACAAAAGAAATAGAACAAAAATAGTTGCTTTAGTAGCCTAGAAGCATTAAAATAGTTGCCTAAATAGTAGCCTAGTGACCAAAATACTAGCTTAAATATCACATGCTAACGATCATTAAAGGATAACCATACGTATTTTCTTACTATTCAATTAAAAAAAAAAAAAATACATCAGGCAATGAGTCATTATGGAAACAAATTTTCCCATAGAATAACATGAGATTTGGTTGTTGAAAAGATTAAGTATTGTCCGCTCTTAGGAGCTTATGTTTCCTTTGTTGCATTCTTCCTTTTCTGATTTACTAAAAGAGCTTTCTTTTATAATTTTATTATTTTTTTTCTTATATGAAATCAGGATGAGGAAGGCCGTAACAGGACACAGGAGTGTACTATCAGCCATTTGTAATAAGCAGATTGGAGAGCTTGATAGGTACATATGTCATGTCTGGTACTATTTCTACATTCTCGTAGGATGTTCCACCTGTTTCTGGGTCAACATCAGGGATATACCATATTTTAAAGTGGTTAAAAAAAAAAGAAAGGTTAAGATATGGGATTGTTTATAAAATGAATACAAAATATTTCCCTCTGAAAGATTTTCCTGATATTTCTGGAAGAATTTTGCAAAAGGTGAAAAATAGTCTACCAATAGTTGCCTTTTTGTGAAAATAGTTGCTTTTTCAAGCTTTCTCGGTCAAAAAAGTTGCCATAGTCTCCTCAGGCTCAAAATAGTTGCAAATAGTTGCCTTTTAGTAGCCTGTGGCAACCCTGAAGAAATGAGTGGCTTTCAGCAGAAAACTTGGAAGGTGAGGGTGAGAGAGGAAAAGATAGGCTCCTTTTTAGCGCTAAATTTGTCCTGTAAAATTAATGAGATCTGCTGTCACGAAGTTTGGGGCTTGGATTTTTTATATGCAACCGGCACCTAAAAAAACGGGATTTATCGAAATACCCCCTTTCCCCCAGCGGGACAGGAAGCAAAAAAACGTTTGTAAGCATAACTTGGCCCCAAATTACAACACGGTGAAGAAATTTCACATGATGAGACTAGACTAGAGTATAAATAAAACATTATGTATGATTTTAGAATTCTTGATTCTTAAAGGAGGGGGGGAAATCGTTTTTCGAGGGGGAAATTTAAGAAATTTCGGATTTTTTAGTAAATCTCTACGAAAGATATTACAAAGGTATTGAAAATAGTCACGTGTCTTCTTTAGAATATTTTCAAAAACACATTTTCAGTTTTTTTTTTTTTCTTTTTTTTTTTTTTTTTTTTTTTTGAGTGGGGGGGGGGGGTGCAAATTCAAGACACCCCTCCCCCCTTTAGCGCTAAATTTGTCTTGGAAAAGCTATGGGATCTGCGGTCACGAAATTTAGTGCGGCAAATTGTTTATATGTATCCAACACTTATTGTAACGAGATTTTACGAAAGGGCAATAAACAGGCGTAAAAACACGTTATTCTGTTTGAATTCGCTTTACATTATCTTAGAATGATGCGTTTTGGTGTGTGGATGTTGATTAGGTGTACGCATTATGTACTTTGATGAGATTTTACAAAACTTCCTTAGCCGCTGAGGAAGGGGAAGTAAGAAGAGGGTAATTTGCTTCGATGTCAGTGACTGAGAATTCACCGCGATTGCACAAAAATAGATATTTTAAAAGAGTTAAAAGCAGAAAAGGTGGAAAGTAAATTAGAAATATTAGTCCGATCGTTACAAATTTGGTACCAAATGAAAGGGGCGATTTTTCTGAATCTAAGAGTGCATGCGGCTTATCGATACAACAATTAGATTTTTTTAAATTAACTAAAGTATGAATTTTAGGTGACAACCTCATTTCAACTGCCAGACGACTGTCTGCTATGAAAAAAGAAATGATTGTAACCAATTAAGATGTCACGTGTTTTATAGTGAGGGGAAAAATTGCAATTTTCAAACTTTTTCAAATTTTCAGTCACGTTACATTTAAATTAATATTCGGCCTAGACAGCATATTATAAAGCTACAGTTCAATTTTAATGAAAATATGTGAATGAACAAAAAAATTACATTTTTGTTGGGAATTATATTTATCAGGACTCACACGTGACTAAAAGACAATGTAAGATTAAGTTTTCTTTTATATTTTGCAGTATTTTAAATTAAGTATGTCGTTGAAATTTCGTAGTCTTTGGTTTTAATGCCCGATAATTCGCTTGCGAATATTTTTGAAAGTGTATAATTATTAGGAATTTCTCGGGGGAGGGAAAAAAAAAAAAAAAAAAAAAAAAGAGTTACAGCGTTTCAAATTGGTATTATTAGGTTTTAAGGCAAGATAAATCCATTTCGGATATTTTCGAGTGTAAAATAATTAAGAGGGGGGGGGGATGGCGAAGGGGCAAAATTGTAGAAAAGGAACGGGAGTTACGGAGAAAACTACGGAAAATCCAGAACGCTTTTATTATTTTATATTTTGCAGAGTTTCTAATTTAAATTTCCGCTCACATTTCGTACTAAGGATTTTTAACGTTATATAGCTCGGTTTTACACAAGTTTCGGAGAAAACCTTGCATAAGTCAGACACAAATCTTTTTATAAAAATGTTTATATTATCTTTGTATCCCAGCTTCTAATGAATATAATTTCATAAGTAATACATCATTTTTTTTTTAAAGTTATTTGAATTGGAATTGAAGAGTATACGTTGCAAATCTCTGTCGCCAGAGAGCGCTTGAATATTTTAATAATTCAATATCTAGAATTCTAATTATGATTAAATTACGTAAAGCACATCATTTGAAATATTGCGGACTTTTAAACTTATATAAACCGTTAAACTCCGTACGGGAGTTTCAGATAAAACCACAGAAAAGTCAGAACACCTTTATTACAGTATCTCCAATTCTAATTATGATGCAGGGTTCTGAATTCCGATACTCCGCTCACATTTCATATTAAGGATTTTTAATACTATTTAACCCGCAGTTACGCAAGTTTCAAAGTAAAACCCCGAAAATATCCAAACATTTTTCTTTATCTTTTTTTTTTTTTTTTTTTTTATAAATATCATTTTAAAAGTCATTTAAATTGAAATTGAGGAATACATATTGCGAATCTCTGCCGCCAGAAGCCGCTTTTATATTTTAATAATTTAATATCTCCAATTCTGATTATGAGTAAATTACTTATAGGGAGAAGATTGAGAGATCGTAAGCCCCACCGGGTTGCGGATTTGCCACGATCAGAATTTTCAAAGGTCCTTTACATGGTGAGCGAACAGGCTGTTTCAAATCATGAAACGTAAAGCGGCGCCTCCGTCGCCACAGAGCGGAAATTTGCTACAATTAAAATTTTCAAATCTATTTGCGCTATGAGCAAACAAGCTGTTGTATGTTCTAAAACGGATATAAGACGCCGCAGTCGCCACCGTACGGGATTTTGCTAAAGTCAGTGGAGGGAAGTAGTGAATTGAAAGTAACTGCTATCATTAAACAGAGATGGCAGCACCAAAGAATGACATTAAACTTTCTTAGGAATACGACCTGCGCAGGAAAAAACTCTTTTGGACTGCGCTGAGCAGGCTGTTTACGAGTCGTTCACAAAATCTCAAAAGGTGCATTGCGCCTTTGAACAGTCAAACAAGAACTATTTCTAAATAAAAAATCTTATTCGTATTAAGTTAATCTTATCATACTTACATAACGTAAGTTAAAATGATGTAACAATAAAAGATTCGAACAATCTATATTCGACTTCCAGGATTTTTTATGAGTTATTGTGTGTAGGTCTCATTTGTGGTACTCGTTCCGGAATGCTGGTAGAGGGTGATTAAATTTATTCTCATTGAATATAATGCATGTTATATTGATTTCATAATCAAGTTAAATTGAATCTAATTCTTAATCGTATTGAATTCTTGATGACAGATATTCTAATTTTAATGTAAATTCAACCGAGATTCCTATAAAGGAAAATAGTCGTATATTCTTCTTTGGCTTCATAGCCAGTCAGAATTTTGAAAGATCATAACACGGTGAGCGAACAGGCTGTTTCAGATATTGAAAGAGGAAGAGGGCGCCGCAGACGCTACCGAGCGGGAATTTACTGTGGTTAAATTTTTCAGTAAAGCTATTTTCACTAATAAAGTTTTATAGGACCTGAAACGTGAAAAACGCTCCGCAGGCGCCACTGAGCAGGAGTTTAGTAAAGTCGGATTTTTCAATGATCTCGAACCAGCTGGTCATCAAAGGCGGCTAGTCTATATTAATAAAAGAAGAAGGCTGTCTGAACATCTATACGTTCAGCCCCTATTGAACGCAGAAGTACAAGAATTGACATACGGATGCCCAGGAGCTTTCCCGAGGGGCTCCTGAAAACAGAATTTAAAAATAATTTTAATTATTTGTAGGGATATTAATTAAAATGTCGACCTATATCTAATCAAAAAGCGATCTCAATGACTGACAATTCACCACGATTGCATAAAAATAGATATTTTAACGGAGTTAAAAGCAGAAAAAGTGGAAAATGAATTAGAAATATTAGTCCGATCGTTACGAATTCGTTACCAAATGAATGGGGCGATTTTTCTGAATCTAAGAGTGCACGAGGCTTATCAATATAACAATTAGATTTTTTTAAATTAAGTAAAGTATGAAATTTAGATGGCAACATCATTTCAACTGCCAGACGACTGTCTGTAATGAAAAAGGTAATTATTGTAACCAATTAAGATGTCACGTGTTTTATAGTGGGGGGGGGGATTGCAATTTTCAAATTTTCCTTCACGTCACATATAAATTATTATTCGGCCTAGATAGCATATTGTAAAGCTACAGTTCAATTTCCATGAAAATATGTGAATAAAAAAAAAAAAAAAAAAAAAAATTACATTTTTATTCGGAATTACATTTATCACGACTAACGTGACCAAAAGATAATGTAATATTAAGTTGTCTTTTACATTTTGCAGTATTTTAAATTGAGATATGCCGTTACAGCGTTTGAAATTGGTACCTATTATTAGGTTTTAAGGCAAGGTAAATCGATTGAGATATTTTCAAGTGTAAAATTATTAGGAGGGACGGAAGGGGGTGGGCAAATATGTAGAAAAGGAACTTGAGTTTCGGAGAAAACAACGGAAAACCCAAAACGCCTTTCTTCTTTTATATTTTGCAGAGTTCCAAATTCCAATTTCCGCTCACATTTCGTACTAAGGATTTTTAACGTTATATAGCCCGGAAAGCGTATCGGCCTACGGTCTCCCAATCTTCTCCCTATAAGTAATTTACTCATAATCAGAATTGGAGATATTGAATTTTTAGTTCCCCATCATACTATAGGTATGGGGAACTTAGGTAATCATGAAAAATTTCGACCTCGATTTTTTGAATTTTTTATACGTTTTCAGGTGTGAGGAATCCGAAAATGACAAAATTTGTATGGTGTCTGTCTGTAGGGTGTCTGTTAGTGTGTCAGTCCGTTAGTGTGTTAGTCCGTTAGTTTGTTAGTCTGTTTACACGATATCTCACGACTAAATGATCGCAGAGAGGTCAGATCAGTTTTAAAATATTACTTTCGATACTGGCAAGAACCCTATTCATTTGGAACATTCGAATTAAAAAACTTCGTAAGTTATGAGAAATTTACGATTTTCTTAACATGGTAGAATAGGACAAAAATTCACTTAAACGTGCATTAAATGGAAACTTTTCACTGTAAAAATATCAGACCAGTTTTAAAATATCAGTTTTGATGCCAGAATGAACATCAGTAATTATAAATATGCTACTCTGAAAATTTCGCAAGTTATTGGAAATTTACGAATTTCTTAACATGGCAGAATAGAGAAAATTTCACATAAACGTCAATCTTGAGGGATATTTTCATCGTAAAGATGTCAAACCACTTTCGAAATATTATTTAGGATACTGGCATGAATATCATAGACTATGATTTTTCCAATTCAAAAAATTCGTAAGTTATTTGGAATTTACGATTTACGTAACATGCCAGAATAAGTTAAATTGGGCATAAACTTCCATTTTGAGGATCATAAAGCATTAGACAACTTCAAAATTACATTTAAGATATTTGTTTGAACATGATTGAATACACATATTCTAACAGGAAAATTTCGTAAATTATTCGTAATTTACGATTTTATCAACATAGCGAAATTGTAAATTTTTCATATAAATATGAATTTTGAGGATTATTGCATTGGAAATAGTAGCATGAAAACTAAACAACGGAATCGTCCCTGATAAAATAAATTAATAGATTGGAATAAAATAAATATATCGAAGTGAACGGTGGATAGCCTATTAGGCGGGGATTTCATTCTGTCACTGTACCAAGCGGTGGTCAAATTCATTTCTTTTAACATGATTATAATGTCTCAAACTAGAAATTTATGAGAACCTATATATGATGGGGAACTGAGCAGAGTCCACCTATGCCAACTAGTTAAATATGAAAGCGGCCTCTGGCGACAGAGATTTGCAATATGTACTCTTCAATTTCAATTTAAATGACTTTTAAAATGATGATTTACCTATGAAACTATGTTAATTAGAAGCTGAGATACAAAGGTAATATAAGCATTGTTATAAAATAAAATTGTGTCTGATTTTTTTCGTGGTTTTTCTCTGAAACTTGCGTAACTACGGGCTAAATAGTGTTAAAAATGCTTAATACGAAATGTGAGCGGAGTATCGGAATCCGAAAGCCTGCATCATAATTAGAATTGGAGCTATTTTAATAAAGGTGTTCTGACTTTTCTGTGGTTTTTTCTGAAACTCCCATACGGAATTTAGCCGTTTATATCTGTTTAAAAGTCCGCAATATTTCAAATGATGTGTTATAAGTAATTTAATAATGATTAGAATTCTAGATATTGAATTATTAAAATATCAAAACACCCTCTGGTGACAGAGATTTTCAACATATACTCTTCAATTCCAATTCAAAAATATTTTAAAATGATGTATTTCTTATGAAATTATGTTAATTAGAAGCTGAGATACCAAGGTAATATTAACATTTCTGTAAAAAGATTTGTGTCTATCTTATCCGTGGTTTTCTCCGAAACTTGCGTAATTCCGGGCTATATAACATTAAAAATCCTTAGTACAAAATGTGAGCGGAAATTGGATTTCGGAATTCTGCAAAATATAAAAAATAAAGGCGTTCTGGATTTTTCGCTGTTTTCTCCGAAACTCCCGTTTCTTTTTTATATTTTTGCCCAATTCGCCCCCCCCCCTTTTCGTCCCTCCTAATAATTTTACATTTGAAAATATCCGCAATCGATTTATCTTACCTTAAAACCTAATAATACCAATTTCAAACGCTGTAACTCTTTTTTTTTTCCGCTTCCCCTCCTCCCCCCCTCTCTCTCTCAGTCTCTTCCTAATAATTCTACATTTTAAAAAATATTCACAATCGAATTATCGGACGTTAAAATCAAATATTACTAAATTTTAACGGCATATCTCAATTTAAAATACTGCAAAATATAAAAGACAACTTAATCTTACATTGTCTTTGGTCACGTTAGTCGTGATAAATATAATTCCGAATAAAAATGTATATATATATACACACACACACATATATATATATAAATATATATATATATTATTCACATATTTTCATGAAAATTGAATTGAGTTCTGATAAATATAATTCCCAACAAAAATGTAATTTTTTCGTTCATTCACATATTTTCATTAAAATTGAACTGTAGCTTTATAATATGCTGTCTAGGCCGAATATTAATTTAAATGTAACGTGAATGAAAATTTGAAAACGTTTCAAAATTGCAATTACCCCCCTCCCCCCCCCCCCACTATAAAACATGTGACATCATAAATGGTTACAAGAATTTCCTTTTTCTTCGCAGACAGACGTCTGGCAGTTGAAATGGTGTTGCCATCTAAATTTCATACTTTAGTTAATTCAAAATATATATATAATTGTTGTATCGATAAGCCGCATGCACTCTTAGATTCCCGAAAAATCGCCCCTTTCATTTGGTACCGAATTTGTAACGATCGGACTAATATTTTTAATTTATTTTCCACTTTTAACTCCGTTAAAATATCTATTTTTATGCAATCGCGGTGAATTCTCAGTCATTTACATCGCTTTTTGATTAGACATAGGTGGACATTTTAATTAATATCTCCACTACTAATTAAAATTTCTAAATTCTGTTTTCAGGAGCCCCTCGGGAAGGCTCCTGAGCATCCGTATGTCAATTTTTGTACTTCTGCGTTCAATAGGGGCTGAACGTATAGATGCTCAGACAGAGAGACAGACATCTTCTTTTATTATTATAGGAATTTAAATTGGAATTGAAGAGTATACGTTTCAAATCTCTGTCGCCAGAGGCGCTTTTATATTTTAATAATTCAATATCTAGAATTCTAATTATGATTAAATTACTTATAAGACATTTAAAATATTGCGGACGTTTAAACTGATATAAACCGGTATATTCCGCATGGGAGTTTCAGAAAAGCCATAACACGTTTATTACAATATCTCCAATTCTAATTATGACGCACGCTTTCGAATTCCGATACTCCTAAGGCTCCTATATATACGAGCTGGCGCATCAGACATTTAGTTGCCTTATGGTTGCCACATGTACCCAGCGCGTTTCTCTGATAAACAAACGACAAACATTTTTTTTTTATCCTCTTACGTTACTTTAAAGTAACTTGTTTTAATATATTTCATAATTTTGGCTAAGTAAACTATGATATGGAAGTTTGTTTAGCGATAAACTGCTATATTCATTCAATTCAAGAAGTGAATATAAAGTGTTCACAGACCTTCTATTACTGTGTACTTGAATTTTGGCGACATTTTGTAAAAGAAACAGAAACCGCCCTAACAACACATCTTACCCCAGTACATCCATAGGATATCTTCAGAATAAAAGGACATCCTGAGAATATACTGTTAAAAAAATGTGTTTTTAGGAATATATTGCTCTTATCAGGGCCCGATTAAGCTTTGAAGCAAGGGGAAGCTTAGTAGCATTTTGGGGGCCCCTTTCATTTCGAGAAATTTCATTTCCTTGCTATGTATTGTCATATAAAAATACTATAGACCAAAACTCGGTGTGTGCTTATAGTTTTTTTTGCATTCATTTGTCTGGGAGATTTCTACCCACAACACTAAAATCCTATAGCTTATTGATTAAGAACATTCAGATTTTTGTGGTTAAATAACAGAATTTTTCCAAAATAGTGTGTATCTTATCTAATTTTAAGCGAACTTTCTCAGAAGAAAATTCAATCTCAGTGTTAAATTTCAAAACTGAAAATTCAAGATTCTGAATGTAGTCATTTTGGGGCCCCTTTTAAAATTTAGAGGGGAAGCTTGTGCTTCCTGAGCCTTTTCAGTAATCAGGCCCTGGCTCTTATCTTGACCGGATTAGCTTCAGATCAAAATTTCTTAAAATCATTAGGGAAGCGATAAGGACGCCAAGCGGGAATGTTGTCCTCTTCGGAGGCAAAAAAAAATGGCGGTGATGCGCCAGCCTATTATTTTATTTAAGGGCTCTAGATACTCCGCTCACATTTTAACACTATTTAGACCGCAGTTACGCAAGTTTCAGAGAAAAACCACTAAAAAAAGGCAAATTTTTTTTATATCAATGCTTATATTACCTTTGTATCTCCGCTTCTAATTTACATAATTTCATAGGTAAAACATCATTTTAAAAGTTATTGAAATTGAAGAGTACATATTGCAAATCTCTGTCGCCTGAGGGCGCTTTGATATTTTAATAATTCAATATCTCCAATTCTGATTATGAGTAAATTACTTATAGGGAGAAGATTGGGAGACCGTAGGCCACACCGGGTTGCGGATTTGCCACGATCAGAATTTTCAAAGGTACTTTACTTGGTGAGCGAACAAGCTGTTTCAAATCATGAAACATAAAGCGGCGCCTTAGTCGCCACAGAACGGAAATTTGCTAGAGTTAAAATTTTCAAAGCTATTTGCGCTATGAGCGAGTAAGCTGTTGTAAGTTCTAAAACGGGGATAAGGCGCCGCAGTTGCCACCGAGCGGGACTTTGCTAAAGTCAGAATTTTTAAATATTATAACACGTTGAGGGAACAGGTTCTGTTTCAGACATTGAAATGGGAAGAGGGTGCTGCAGGCGCTACCGAGCGAGAATTTGCTGCGATTAAATTTTTCAATAAAGCTATTTTCACTATATGTCAATCAGCTGTTGTAGGACCTAAAACGGGAAAAAGGCGCACTGAGCGGGAGTTTCGTAAAGTCGGATTTTTCAAGGATCGCGAACCAGCTGGTCGCTGAAGGCGGCTAGTAAATAATAATTGAAAAGTATAGCGAAAAAGAACTAAGAATTCTAGTATAGAGGGTTCAAATTCAGAACATTCTAACTTTGCAAATGCATCTAATCTGTTGTAAAGTATCATTGCTAAACTCTTCTTAAAAAATTTTAGCCTAACTTATTTAAAATTTATTAGGGGAGAGTGGGGTTGAATGGGACGCAGGATGAATGGGACAATAGCAAAACTTTTATGTTTTGCGAGCACTGGAAATGTGACAATTTTTCTGGTATATGGCAGCACTGAAGTCATTCATCAAGTGTAGTTTCAGAATTGTGCTATCCATAGAAGGGCAGAAAAAAATTAAAGTGTCTTTTTTAGCTGCCAAAGTAAGTTTTTACTGATTCAATTAGGTAGTAGTTAAGACATTAACTATTTGCTTAAAGTTAATATAACTCTTATGTGGTGAAAAGGCATAATCTTTTGTTGTGTTTATGATATTCAAGAAGAATATTGACAATTGTTGATTAAGCCTGTTTCCTGTCTTATATGATCATGTGGTGGTTGGGATGAATGGGACATTCCCCATTATGTGCTAATTTAAAATTGTACACAAGAATTATATTAAAGCAAATCTTAAATAGATTTTTAATATTTTTATAACTTGTAGATCAATAGTTATAACATGGAATTATAAAAGTAGCATAGATTTAGAGAAAAATAGATTGAAATTAATTGTTTTGATTTTTTTGTTTATAATAATTATGATTAAAATAATTATAAGTTAGAATATTCAATGCAACTTAAATCAAAAATTAAAAATAAATAAATAAATAAACTAATGATAATTTGATTAAAATCACAATTTCAATCAAGCTAATTAAGTAAATCCTGGTGATTATTAATGCAATACAGAATAGAATGCTGATTTTTTTCCAATCAGTCGGAAACAAAAATTTATCTGGATAATTTGTACTCTATTATAATTATTTATCTCTTTCTAGAGTCTTATTTATTTATTTTTAGATTAGATCTTATTAGATTAAATTATCAAAGCCTAGAGCACTAGGAACTGTGGCGAATCAAAGGACTTTTGCCTTTTGACGTTAATTTGAGTCAATACATCAGTTTAAGTTAATTTGAGTAAATTCATAGTGTGTAATAAAATCACATAAACCAATTTAACTTAAAAAAGTTATTTACTTTCCATCTTGTTTTCTCTTCTTTGTTAATTCCAGTCCTGTCCCATTCATCCCCACCTATGGGGATGAATGGGACAATGCACATGCATGTAAAAAAAAAATTATTATTAATTAAAACTAGTTGGCATAGGTGGACTCTGCTCAGTTCCCCATCATGTATATGTTCTCATAAATTTCTAGTGCGAGACATATTATAACCATGTTAAAAGAAATTAATTTGGCCAAAGCATTGTACAGTGACAGAATGAAATCCCCGCCTAATAGGCAATCCACCGTTCACTTCGATATATTTATCTCATTCTGGTCTATTAATTTATTTTATCAGAGTCAATTCCGTCGTTTAGTTTTCATGCTACCGTTTCCAATACAATAATCCTCAAAATTCATATTTATATGAAAAATTTACAATTTCGCTATGTTGATAAAATCGTAAATTACGAATAATTTACGAAATTTTCCTATTAGAATATTTGTATTCAATCATGTTCAAACAAATATCATAAATGTAATTTTGAAGTTGTCTAATGTATTTATGATCCTCAAAATGGAAATTTATGCTTAATTTTGCTTTATTCTGACATGTTAAGTAAATCGTAAATTCCAAATAACTTACGAATTTTTTAAAAGGGAAAAACCATAGTCTATGATATTCCTACCAGTATCCTAAATAATATTTCGAAAGTGGTTTGACATCTTTACGATGAAAATATCCCTAAAAATTGACGTTTATGTGAAATTTTGCCATATACTGCCATGTTAAGAAATTCGTAAATTTCCAATAACTTACGAAATTTTTATATTGGAAAATTCATAGTCATTAATATTCATGCCAGTGTCCTAAATAATATTTCAAAAGTAGTCTGACATCTTTACCATGAAAATATCGCTCAAAACTGACGTTTATGTGAATTTTTACCCTATACTGCCATGTTAAGAAATTCGTAAATTTCCAATAACTTGCGAAATTTTCAAAGTAGCATATTTATAGTTACTGATGTTCATTCCGGCATCAAAACTGATATTTTAAAACTGGTCTGACATTTTTACAGTAAAAAGTTTCCATTTAATGCACGTTTAAGTGAATTTTTGTCCTATTCTCTCATGTTAAGAAAATCGTAAATTTTTAATAACTTGCGAAGTTTTTTAATTCGAATGTTCCAAATAAATAGGGTTCTTGCCAGTATCGAAAGTAATATTTTAAAACTGATCTGACCTCTCTGCGATTATTTGTTCGTGAGCTATCGTGTTAACAGACTAACAAACTAACGGACTAACACACTAACGGACTGACCCACTAACACACTAACAGACTAACAGACACCCTACAGACAGACACCATAGAAATTTTGTCATTTTCGGATTCCTCACACCTGAAAACGTGTAGAAAAGTCAAAAAACAGAGGTCGAAAATTTTCACGATTACCTAAGTTCCCCATACCTATAGTATGATGGGGAACTAAATGATAACTTTTTATTAAAGTTAGTATGTTTATATGTAATTGATTACTGAAGTGTACTTATGAGCAATATTACAAAATTCTGAATTAAATATGGTGAACGTTATCAGTAAAAACATGAAAAAGGTCCCATTCATCCCCACTCTCCCCTATTATTAAAATGTGAACAAATGTTTGAATAATTGTGCTGTGCCTACATATTTTAGGTTTAAATCAAAATAAGACAGTTCTATATAGATTGAATAAAATATAAATTTTATTTTTCGGATAGATATAATACAGAATTTTCTAAATTGTTTACAATTTTCAGAATTACATTTTATCTTTCCAAACCTTTTTCTTAATCTATATACTATATATAAAAGAATAAACTCGCTGATTCACTCACTCAACACTGCACGACCAGAAATAAGGTTTCTCTCTCTCTCTCTCTTTTTTTTTTTTTTTTTTTTTTAATGCTAAAATTTGCATTAAATTTCAGTATTCAAACATTATTATTATTATTATTATTATTTAATTTTTACTGGAATATATTTATTGATATACTCTAAGATTTCTAAAATGTAAAAAAAATTTGTATTTTACTATTTTTAAATACGCATATAATTATACTTATGAACTGAGCATAAAAACAGAATTCTTACTCTTCCTGCAGTGCGGTATTTTATAAAGAATACGCAGACGCCGTCACTCTCATTTATAGATGATTGATTGATACAACCTCCGTTAATCTGGATTATCCTGTTTCATACCATTTTTAACAAAAGGTAGATTTACTTTAGGGAAGTTAACTAGTTTTCGAAAAATAAACTGTCAAAGTGATAGATCAGTATACTAAACCCCCGTCTATTGTATTAGTAGTAAATAAAGTAGGCAGTAACTAAACATGGCATTGCGAAATTGCTTGACTAGTCTCCGTGGTTATAGTGATAGCTTACAAAAAAATTATAAGAGGACAATTCTTCTTTAATCTCTTTAAAAAGTATCAGGTTTGAGTCCTTATTCTGGAGGGGGGGGGGGAGGGGTGTTGGGCTCGATTGTTTCATCTTCAGAAGCAAGATGCGACTGCCGTACCATGAAATACTAAACATTTTTAATTCCATATTTTAAAACAGTACCGATTAATAGTGTTTGAAAATTTATCAAAAATGTATGCCGAAGAAGAAATTATGTCTTTTTAAATCTGAAAAAAGAAAAAAAAAAATGTATCACTTTAAGTTATTACAAAAATTTTATTTAAAAAATAGATAGATAGATAGATATAATTTTAGATTGGTGGAAACTTAAAACTAATGCTTATTTTTATTGCAAAAATATTGACACTAGAAACATAAATAAATATATAGAATCTAATTCTTTAGAATTCTTAAGAAGCAGAATTAATCATAAAAAGCCCTACCTTAATAATTGATTTATTAAAAATGAAAACTGGAATAAGTCAAATTAAAAAAAACTTTTTATTTAAATAAAAAATCTAAGTTAACGACAGTAAACCTCAAGATGGGGGTAATTTTATCATGCTTCAAAATATTCTGACAAATAATTTTAAAATTTAAATCATAATAGCTAAAAGAAAAGAGAAGAATTCGTTTACTTCATACCTTATTGAATTTATTTAAAAAATAAAGTATTGTATTACTTTTTGTACTGTATTATTTTTTCTTTTGATGTCTAAACATATTGGAACCATATTTCATTAAAGAAAATCCCAACAAAACAGGACACTTATCAATAATCTTTCATGCAAGTAACATACATGAAATGTAAAAACTAATTGTTAATTACAAATTTAAGAAATATATTTATTAAATGGAGATAGAAAAAAAGGTTATTTGAAGAATTTTGTTCGTATGGCAGTGCTCTCCCTTTTTCCTTTATGAATTAGCTACTAATAGTGACTTCGAATAATCGACACTGCTGTTAATAGAAACTGAATTTTAAATCATATAATATATAATTTAGAAGAAAAAAAAAATTGGAAAATTACCCAAATTTTTCAATGATGTTTAATTTCTCAAATATATTTATAAACAATATGTTATTATGGAGAATTAAGTTCAATAAAAAATAAATAAATATATAATAATAATAATAATAAATAAGATCCGCGCAGATTGATTTCGGTTTTTAATCTAAAGTATTTTATGATGTTACAATGTTAATTTACATTTTTCCAGAAATTTATTTATTTGTATTTATCTATTTATTTAAATAGACAAATTTTATTAGCAGCAGTAACTAGACCTAGAGCATTTCTACCTTTGCTTTCTTTAAAATTACTAAAACAAAAAAAAAAAAAAAAAAAAAAAAAAAAAAAATCCAATTAGCTATATATAAATAAGTACTATTATTAATCTTAAAAATTAAATCAATTTAAGATATCTAGTTACTTTGTTTGGACTGTGTATGTTTCTTTGGTAAATTATTTGACTGACTATTCTTCGTTCTCATTCTTTTCTTTTACTATAAAAGGATTATATATATATATATATTTATAAACTCCGAAACTTTCCTGGTATAATAAATAATACATAAATAAATCTTGTTATTTATTATTTAGGACTAGAGTCCCATTTCTTTCAATCAGGAAGAGTGTCCGCTTTTGCAGAAGATCATCTTGAATTTTGCATAATAAGGAACAGCCTAAGTAAAGGTTTAGAAATACGTAAAGATGAAAAGTCCGAGTCAAAAATAAGACTCAGTTAAATAAGACTCAGACTGAATTATATTCTGTTTAGGACAGTTTTTTTTTTTTTTTTTTTTTTCTTTTCTTTTTTTTTCTTTTTCTTTTTCTTTTTTTTTTATCTTTTGTTTAAAGAATAAAAATATAGGTAATTTTAAAAAAATTTAAAATTTTTTTTTTAGTAAATAATATCACCTAACAACTACTTTCGCACTCTAAAACTCATATGCATATGCTATTAATAAATTTTATTTTTAATATTTACTTTTGTTTTTAAATATTTTTATTTTTATAATTTTAAAATTCAAAGAAACATGCATGTGGATTTTTCTTTATGAAGAAGTTTGTATTAATTGCCAATGAAAGGCGTAAAAAATGAATATAATGAAATGCAGCTTATACAGAATAAAGAAAAAAATCGTAGGGATTTATCATTTAGTTATAATATTCTTTTGAAGGACATAACGGTCTTCCCCTAATATGTTATGTTTATATTGTTTCTTTATTCGAACACTGATTTAATCTGAATAATTCTTAGCTATTTTGGCGCAAATCTGTTGAATAGATTTTATCATATTAATTATTATTATTATTATTATTATTATTATTATTATTTTTTTTTTTTCAGAGCATTCATAACTTCTAATTTCCAAATCATGTTAGACAACATTTGCGAGCTCGCAATTTACGAACTTTTAAGTCATTTTAGATTATAAATATTTTATTTATTTATTTATTTATTTTTGATTCGAATACAAAAATACTTAAAAACAAATCTCGAGTTTTAAAGCTTTTTTGAAAAAAAATAAAATAAAAAATTAGCTATGAATAATAATTATGGGCATACAGTCCAAATACCTTAATTCGGTTTAAAATAAGAGATTTTATATAAATATTTTAAAATAACTTAAAACGTATTTTTTTTTTTTTTATCATTTTTAATTAGAGTACAAAAAAGCTTTTAAAAAATCCCTGAATTTTTACCAATTTTGACAAAAATAAAAAATTTGCTAAAAATAATGACTATAAATTCTTAATCAAAAAATAATTCGGTTGAAATTTATACATTTTAAAGAGAAGTAATATTTAATTAAATTCAGTGTCAGCCCTATGTTGACGTTTTGTAATTAGCAAGCTAGCTATCTCTAAATGAAAATTACAAATCTTACAGAAAAATAATATTTAACTAAACTCAATATATATATATATATATATATATATATATATATATATATATATATATATATATATATTGTATAAAGCTAGCTTTACGTTTGTTATCTAAAATTATATTTTATGATTAGTATCACTTGATGAATATATTTTTTTGTGGGCAGACATTTGCAAAATCTCACATAAGTAATTTCGGAACGAAATATTTAAACATGGCTCTTCATCAAGAGGAAGTGAATATATATATATATATTCCACACGCATACCAACTTTTCATCCGATAAAACACAATAGTTTCGAAAACTCAGTTATATAAAATGCTTAAATACGTACATATAATTCAAGCAACTATATTAATTTAATGAAATGAATAAAGTCAAATATCGAGGCACATTTTGACAAAGTCAAATCAAAACAAATTTAAAACAATAAAATATTCCAAAAATTTCACACAATTAGAACTGTATTGCAGTCTATCGAAATTATATTAAATGTAACACACGTACTATATATATATAATAAAAATTAAGCGTGAAATTTGCCTTTATAGAAATGACTCCAATATTAAATTCAAATATATATATATATATATATATTAAATATTATATTTATAAATTATAATTTAAAAAGTATAGCAAAAGAAAGACTAATAGACGATTAAATGCCACCGAAAACCAAAATAACAATAAGAATTAATTAATAACTAAATTAAATAGCCTGAGATAACAATAATAGTTCAATAAAAACAATTTATATATATATATAGTAACACATATCGTATAAAATGTTTAACTATACATAAAAATAAGAAGAAAAAAAAATACAGAAAGAACGAATAAAATAGGTGGGAGGGAAATTATGATTGTAAGTATATAGTTAATTGGGTATAATGCAATTACAATATGCATTAATATTGCATTGCTTAATACTTGGCATAAACAGTATATCCCCCCCTCCCCCCAGTCAAGCTTGGCGAATTTTTTGGCGATACTTCCTCCATGGAGAACTGTGATTGGCTCCTTGTTAGTATGGAATTCACCAGGGTGTCGCCTAAAGCTATAAAAAATATCATTTCTTTTTAAAGTTCTGTCACATGCAGTTGTGTTTATTCTTCGCTTCGTAGAATTCAGATTGATTTCAAACTATATTTCACCTGTTGTTACGAATCAATCCTATTAGTTCTTAGAAATGAATTCATTACATAGTAAGTTATTTTTATTCAATATTTTTGTAAGCTTTTAGATTTTATTTTATTTATTTTTATTAATAATATAGAAAAATGATATATAAAATATTTTGCTTCATTGCATATATGAGAATTTGACCTAAGAATTAAAATTATTTGAAGTTGAATTTTACTTTTTATTTATTTACTTCTTTTTAATAAGATAAATACTCTACAAATAAAAGTTTAAAAGTAAATAAATAATTAAATCTACTAAGAATTTTTTTTTTTTTTTTTTTTTTTTTTTACATGTACATTTATAGCTTATAAAATAATCATATCTTGTTTTATTAACATTTATTTTTAATAGCTTTTTTATTGTCTATTTTAAAATTTAAAAATAGAAAAGTACAATATTGCTTATTATATAATATAGAGCTTTTATTATGATTTATTATTTTCTATCTACTTTCTTGTCGTAAACAAAACTTTCATATCATTATGAGAGTTTTACTTATTAGAAATTGATTTTTATTTATGTTATAAATGAATGATTTTTTAGAAAGTATAATAACATTAAAAAAATAATGATTTACCAATATGAAAATATACGCTTATTAGAGGTGGAAGATAGATCTTTTATTCATATTACAAAAGGCATTATAAATCATCGCATGAATAAAACTTTCTACATTATAAAGAACGCCGCTATAGTATTTTCATTTTTCTTTAATTAGTCAGTATATATATATATATAATTATCAAATAAATAACTTTCGATATTAAATATTAACGTGAGACTTCTGATTAACTAAAAAGAACATTATTTATAGTCAATATATATATGTATATAATTGTCAAATAAATAACTTTTATTATTTAACATTAAAGTAAGACTTCTGATTAACTAGTGAGAAAATTATTTATTTATTTTTAGATACAATTTTTTCTATTTGTACAAGGCTTAGCCCAAACTAAAATATCTATCCTTTTGCTTTGTGTGAAATCGGAAATATTATATCGATTAGGATATACATTCCAATGTGATGACGGTTTTCTAAAATTTTCTAATAACTGTTTAAATATGATTTAGATAAAACGAACCAATCATTAAAATTTACGAAGGAGAAAAGAAAAATTCTTAAATTAAATATTCTTTATTTATGCTTTAGCGAAATGTGTTTAAATTCCTTACTGGACATATTTATGCTAAGTACATCACAAAAAACTTTCAGCAATTACATTTATTGCAACAGTTTTTTGATGTTATGTTGAAGTACTTTTATATGTGTTGAATATGCTGAAATAGATGTGTTTGAAGTTAAAGAATTACAGGTATTCTGTAAACATTACCCGTATTTCTTTACTTTTTGAAATTTGTACTCATACAGTGTGGAAATGCATTTGTCGAATAGATAATAACTAGCATTAAAAAAAAAAAAAAAAAAAAAACAGCTAATAGCTAAAATATTTCTTCTCTTATATAGTAAAATGTTGCCTATGCATTTTTTCTTTCTTTTTTCGGGGAGGGGGGTGATTATTATTAATATTTAACAAATATTTTAAGTAATTACATTTCTTTAATTATAAAATTTAATTTAATTTTCAATTTAAGTAATTTATTCTTCTCCCCCCCCTTCCCCCGTACGTATGTATATTTTTCATTTCATTTAATCTGACAGCTTTTAGAGATATTAACAAGTCTTTAGAAATTACGGATTTTGAATATTTTCCATTGAAATATATTTAACTCTTAGGGAAGGATTTTTCATTTAATCCTTAAAAAGTCCTGATAAAGGCTGTTTTTACCTTTTCGGGGGGAAGTAAGCTTTCAAAGATCGGATATATTGCAGGAGATGTTTTACATTGAAACGTTTCATATCGATTAAATACTTGGAGACAGACATTTTTAAAGTAAATTAAGTATAGAAACTTTACTAGCTGTAATCATTTTAACATTGCCGGTATGTTTTTAATTATTATTATTATTATTATTATTTTTAATAAATGCTGAAATTACCAGATGTTTTATTGCAAATATAGAAAATCAAATAACCATTTTCGGTTTTCTGCAAAGGAAAAATCCTTTTCTGGAGATGCTGTCAAAGTTGACATTGTAAATCGATTTTTGACAAGTGATAGGATTAAAAGATTATTATAAGCTGGCAATATCCTAACTTAAAAAGTATCCTATTTATATAGAAATGGAAAACGTATTCATATGTCTATCTCCAAGTGTTCTTTTGTTTAAAAAATATATTCTGTTTACAATGCTAGTTTTTATTTTATTATTATTATTATTATTATTTTTTTTTTGGTCATATAACCCCCCCCCTTTTTTTTTTTTCCCTTCTCCTTCTCGATAATCTGCAGAGTACTATAAATCCCGAAATTTTCGTAAACTTGACAGAGGTTTTAATCAACCAAGATTTGCTTCCAAGTTAAATGAAAGAGTAAGATATTAGGATTAGTCTGACAATCTCAGTGACATTAGAATTTTTATTGGTAATCTTACCTTTGCTATGCAAGGAAACATTGCAGAAAGCAATAAATGAAATTATCAAGAATGTTTTAAATTAATAAAAATGATTCATAAGCGTGAAAAATTGAACAAAAGACGAGAGAGAGAGAAGAAAAAAGCATCTTCTATACCTCTGACGTTAAATTAAAATCTGTAACCGAGGGATTATTTTTGTTTCTCTTTCCTTTCAAATCAACCTCAGAATTGTAATAAAACTTTATTTGTCTAAAAAATATCTTAAAAATATTTAGATTTAATTTTTTAGTTCTGAATTTATCGTTAACCCATTAGCGCCCAGTGTCCTCATTTGAGGACAGCTAATAAAATGGCACGTATATTTTTTGTGGGTCCTTGGAATGATTTTTGCTTTCCAGTGGCAGTTTATAGCGTCACTCTAAATGATCCCTGAAAGTTTTATGTGCCTACTATTAATTATTATTTCATAATTTGAATGTCATTTTATGATTTTTCTTTCGTTGCACATATATATTTGCTTTTTGCGCAGGTATGAGGTATACTAACTTAAATCAAGTTGAATAATAATATATATTATAATACTTTACTTTCGAGATCTTTGTCAACATATAATAGGAAATTAATCTGTTCTCTCAAAGTTTTCTCGCTAGGACACTAAACGTCAATAAATGAGGATAGGTTTTAAATTTAAAACTATCAGAAGAATTGTTTAAGTTAATATATTTTACTGTCAGTTGTTTATATTAATTTCGAAAATAAATAATCAGCTAATAATATTTAGCAAAATTAATTCGGGCATTAACGGGTTAATTGAGGCTACTCTATTGTCAAGGGATTAGCCACAAGCAATGTTTCGAGTACTTTATAGAGTACATCAAACGAAATCTGCAGCAATATAAGGGCTGTAGTAAATTTAGTTGTTTTCACTTATACTTTGATAGTCCTAATTTCGTAATTGATAATTAAAATGTAGATACATTCTTCGGCAGTACACTGAATTTTAAAATAAAGAGAATTTTAAACAGTTTTTAATAGCATCTTTCTATTTATGTCATTTCATTATTAAAATTACCGTACGTAAAATAATAAATATTTCACACAAAAATATACGTTCGTAGTACATATGGAAATTATTGTGTATTATTAAGACGGAGGAATATTAGTCTCAATCTAAGGATAAAACGCTGCTGCGAGTTTTACGATGGTTGAACATTTATCGAAATCGAAAATATAACTAAATAATTTGAAAGCGATGTTATAATTTGAAGAAAAAAAAATCGATACGGTCCGTTTCGAAACTGATTAGTATTAATTTTCTTTTCTTTTTCTTAAAAAAAAAAAAAAAAAAAAAAAAAAAAGTTACTATATCAATGGCATCCTTAAATTATCAACTCAAACTCAAACTGAATTATCTTGTTTTATTTTTTCATTTCATTTTGCACACGCGCTTTTTTTTTTCCTATTTCAAAATTACTAAAAAAAACTTTTTCGATACTGTTCGTTTCGAAACTGATTATTATTAATTTTCTTTTTCTTTCAAAAAAAAAAGAAAAGAAAAAAAAAAGATTAAACTACATAAAATTCTGGCAAAAGCAGAAATTTAATTTAGTTTAGTACTTAGGACTATTAGTTCCCCCCCCCCCCCTCCAAATTATAACATCGCTTTCGAATTATTGAATTATATTTTCGATAAATTTTTGATTTCGATAAATGTCCAATTATCGTAAAACTGGTATCGTGAAAAACCGTAGATTGAGACTAATAGTCCTCCGTCCTAAAAAAAAAAAAAAAAAAAAAAAAACTAATAGCCCTCCGAACTAAACTAAATTCTGCTTTTGTCAAAATTTCATCAAAATCTTTTTTTTTTTTTTTTTTTTTTAAGGAAAAGAAAATTAATAATAATAATCAGTATCGAAAAAGTTTAAGAATTCCTTTTTTAGACAGAAATACATAATTTATTTTAATTTTTAATTCTTGCCAAAAACGTTTACTAGTTGATTTAAATTTTTTTTTTTAATGAAAAGAAATTCACGTGTAATATTTTATATATTATTATTATAGATCATGTTTAAGATGAAATTACACTCTTCATTAAACAAATTTCAGGGGTGTTTGTGTTCAGGGCTTTTAATCTAATCCATCTGTATTTTCACATTTTCTATAAAGTTATTTTTTGTTTTCATTGATTGTTCATTTGTCATCCAGGTGATATCTGAATGAAATGTAAAAAGATTAAATGCTTCTGGTCTAAATAGTTTGAGTATCATTTGATATTTGGAATTTTTTCTAATTTGAGGCTCTAACTTTCAGGGTTTTTACCTTTGAGTCACAATCACCAATGATATTATTAATTTTTAATAAAATATTTCTATTGTTAAAGTTGCTAATTTCAAAGTTAGAAGTACGATTTATTTAATTTTTTCGAAAATAATTAAAATAGTTTTATATATATATATATATATAAACACATATTATTATTATTATTTCTATATAGTTTTTTCAGGAATATAAAAAATAACGCAATAATAAAGTAAATCATCTAAGAAAATAAGCTTTCAAAAATTATTTAAAAAATATATTCTCCATTTTATTAAGTTAACATGAACAATACATACGCCACAAAGATCACATTTCTAAAATTCCTTTATAATAAAATAGATGAAATTTTTTCGCAGCTACTTGATTTGTATCATTCTTTTTAGACACCCTTCCTGTAAAACTTGTTTCACCTTTCGGAGGCAGTTTCGACTGAAAAAATAGCCGATCTTTACACGCGCTTTTCTTTGTAATTTAGAGGAAAATTTCATTCATAGATAAAATTGGGGTCACGTTTACCTTCCCCGTAAGTAGTTTATTGAGAGTTTTAACTTTTTACAGTTTTTTTTTTTTTTTTTTTTTTGTAATACTTTGTATGAATTTTAAGTATTAACATACGTTAAGTTTTCAGATCACGCATTCAAACACAAAGAGAGAGAAAATATAAGGTAAAGATACCAGTATTCGCCACCCCTAAAATTTGCACCAGTGTTCGCCACCCTCACAAAAAGGTATGTTAAAATAACCGTTTATTAACATCTACGAATTTGAATCCACTCGATCTAGATTCTTCGGTTTTAGGAAATCTAGCGGGGGTAGGGTAGATTCAAATTCATATATGTTATTAAACGCTTATTTTAACATGCCTTTTGTGAGAGTGGCGAATATTGGTTTCCTTAACTTATATATTTTTTGAAAAGGGAAAAAAGCATTTATTTTTGTAAAATAAACATAGCACATCCACAATTTCGAATTATTTTTTTTATTTTACTTTATTTTTTGTCCTTATATAACATTTTAAAACGTATACACAGAATGTACAGAAAACAAAAGGGGGGGGGGGATATTTATGATTTTCTTCTATATATATATAAGAAAAAAAAAAAAGAAAAATAGTGATTTTTTTTTCATGATTGGATGTACTTTTATCGTAAAATTTAAACATTTAGATATATTTTATATAGTAATAGTCAAACAGAAGAGTTTTATATATACATATATTTCGTTCAATAACCGTTAATTAACATCTACGAATTTGAATCCACTCGATCTACATTCTCCTGCTTTAGAAAATCTAGCAGGGGTAGGGTGGATTCAAATTCATATATATTATTAAACGCTTATTTTAACATACCTTTTGTGAGAGTGGCGAACATTGGTTTCCTTAACTTATGTATTTTTTGAAAAAGGAAAAAAAAAAAAAGCATTGTTTTCTATATAATAAACATAGCACATCCAGAATTTCGAATTATTTATTTATTTTACCTTATTTTTTGTCCTTATATAACATTTTAAAACATATATACAGAATGTACAGAAAAAAAAGGGAGGGGATATTTATGATTTTCTTCTATTTATATAAGAAAAAAATAGTAATAGTGATTTTTTTTTTTCATGATTGGACGTACTTTTATCGTAAAATTTAAATATTTACATATATTTTATATAGTAATAGCCAAACAGAAAAGTTTTATATATACATATATTTCGTTCAAACACTAGTCTGTTTTGAAGAAGTGTGCAAAATTTAAATAAGAATTGGCGCATAAGTATTTGGGAAATAGTGTTCACCGCTTTTCTGAAGAACCTCCGGAAATCAGTACCCACCAACTACATTTTCAAAGATTTTTTATTGAATATTATTTGAATGTTGCTCTTTTACATGCTCAAATTTTTTAATAAAAAAAAAACATATTTAATATATATATAAGAAAAGAAATAGAAATAGAAAGACAGCCCCCCCCCCTTCGAAACCCATATAACCCCCTGAGGTTTTATTTGTTATGATAAGATTAAAAGGATATTACTCGTGGAGATATAGAAAAAATATTTTACACATTTAAGTCATTTATTTCTCTAAAAAGAAAATCTCGAAAATTATCTTAAGAATAGTTAAATAACTGTTATATATATATATATATATATAGGAAGGGTGGTGTTGTTTGGCTGGGAGGGTTTGATGCTGAATAAAATTTATTAAAAAAAAAAAAAAAAAAAGTGGGGGGATTGCTGTAAGTTACATTCTTATTTTTTCTGGTTGATAATATGAATTTTGTACTCTTTTATCATTAAATTTTACTATGTGCTTCTGGCTACTTGAGGCTTCCCTTGTCAAGTTTGAACAATCCATCTATTTGCATAACAAAAATAAAATCTTATAAATATTAATTAAAAAAAAAAAAAAATCTTTTAAATTTAAATTTTTTATTTTAATTTATGATGACTGCATTAGAATGCTTATCCTTATATGTGTGCTCTTTGGCATTATTGCTTGTAATTGACTCTTCTTAAAACTTAACATTTATTACTTTGACTTCAAAATAAAAATATTTTAATTTTAATTTTTAATTTTAATTATTATTGATGACCGCATTATAATGCTTATCCTTATATGTGTGCTCTTTGGCATTATTGCTTGTAATTATGTCTTCTTAAAACTTAACACTTAATAATTTGACTTCAAAATAAAAATCTTAAAAATTATCTTAAGCTTGCTGTTAATACTTCTAAATTATCTTAATCTTTCAGTCAATACATCTTATTTAACTGACTTAATGTTTTTATAGCTAACCGAAAGATGGCGCTTGTACTCAGTTGTCTTATACCTTCATTCTTCAGTCCTTATCTTAAACGATTTAATTATTAATATTTTTGGTACGATTTAATTTAACTCTACTAGTATTCATTTTAACATTATCATTTAATATTTACTCTGTGTATTTTATCTTTAATGTAATTGTTCTGAAGTATTTTCGATTAATCGATATCTGTCGAGCTTTTATTTTAACTTCAATTTAGGTTTTGGCATCAACCATTTTTCCAGTTTGTGTTAACTGTTTTCCATGTGGTTACTCTGATTATTTCATGTTATCACTTTGGTTTCCTTTAAGATTTTAATTAATATTTATTTATTCTTTGTTTTAATTTAATTTTTCACTTTTTTCCCATTCTTTATGGTTTTTTGCTGCATTGATCGGGGCGTGAGATGATATAAATTGCTATGATTAGCAATATCGTTTTACGAAATCGTTGCAGCTTTCTCTGCTTTATGAAGTATGCGCCCCTTGAAAAGTATGCTTCTAATTTTATGTATGCTTCTAAGCATTTATATCCAATTGATTATGAGGTTTATTATCTTTTTTCTCTTCCACAAGTTTAATGGTCCTTTTTTATTATCCTTCAGGTCGGCGTAAGTAAGTATTTTAAGTTACTATGGTAACTCATTGGTTCCTTATCTATATCGCAACTTTTTGTGTCATTCTTTCCTCTATGTTAAATTCAGTTCTATATTTTAGTGTGCTGTTATTGTTTTAGTTCTATTAATTGCTAAATTTAAGATTAAATTTTATTACGTTATCTATTATTTATATATATATATATATATATATATATATATATGTCACTTTTTTTTCTAACTGAAAATATAAAGTGAAATTTGAATAATATGCGAAATCGACAAATTTATTATATTTTCATATTTTCATTCCTTCCCCCCCTTTTTTTTTTTTTTTTTTTTTGCTAAACAGTTACAAATTAAAAATTACAAGCGATATCAATTTCATTAAGACTGAATTTATTATGTTTAATATAAAGTATCTTTATACTAATAACACTTACGTACGATAAATTATGGCATTAATTAAATCCACCCCCCCCCTTCCCCCCAACATCCATTTTACTTAGTTCAATCAATGAAAACAAAACTTTTATGAATTGCAGTAACAGAGAAAAACCTGTGAATTAAAATCATTTTCCTCCGTAGACAATAGGTTTTAATATTTTTCAAATTAATTTTTAAAGAAAAAGTATTTGTAAACATTGAAAACCTATAAATAAAAATATATTTATTCAAAAAAGAATAAGAAACTTTATCATTTATCAGTCTGTTTCTTTTAGGATGATTGCACTAATCAATATACGGACTAGTAATTTTACAATAAAAGTAATATTATAAACAGAAAAATAAATTTTAAAATATCTCTCAGTTATTCTGACACTTACTTTTTTTTTTTTTTTTTTTTTTTTTTTTTTTCTTTTTGTTAAATAGTTTCTCCAAGATAACCTTATCAAATTCAAATAATAATAAATAAATATTTTTAATAATAATTATCTAAAGAAGCAACTAAATTTTTCTATGATTCATTTATCATGTACATTTGCCTTAAGTGTTATAGAAACTTCTCTTAGTGTAGATTTTTTTTTTTTTTTTTTTTTTTTTTAACCATCGCACACTTTTAGCATTCCATATTAGTAACACATACACACACACACACAAAAAAAAAAAAAAAAAAATCTTTCTACTTTTATTTTTTACACTGTACATAATCTTATGTTACATTTTAAACGAGCCCTGTAAATTCACTTGACTTTTTACATACATATTTCACAAATGCATACTAAAGTCAGATAACAATATTAAATGGTAAAAGTTTATGGGGAGGGGAAAAAAAGTAAAGAAAATTATTCTTATCTTCCACCTCCCCCCTTACCTGTGAGAACAGTTAAAATAAAATTAAGCTGGGTTTGAAGTTTTTGGCGCAAATAACTGAATATTTCTATCCGTGAGTTTAGTTGATATATATCCGGTTTACAACTAAATCCAATGTCCAAACTTGATCCAATATATACAGGTTTTCTACAAACAAATTTCTAAGGTTTGAGAAAAAAAAAAAAAAAAAAAGGCGAATGACTTTGGTAAGTGAGTTAACAAAACAGTAATTTAAATATATGAATCACTTGGGAATTTTATTCCATTAAAGAAATAAGAGGAATTTCTGCCTATCATTTTATTATTATTATTTAAGTTGCACAATTTATATATATATATATATATATACATATAATGTGGTTCCGGGTGATACGTGCTTTCGATTTTTTTATTTATTTATTTATTTTTTTTTAACTTTCATAATTTCTTGGAAAAACAATTTTCATTTTACCTAAATTTAATAGTGTTCCTAAATGTAATGTTGCCTAATTGCTCTCCCAGGACCTCCAATAACTAAATTCTGCCGATTCAACTACTATCCTGGAGGCTGTAAGAAGAAATATTGTTCATTTAAGCATATAAGTAAGTCCTTTACACTATTTCTTTCTTGAAAATTACACATTTTACATGAAATATTATATTTTATAATATAATTAAAGTTTTGTTTGATGAAGTATACTTGTGTTTAATATGTTAAAATACATTTTCTTCACACATGAGAAACTTTCAATTTTCTTTTATCAAAGAAAGTAATTATATTGTTAAAAAATGCAAACGGTAACTAGAATTGAAAACATGCAAATAAATTAATTAATTAAGTACTAATATTAAAATGATTATTTTTTCCTTTGATAACTATTTAATCATTTCGGGAGAAATGGGTAGAAGGTCTAACCACTATCTTTTGAAATTTTTTATTATATTAAATCCCCATGCATCAGCCATATAAGTTTTATGCGAATTCAGTATATTTTTGGCTATAGGCATAAATATATACAGAAATTCACCTATTATTTGCATACATTATTCAGCCACTGTCCCTGAAGAAGTATTGTTTTAATGTATGCTTTCATTTATGGATTTTGAAATTTTTTTCTTAGTTAAATTATCCGTTTTTTCATATTATATTTCATTTTTCTTCCTGTGAAATGTTGGAAGAGGTCTTCGCATACCTAAAGAATTTCTATGGTAAATAGATCTTTCTACTCACTGATCTTAAAAGGGTTAAATTCTGAAAATTAATTTATGGCATTTTTATACATTTTTTTAATAAGTTTAATTTATTAGTACAAAAGTATTATCAATAATTTTAACAAATGGTCTAACCTAACCAAAATCAGCTTTTTATCATGCAACCTTTTAATGCGAAAAGAAATTTAATGATTTAAAATTTAAAAAGAAAGTAAAAGCTTTTGTTACATTGCATTGTGCAATCATTTGTTTGTCCAGTTGACATAAATATCCGTTACAAAAATTGTTATATTTTCAAATTTAACAGTTACTAGTACGCCGGTAAGGTTAGAGTACTTACATAAAGAATATTTTAAGCACTTAATGATGTCCCATATTATGCAAAATTATCAAACCAAAGTCTAACTGTTGATTTTTGATTCTTTTCTTTTTTTTCTTTTTTCTTTTTTTTTTTTTTTTTTTTTTTTTTTAATATTTATCACATATTCCTTTTCTGGTTTTGAACTTATATTTAAATAGTTCATATATATCGGAAAAATGTTTGTAATGTGGGTTCAATATATATATATATATATATATATATATATATATATATATATATGTATATATATATACATATATATATATATTATGTTAAACATATTAAAAAATATATATGTATATATATGCTCTTGGAAAGGTAAAATAATGACATTTCTATATATTAATAAAATTATAGTTTTAAAAAATTAAAGAACACGCTTTTATAGAAATGTGAACTAAAAAGCACAAAATATCTATCTTTATAGTATTAAAATCAGGGTAAGAGAAAATCGTGTGAGTGACACACATCACAATATTTACCTATTTTAAAAATCTTTAGTAAATAATTTAGAATTAAACAAAAACCATTTTTAAAAAATCTCCCCTGACTGGGCGCGAACGTTAGACCTTCAGGTTCGTAGCCCGGAGCTTTAACTCACAGCCACGGCGTTCACGTAGGGAAAGTCTTTTTTTACAATATAGATTTTTTTTTTTTTTTTTTTGCTTCCAGAGTGGTCACAAACATAAATACAGGTGAAGCTAATAAAAGCGCGTTAAAAAGGAAGAGAGTAGACACAAACCATTTGTCCAGTAAATGAAGCAATGCGTAAATTTCCTACCAAACATGAGTTTAGTCATTAATTTGGCAATTATAAAAGTATTTCAGCGAAATTTTCAGCACATTTCCTTGTATCTGAAAGAAATATAACAAAAAAAAAAAAAAAAAAAAAATCGAAATCGCCAGTTATGAATTTTAAACGATATCCATCTAAAATGTTCCTTGTTTTAAGCGATAGCACATTACATAACCAACCACTGTTTTAATTAAATTTCACATAAAACAAAAAAAGGCTTGAAAGCACGATTACAAATAATTATTATCTAAGTTATGAACAAAAATGTAGATCCTAATTTCAGTGAAACACACTTTATTTTTGCTTTAATAAATATATTTCTAACCCCCCTTTTTTTTTCTTGTTACAAGATTTAGAGATTGTGCTATTATTACATTACCCTATATATGAATATTAGAATTGCAAAGAATAAGTGCTCTATCTTTATGTGATATATTTTTTCTTCTTCTTTAGATGTGGCAGAATCAAAGATTGTTAAAGAAAATAGTGTAAGTGGTATGTATACTTTTTTTTTTTCCTGCATAACATTTAAAAAAAAATTCTATACAGCTTTGGCTGTTTTTCCCTTTTTAAATATTTTTAAACTTATTAAATTCCTACAGGAATTTGATATTTTATTTTCAATTTCTATGCTATTTTTTAATACAAATAAGAGTTCCGTACAATTGGGTCTAATTTACCTTTACTACGATAATTTTCCCTCATCACAAGGTTTAGTTCTGGGTTTATAAGATAAAATTTAGGGTTTGTTAATTCATTTAAAAATTGTTTACCATTAAATACACTACCATTCCATAAAGGACCGGACACTTTCAATTTCAGGCGTATTTTGAAATATCAAATATCTCAACAAGTACTAGACAAACTATCTTGAAACTTCAGGGGTGTAAAGAACATGTTATAGTCCATATATTTCTGTTAAAGTTTTGCTCCGAAAGTAAAAGAGAGACCAGTAAAAAATGAAAGTGTTTGACATCACCCTGTGAAAAGTAATGCTTGAAATGCGATCTGGCTGTAGTATGTGATTATGGGGCTCTTTCTTACTATCTGTATAAATTTTTATTCCTCTACCGCATGTAATCATGGAGATATAATGGTTTCTTTAAAAAATTGGGGGAAAAAAAAAAACACTTTTTTAACTATAATACGCAAGATATTAAACCCAGTACAAAGCTATTTTCAGGAAATTTGACGTACAGCATTAGACACAGCATATTGCAATCAGAATGAAAAAATATTAAATATCTAATGAATTATGAGCATTTTTACTAAATTATTTTTAACTGCGCATGCGCATTTAGTGAAATTCCATTTGCATAGCTTAATAACCAAAAGTATTGAGCTACTTATGTTGTACGCGTTAGAATGTACTGAATTTCAGTTGTTCCCAAAAATAAGAAAATGATAAGGGGGTTTTCTCAAAATTTATTTATGCTCATCGAAAACTGTATTACCAATCAATGAATAAAAATAAAAATGGGAGTAAAACCCCTTATAGTTTAGCTTTTCTCCGAGAGAAACTGAATGCTAGTTCATTTTATCGGGTACAACTTTTTGAGTTTACACGATACTTGCTTGGGTTTTTATACAAGTAGCTCATTACATTTGGCTATTAAATTATGCAAATCAAATTTCGCTAAATCTTACGCATGCGCAGTTAAAAATTATTTAGTAAAAATGCTCCTATTTCATTAGATGTTTAATATATTTTTATTTAATTGTAGTATGCTGTGTCAAATGTCTAGAAAATAGCTTTGCACTGGGTTTAATACCTTGCGTATTACAGCTAAAAAAATGAATTATTATTATTTATTTATTTATTTTTAAAAGAAACTATTATATCTCTGATTACAAGTGATAGACATATACAAATTTATACAGATAATAAGAAAGAGTCCTATAATCAGATGCTACATCCACATCGCATTTCAAGCAATACTTTTTGCAAGGTGATGCCAAACACTTTCATTTTTCTTTAATTTTTTACTGGTCCCCCTTTTATATTCGGGGCAAAACATTAACTAAAACGTATGGAGTACAATCTGTTCTTTACACTCCTGAAGTTTCAAGTCTAGTACTTTTTGAGATATTTCAAAAAACGTCTGAAATCGAAAGTGTCCAGTTATTTATGGAAAGGTAGTGTGTAAGTATATTCGACATTAAAAAAAAAAAAAAAAAAAAAAAAAAAAGAAAAGAAAAATGCAGAACAGAATGCTTATTAGTTAAAGTATACAAGAACCTGAATTATTTCTAGAATATACTATTTTATATTCAATAAGTAAACTAATATTTTGCGGCTGTCTTGAAATTTTCCTGTATATTATATTAATATAATTCAGTATCAATGTAGTGTTAGTATTAATATTACGGATACTAAATTTAAATTTATCCCATTTCTACTCAATAGAAACTAAAATATAGCTCTAATGTTTGTTTATTCCCAAGCACAGAATAATATCACTCTTTGTTGAGAAATTTCAGTCAAAATTAAACCAAAATAGTTTTTAAAAAACTAATTTGGGGTGATTTTGCACGATAGAGGTTGAAACATAGATATGATTCAAGTCACCCCCCGCCCCCCCCCCCCCCAAAAAAAAATAAATAAATAAATAAAAATAAAAAAGTTATATAAAAGCAATAGGGTGACATGAAAATAAAAATAAATAAATCAGTGTCAATTTTATGATAAGCAACTTATGTATTAGGTTAAATCTATCTTATGTATTATGATTATACCCAATAGGTCGTGAAATAATGAAAAATGCAACAGGACAGGACTACTTGTAAAGTAATATGAGCCGAAACTTAGTCAACATCTATTTATCTCATAGTCTGAATTATAAAGTTTTATGGAAGTCCCTGCGTTAGTTCTGTGTTAAATCGTCAAAACACACTGTTACACATACAGACATATTCTAAAAAATAGCCAGAGTTCAGGATATCCTAAAATATTTAAATCCATTAAAAATCGGAAATGGAAAAATTTCACAAGACTGAACACTTTTCTTTTATGTACATATAAGTATATATTATCCTTATCTGTTTATAGAACGGATTAAAAAAAGAAAGTAATATAAATAGTTTTCTACTTTTCATTTCCCCTATTATGTAATATATATTATGTAAATACTTATATTTGCACTTTTTTTCCCCTAGGTAAATTAATCATGAAAACAGTGACAAGGTTTTCACTAAAACGGAAAAATGTTGAAACAATAGGTAAGAATACTAAATAACATTTCATTGTCTTTTATTAAAATACATTTTCATTTTGTAGCTATTTTATTAAGACATGCATAAAATCTAACGAAAAAAGATGCTTTATACAAAAATGAATAAAACTGAATTTTAACTATATCATGTAAACATAAAATATCAGTGTTTGTTGAAAAAATTACACATGTTTATATTTCATTTGTAAATAAAACTTTATAGCATGAATATGTAAACTATATATTCTATAACAA
Organism: Salticus scenicus; assembly: GCA_963930645.1. Classification (NCBI taxonomy): domain Eukaryota; kingdom Metazoa; phylum Arthropoda; class Arachnida; order Araneae; family Salticidae; genus Salticus; species Salticus scenicus. The sequence continues at coordinate 245,956,659 of OZ005648.1, forward strand.
TGTAAATAATACATTGTTTCAAAATATTATATATTGAAAATACTATTTTTATGTCTTTTATTATTTATTTTTTCAGATAATATTAAAAATGATAAAAGTAGCAAATTTAAATTAATAAATTGCCAGAATCCTCAGAAAAAATTAAAGATTGAAGAAAGGTAAGTACATAAGCAATTTTATATTTTGTAAGTTTTTATTTATTTTATTTTAAATTGAAAGTTTTTTTTTTTTTTTTTTTTTTTTTTTTTTTTTTGGGGGGGGGGGGGGGGTTTATTAAAAACTAATTACAAAAAACGTTAATTTCTTTATAATGTATAATCATTAATTCGTAATAATATTTATGTACAAGTTCATTTTTATTTTTGTAATTTACAAAAAATTATATTTGCCATGTAAATTTATCAAACAAACTAATAAAGTTTTAGTAAAACAGAGTTTTACAATTTTTTAAATATTTTAAAAAAATAGAATGGGTGACCAGATTAGTCAAAATATGTACAGACCAGCGAAATCTTAAAATTACTGGTCTGGTCCTGCATACCAGTGATCCAATTTTCTTAATTTCTACCCTTCTTTAAGACAAAACTTACATTTTTTTTTTTTTTTTTTTTCTTTCAGACCACTTTTAAACGCAGAAGCTAAAAGTGTGAAACCAATCTGCAAACCGGCTGAAAATGAATATTTCAACAAAAATGATTCATCAAATAAAGAAAATGAATTTCATAATGAGTCTATCAATGGTGAACAATTAGATTATGAACCATGAGGTATGGATTTATTTATTTATTATTTTAATGAGATGTATTTGTGTGCAAATATTGAATTACTTTTGGACATTATTCCTTTTCTAATCGTGTAGGATATGATAAAATATTACAATAAAAAATAACAGTTTGAAAAATAAAATTAAATTTCTACTTAACCCTTTGAGGTTCACTACATATTTTCTTTCGAAAATTGATAAACTAATTTAAAAAAACGGCTATTAGGCGCATAGCTGATTATAAATATATAAAAAAGAAAAATCCAGTATTTTTTACTTTTGAGAAGTTTTTGGTTTGAAATTTTTATATTTAGATAATAATTAATTTAATAAATAAAACATTTGAAAGTAATAATATAAATTGAAAAACTTCACAATAGTTGTTTTGGGTGAAAATAATAGCACAGTCTTTTATTGGGTGGAAAAACCAGACACGAATTCATCAACAAACCAGCAAAGGATATTGCATGTTGCACCAACTAAAAAGTTTAAAAGGATTTCTGTATATAACTTCTTTTGAAAAATCATATGTTGGATTTCGTAATAGTTCTGCTATCTAATGGTCAGAAAAGGAACAAAGGTTTAAAAACTGATTAAAACAAGGAGAAAATATTGAAAAATTGTTGCATAAAAAATTTTTAATTGTTTGGTTTCAGCGCGAAACTAATGAATGTTAAAGAGTTAAAAATTGTTTTTGTTGATTGCCCTCTATCAATTTATCTCTCTATATAAAAATGATTTAATGATTTAAATAGAAATCCTATTCAAATTTACAAGTCAGAATCAATAAATTCCTTTTTTATGCTGCAAAAACGTTAATCAAATGAATTAAATTATTTTATAAAATAAACTTCTCAAATAATATTATAAAATAATTTTTTTTAGTATATTCCCTTTAATAATAGTATATTCCATTTAAACAAGCGATTTAATTATCCAGCAGATAAAGCATGTCATTAAGTTAGGGATGTTTACATTGAAAAAAATATATATATTAATCTATCTAATAGTGTTTCACATCTGGTTAACTCTAAAAGATTTAGCCAAATAATAAAAAAAAAAAAAATCATATTGACTAATCAATGAAAATTCATGGGAGGATGTTGAGTCCTCTGTCAAATAGTGCAGAAACTAGAAATTTAAAAGCAAATGTAACTAAAGAAGAGCAATCTTTAGTGCCACTGTTGCTTTAACAGCTATGTAAAGTTCTTAACCAGGGTCCAACATAACATCATTACTGTCCTCACAGCTTTCAGGATACTTAGAAATCAAGTTACGATTAAGTCCTTATAACTCAATAAACGTAAAAATAGTCAGTTTGCAAAGGTTATAAAAAATAATGAATTATTAAATGTAGTAGAAGTCAAGCAACAGATACAAGATTACTCAAACCACATAGACCAATAAGAATTTTTATTTTTAAAGTAAGAGAAGCTCAGAAAGGTGAAAAAAATTCATTAGGGGAGACCTTTTTCACCCTTGAGCACCAATGTAAGACTTCATTCACTAGTAGCTATAATATCAAATCACTAGCAAACTCCCTATCGTACATGAAAATAATTGAAGTGAACTTTAAAGTGGAATAATCGATTAAGTACAAAATAACAGAGAATATAACACTAAAACAACCATAATAAACAAACAATATCTCAGGATGATACATTAGGAGTCACATGGATTAAAAAAAGCAAAACAATTCAGAGGTCTAGTTGCTCATGTTGCAAAGTTTAAGGTTTATTGACTCATAGCTGACAAAGAACAATGAAACCACACAGCAACATGGATATTTATCGATTGATTATTATGTGTGTAAGGGTATGATTACATTTTTAAGAATAGTTGGCAACTCAACAATGAAGAAATTGAATATTTAAAGGAAAAAGGAAGATTGTATATTAATACAAGGTAAATGTAACATGCCTTCTGCTTTATTTATTTATTTAATTTCACATTTCCAGCCAAACATCACCACCCATTTTCCGTAATCAAACATCTGCCCACCCAACTGCCACCTTTTTTATTGTCTTTTACTCTTTTATAATTTTTTTGGTTAAGATACACAAAAGTGCATTCTCCTTTTTTTTTTTTTTTTTTTTTTTTTAAATAAAGGTATCGACAGAGACATAGTTATGGATATAAAATAGAAAATACAAAGTTTTTAGGAAAACCCATTTTAGCAGTAGCTGTGATCAGTTTATTAATATTCTTGTTTTTATATTTCGGAGAGCATAAATTATTAATTCAAAATAAATGGTTAATGATGATGCTTCTAAATACCGAAAGATGCAGACAGGAATTAAAATGTATAAATAAGTTTACTTTAAAACTAAAATCTTCTGTTTGTCATAGATATCTGTGTAAATTTTATTACCATTAAACATTATTTTTAGATCTAAAAAGTTAATTGATTGATTATTTAGAGTATGTTGAGTTAGCTTTAGGTTAGATGGATGGTTAAAAGAAAAGGTATTTTGTGATTAAGATAAAATACAATAATATCATCTATGTAACGATAAAGCTGAGCATCATCACAACAAAATTGATTTTCATAATAACAAAGATAGAGATCTGCCAAAAAACTGAAGCTATTTCCCCCTTGTAGGATTCCTACTTGTTGCAAATAAATATTGTTGTTGTGAAAGATATAATTATTATGGATAACAAAGTTAAGAAGTGTTTTGAATTTTTCAGCTTTAAAATTGCGAGGAAGATTAATTTGAGTTTTATATTTGTTAAAAAGACTGTAAATGGTGTTACTAAGATCTGATAACTCAATATTATTGAAAAGATCTTGAAAGTCAGAAGTTGTAATATTGTCATAGATTCTCTGTTATTTATACTTAGTAGCTTATTCCACTTTCAATTTCACTTCAATAATTTTCATGTACAATAGGAGGCCCACTAGTGATTTGCTATTATAGCCACTAGTGAACGAAATCATACATTGGTGCTCAAGTGTGAAAAAGGTCTCCCTGATGAATTTTTTTCACGTTTCTGAACTTCTCTTTCTTGAAATTTACTTTCGTATTGGTCTATGTGGTTTCAGTGATCTTATATATGTTGCTTGACTTTTACTGTGTTTAATAATTCATTATTAATAATTTAATATTATATATATCATATATATTTTTTGTCTTAAAATTTCTTTTTCTTATAGTATTTGAAACTATCATACAGTTTCATTATATTAATATAAATATAACAGTTAAAAATGAAGATTTTACTTTGAATGGTTGCACACTTTAATCTGTGCTTAATAAAAAATTCATAAGAGTGCTGATTATTAAAAGTTATTTATAAAATATTCAAATTCTTTGTAACACTTGTTCAAAATATTCAAGGGAAAATTGATAAATATTTTCTTCTACTAAATATTTTAATTGTGTGTATACTTTTCTCACAGCGATTTAATGAAGCTATCTAAATAATAGTCATTTCTCTTTATAAAATCATTTGTAATTAATTATTTTTTTTAAGATTAAACCATACTCTAAAAGTTGTACCCAAAATTAACTTCAGGGTGCAAAAGAATGAACACATCAAAAAGATATGTAAATTTTCAAATCAATATAGGTGTTTTATTTCTTTCATTCATCATCAGTTATATTATAGTTTATTTTTTGTATTTTTTAGGTAACATCTAATTATGTATGTTCAAATTCATCCTTACAAGGAGTTCTACAATTTTGTTGTCGAGCACTTGGAAGGAATCCTGAGTTATCGAAAAAAATCTACTGTGAAGTCTTATTACGTTTTCAAGGAATTGAAGGTGTTACGGTGCCAGGTTTAGACAATTGAGAAGAAATTTCATGCTATAAAGTTGATATTTTTAAAGAAGATATTGGTAGTCAACAATTTATAATGGTCTTGTTTTCAGTTATAAGTGGATAATTTCTTCACTTTCTTTTTTATTGTATTTGAATAATTTATTGTATGTGACATATACTTTTACCCCTTAATGATTTTTTTCATTATTTTTTTTCAAGTTATTTTTATATTTTAAACTATATTTTAGCTTACTTTTACAAAGTGAAAAATAAAATAAAACAAAGTAACAATTGTTAATTTTTTTTTTTCTTCAGAATGGTTCAAATATAAATATTTAAAATACAGTAGAGCACCAACTATCTGTGCATTTGGGTGGCAATCGTGGATAACCTGAAAAACAGAGTAAAGTATGCGGTAGAACAGTATAACCCCTATTTCTAAAGTAAAAAAATCCATTTCTTCCTGAAACCGTCAAAAAAATTACAAGTAGGCCAATAGAATTACGATGCATAGTAAACATGTCAGTAATTTTTGACTTTCGCACTGTTGAATCTATTATTGTATTTTCATTGTTGTTGGCTTGTATTAAAATTGGGTTTTTTGGAGGTTAGTAATTTAAATTGTTTTTTGAGACTCTCACACTCAAGGATAATCGGTACTCTACTGTATTAAATTCAACACAAAGTGATAAAAAAATTCCTTTCTTTTTTATTTATAACCAAATTAAGTTAATCTGAACATTTTATGTATTTATTCTGCTGTCATTATACACATCTTGAGGCAGAATTATTAACACTCTGGTTTCCAGGTGCCAGGTTTTAATTCTAGTTCAAGCATAGATGTTCATAGTCGTGGTTATATAATCAAATTTAAGTTGTAAGTTTAATGAGCCTTAAGGCTCCTCTCTCCAGAGGCATACCAAGGATGGGGCGGGCTGCCCCGGGCCTCTTGTCATATGGAGGCCTCCATAGAAAACAACCTTATAGTACATGTATCAGGTGAAGTTGACATGAAATTGTTTTAATTTTAAACATTTGCTTCAATTCCACTTTAAGCCGTAGGTTCCTGTCTAAAGAATCTTAATGTAGAAAAAATGCCGTAGAATGACAGTTAAAAAAAAAAATAAAAGAAAAAAATAGAAAGAAAAGAAAAGAAAAAACTCATTTATGCAAAACCTGTCTAAGGCAGGGCAAGTGGGGCAATACCCCTGTCCATCTTGATGGATTGAGCTCTGAATCAATCTTAAAACTTACACGAGTGTCTTTCTCTAGAAATAAATTTAAATTAAAAAGTGCAAGGGGGGCCTCAATCTAAGAGAGGTTTTAATTAGGGGGCCCCAGTGAGACTTTCGCCCCGGGCCTCAAGAGTTGTAGGTCCGCCACTGCCTCTCTCTCTCTTACAATTTCTCCATCTCTGGTCATGAAATCTCAAGCAATTCTATGGGGAAATTTGTTTATAAAATTACTCATATACCTATTATATGTATTTTTTAAATTCTTTTTTTACACTCAGAAAATCCACAACCCTTTAATTTGTTCTCATTTACTAAAATCTGACTCTTTAAAATATAAATTATTTAATTTTGAGTTTAAAAATACGAAAAATTAATTAAGTGCATTTTTCTCATTTTTTAGCTGTAAAATTGAAATATTAAAAAATTAAACAATAAAATAATAAGAAATGAGTAAATTTTTCAAATGTGAAAAAGGAATTAAAAAAAAAAAAAAAGAAGAAGATTATGTAATGAATGAGTAATTCCATAAAGAAATTTCTCCATAGAGTTACATGGGATTTTGTGGCTGGAGATTGAGAAACTGTAAGAGGGAAATAGATAGGAGACTTAAATTATAAAAAATAGACCATAGAACGACAACCCAAATGTAACCTTTTGTTGACATTACAAGAAAAAGAATTCAAAAATTTAAAATAACTCTTTGAATTTCACAAAATCCTTTTGTACAATAAAGTAAGTAATTATGCATTAAAAAGGCCTAAAAATTTTATCCCTTGCTAAGTATTTTTACTTGAGTTTTTTTTTTTTTTTTTTCAAATTTGTACTTTTATGAAATAAATATTATTAAACAAACTTAGTCTGTTTCAATCTTAGGTCATTTTCATCACACACCAATAAATCCAACAATTGAAAAAAAAAAAGTCTGATATAGTAGAACACTATATATATACAGGGTGCGGCAGCTATTTGAGAACACACGTTATAAGTGATACAATGCCCTGTATATCATCTTTAAACAACCATTTTTGTTACAGATAAACATGGCAGAATCTATTCTAACTCAGGAAAGGAAAAAGCACCCTGTTAACGTCTCCTTGGCTGCAGGATACTCCGTTTCTGAAACAGCTGCATTTCTGAAAGTCGCCCGATCATTCGTTTTCAGAGTTCAGAGAGAACTGAGGGTTGCCAATGCTAATGTGACAACTGTTTTGCACAGGAAACATCATTGCCAGGTCTCAGACATTACCAGGATACTTGAATTCATCAATTCTGTTCAAGCTGCCCTCTAAGAGGACCGTGGAAAGTCCATAGGGGTACTCAGCTGAAATCTGCGGGTTAGCGAGGTCACAATTCCACGTGTGGTTAATGAAGACCTCTGTTAGAAGTCGTATGTAATACGGAGAGGACAGTTCATGTCCAAGAAAACCAGAGAGAATAGAGTATCAGAGCAAAGCACCTCTTAAAGAAGCTGAAACATCAGGAACAGACAGGAACACTCTGTTTTTTTTCGGACAAGAAAAACTTCGTCCAGGACCAGAAAATCAACCGGATAAATGATCTTTGGCTGTGTAAAAGACAAGAGGAAATTCCCACTGTCATGCATACTAAATTTCCTGCGTCTGTTATGGTCTTAGGGATCGTGAGGAATGAAGGGACGTCATGCATCCACATTTCTTTTCACAACGTGCCAGAATCAATGCAGTTACTTATACCGATGTGTTAAACACGGTTGTGAAGCGCTGGATTATTGCTCTAGCACGTGGCAGGCCATATGTTTTTCAGCAGGACTTTGCACCAGCCGATATGGCCCATTCAACACAAGAGTGGATGGTAAACAATTTTCATGATCACATCACTCCACGCATGTGGCCCCCTAGCTCACCTGATGTTACCTCTTTGGACTATTACACTTGGGGCGTTATTGAAAGGGTCTGTAATAAGTACCCACATAACACCGTTGGTGTCTCCAGACAGCTATTGTGGATGCCATGACAAATATTCCCAGGGTCTACCTCATTTCTGCCTGTGGACGGTTTCAACAGCGTGTTGAGGTTCTTATTGCAGCTGATGTTGGATTTATTGAATGATGTCGTGCATTAGGTCCGACTTCTTCTGTACACACCGTTCCATGTTCATTAAATGATATATCTATAGTGTTTGCTCCCTTTTTCTACAGACGATACTTTGTTCTCAAATAGCTGCCGCACCCTGTATATGTGTGTGTGTGCGTAATAAATAGATATTAAAATATTTCAAATATTTAAATTTAAGAAAATTTCCAGTTTAAACAATTGAAATGGTCAAACCGAAAGCTACTATGAATCTAATTAAAATTGACATAAATCAAGATAATTGGAAATATACTCAATAACAACAATAACAAAAAAACGACACACCAAGGAGTAATGCAAACTAGACACAAATTGACATACATACAGGTTTCGACGGAAAATGCAAAATTTTAAAGTTTAGCTGCCATTGAATGAGCATGTGATGCTGCAGCGCATCTTAACTGTGCAATTGGCAGAATATTAAAAATGAGAAATTTTGATTCCAGGTCATAAATTCTTCAAGAATTTTATTCTGTCTACTCAGAAAGACAGTAACTATGCCTCGCATACAGGAGGACAAACAACATGCACAGATGTCAGCATTTGAGTGTGGTGTGTAGTTGGGCTCAAAGAAGCCGGTTGGTCTAATCTGCAAATATTTTGACAATTGGATAGGAGCGGTACCACTATTAGATGATATTGACAGAAATGGGTGAACCATGGCCGAACACAGTGTCAGGAAGGAAGCGGTCAGCCTAAAGAGAGGACAGAAAGTGAGAACCAGTCAATCTTAAAGCAGTAATCAAAGCTCCAATTCATCATTACCATTGATCCTATGTGCAACTGGTACTTCAGTGACTTCAAAAACCCTTAATAGGCAGTTCAGTGAAATGGGGTTGAGCTCAGTCCTCGGATTTCTCTTTCACTCAGGACGTTTGTAGCATTCTAAAAAGGGTCCTACAACCAGCTCAGGATTTTGCCAATCTAACGCACCAATTGGACAGAATTTAGCATGATACTTCACAGGAGCACATCTGCCAACTCTGTCAGTTAATACCAAGCCGAATAACTGCGTACATAAGGGCCAAAGTGGACCAACATGTTTGTTCACTTTGTGAGGCCCTTTCTCTTGATTAAATCATTCAAATTTTCTGAAACTGTAATCAATTGTTTTTCTCCACATGTACATCACATCTACCAATTATTGTCCCATTTGTATAACTCCTTCTTGGTGCTTCGTTTTTTTTTTTTTTTTTGTTATAGAGTGTATATGAAAGCATGCAAAGTAAAAATGAATTTTTTTTTATAAATCAATTAAGGTATTTTATGCATCTTCCTTTTTCATTTAATAGTAAGTATAAGAAATTTGTGAAGCATTTCCCATCATGTTTTGAGCTCTGAAATATTGGAAAAAATATTATATTATTATAGTATAAAGTACCCAATAGCAGAAAAGGCAAAATGCGAGACTACGTCACAGATTTTTTTTAGTCTGCAGATTATTTCTAGAACAGTATTGTACAGAGATTCCAACTGATTTTGGCAAGAAAGATAGCGATTTTCAATCTTTCTCCATAAATGGTATAAATATTAATATTCATTTTAAACACGTTTTATTAGATTCTAGAACCTATAAATAGATAAAATCGTTCATTATCACCACTCATGTAATTTTTTGTGATCCCCACCATCCCCCCACACTAACAATCGCTGATGAAACAGATTGCATAATCCTTGGGATTTCCAATCTTTCTCTCTCTGCAACATAAATGTCAATATTCTTTTTAAACTTATTTAAATAGATTCCAGAACCTATAAAGAAGTAGAATTGTTTGATGTCTATCACTCATATATTTGTTTTAGTCTTCCCCCCTCGCCTCCAATTAATGATCAGTGATCAAAAACACCACAGAAGCATCATAACTTTCAATCTTTCTTTATTTACAGCATAAATGTTAATATTCATTTTAAATATGCTTTATTAGATTTTAGAACCTATAAGGAGATAAAATTGTTCAGTATCTTTCACTTATGTAATTTTTTGTGATCCCCCTCCTTCTACCTCTCTACAACTAACGATCAGCGATCAAATGCTCCACAGAAGCATTTGTAGTCTTCCAGTCTTTTTCCATCCACAACATAAATGTTAATATTCATTTTAAACTTATTAGGATGGAGGACTATTAGTTTAAATCCGGATTTTTTGTAGACCAGTTTTGTATAACACCAAAATAAATTAAAAATATCAGTTCTATCGTTACAAATTCAGTACCAAATGAAAGGGGTGATTTTTCTGAATCCAGGGGTGCAAACAGTTTTTTGACACAATTAGATTTTTTAAAACAAATTAAAGTCTGAAATTTAGATGGCAACACTTTTTTAATTTATTTCAGTCATTTTAAAAAGTATGTGGTCCAGTTTTACGGCCAAAAAATGAGATAAAAAATAAAATATTAAAATTAAAACTAAGAACTTCACAGATTGAAATTAATAGTTCTCCGTACTAAACTAAATTCTGCCTTTGACAGAATTCTTATTTTATTTTTATCATTTGATTCTAGAAACCTAAAAAGAAGTAGAATTGTTCAATATCTCTCATTCATGTAATTTTTTGGGATCCCCCTCCTTTACCATTTGCTAATAATCGGTAATGAAACTCCCTGCAGAAGTCTTGTCATTTTCAATCTTTCTCTATATGCAGCATAAATGTATAGAACTTAATTAGAGGTAGAATTGTTCAATATCACCCACTACTCATGAACTCATGTAATTTTTGTTATTGCATCTTTGAATATTTACAAGATCATGGACAGAGGCATTTTTTCGTATGTGATACAAAGGATAATGGTTAAGGCCAACTCTTTACCTAGCTATATGCAATTAAAATTTCATAACTACAATGCTTTGAGATGTCTAACAGATTAATAACATTAGATAAAACTTGTACAAAAACTTGTTGTAAAAATAAACTTGTTGTAAAAATACGCTTACTGAATCTGGTATTTTTTCCTCGTAATTTATTGTGAAATTATGTTGTAGATTATTTTCTAATGCCTAGTGTTGCAGATTGACAGAAAAAATTCTGCTACTGGGATAAAGTATTACATATATTAGTATTATAAATACTATTATAATACTTATTTGTTCACTAAAAGCTAAACTGTAGTCAAATAATGTTCAAACAAACTTCATGAAAATAAAAAAATTATATATAAATATTAATTCCTATTTAATCTCTAATTTAATCTTTGACTTAATCAAATAAATATTAATTCTCTAATGCTATTATGACATGTGTCAAAAGTTTAAGCAAAGCAATTTTTAATAAAACTTCACTATTTTAATATCTCACGATTTACACCATATTATTAACACCATATTAATGAAAATTTTGTTTTAAATTTTATTCAAACCATGGAGTTCAAGTATGGTGCATAAATGGCTCTCAAAAGTTTAGGCACAAAATTGTTTCCATATGTTTTTACCCAATAACATAAGCAGTTGCACATGCAAATTATTTCTGAGTTCATAAGGAGCATCAGATTCGTTTAGTGCGAATAAAAAATGGCAAAGTTGAGATAATGTTCATGTAAGGAAGTGTTATTAAAAATCTGGATATAAGAGCAAAGCTGAACAGCGACAGCATACGTAATTTAACAGCAAGTGGCTGAATATCAATAGTAATAATAATAATAAAATAAAAAGGAATTTAGATTGCTCTGATTGTTTTGCATATTAGCAGCATAACCACCCCCACCCCACCCCAAAAAGTACATTTAGTAGACAACATGATGGTAATTCTGTCACACGGGTGTGATTTCTTTTAATAGTGAGATGTCCCTGAGTTTTTTCAGTGGTTGTCTAAACTTTGAAAAACATCAAGATATACTTACCAATCATTTACTTTCTGCAGAAGAAATTTTAGACGATGATAAATTCTTTAAACTAGACGAGACCTCAACCCATGCTTCTAATTTAACAACAAAGTAATTTAAAGTGACGATGATATTGGTTTTGGACTGGCAAGCAATTTGTCTGGATCTAGACTCAATAAAAAACATACTGGGCATTCTCAAGATTTTGGGAAATTCAAAGTTTACTGAAATGATCAGTAGTGTTCTTTAGTTAGAGATTTGAAATCAGACATTGAAAATGTTCAGTTTAAAATTAGCTAGAAAAAATCAGAACCTAATTTTATGAATGCAGCACCATGCATATCAATTCATTCAATGTGATGGAGGAATAAGAGAGTATCAAACTTTTCTTTCATACCTCTATAAAAAATAAATTCCATGCTTAAACTTTTGACACATTATTGTTTGCTCTTATATTAAATTCTATAATTTTAATGAAAGTTTGTAGCACATATGAACATGAACCATTCAAACCACAAGTTTACAAATACTTTATACTTGTCATGCTAAAACCTTTAACCACAATGTTAGCATTTGCAGATAAAGCACTATTGGTGAAATTATTTTATCCCATTCATAAATTACTGTTTGGAGCTTTATAAAGATTTCACAGACTCAGAAGTTCTCTAATATTGTGATATCCTTGTAAACTTTTTTTTACATAAACATTTTTCTGGAAATTCTGTGGCTTCTGTCATACAATGCGCTCCTATGGCAAAAATTAAAAAAAAAAATTTCTATTACTTTTTGCTACTAGCTTTTACGACTTTTTCTATTACTTTGAGAGAATACCATTTGCATCAAATTGAAATATACCTTCTTCTTCCCTTTTTATGAATTTTTAAAATATTTATGGACTTATGGGCCACTGGCATTTACATTAAAATGAATAATCAAATATTATTTAGAAAATTGCTGTTGTCTTAAAACTTACAAATCTTTTAAGTTCAGATGACTTCTACAGTGTTGAATTAATGTTATATATTATATTGATTTAAATGAATATTTTATCAACAATTCATTAAAAAATCTCACTATAAAGTAATTTGTAAGCAGAGCAAATGAAGCACTCTTTTACTAATGCAACATTACACTATCTCATTAAGAATTAGTTGATGAAAACAATTGTTTTGATATGCATTACACTGATACATGTGCCATCAGAACAAATCACTATTCCTGCATTCTATTTGAAGATTAATTCATTACATTTCACTTTTACTAATTGATAAAATATTAATGGTTATTTAGCCAAGAATGTCAACAAAGCCATCTGTGTATTAGAGGAGTAGGAAGGGCAGCTAAGGATTTTATAACAATTCTTTATATTTTGTTTAGTTAGATTTGTACAGTTAGAATCCAACTAATTTAACTGCATAATATACATTTAGATAATTGATCTGATTTTAGATGACTGAAACATATTTAGATATTGTCTTGATTTAATTTATTATGATTTTAGTTTTACCCAAACTTTGAATTGTAATGATCATTACAATTCAAAAAATAAACTATCTTAGGTTTTAAAATTAAAAATTAAATATTTTTTTTTTTTAATTATGTTTCAGAAGATTCAAATTATATACATAGCTCAAATATCTTCTATTTATAATTTGTTGTAAAATTTGTAATACTTATTAAATGTACTAAATTTCATTACAATGTAAAATATATAGTATAACCATATATGAAATTATGAAGTAGTATTGTGTATTTTAATCAGAAAACTTTCAATAGTTTTGTATAACTTCTAATTAGATTAAAGTAGAGCCCTATACAGGGACATGATGAAGAAAAAAAAAAGTAATAAATAAATACATTTAGCCTCTTCGCCTTTCAGTGACAAGAGCAAATTTTTCTAAAGATAAAACTTTAAATAACTGAAGTTTTGATAAAATTTTCTTTTAAAATATAAATAAAGAATCAAAGTGATGTGCATTAAGCAAAAAGAAAATACAGAAATAAACATTTATTTTACAAAATTATTTACAATTTATAACATATTCACAGTATTTTAACACTTAAATAAATGAGGGGGAGGGGGGGGGGGAAGAACATGCTCTTTTTTTTTTTTTTTCTTAGTTCAAACAAAACTTGTCGGGTACATGAGGATGCAAAGATGTATGGCAAACAACATACTTTTACAAATCAATTACAGATAATGAAAAAACTAGTTAAATTTGTGCATAAAAAATGTATCACAGAATTTACAATCCCTCTCGACATTAACTAAGGAGATAAAGCCAGCTAAATTGATTATATTAGATATTTTGTATTTATTCCTAAGTAAAAGTCATAAATGCATTGGATTAAAAATAAATAAATAAAAATACCCTAAAGCTCTGGATTACAAATTTATTATTTTCTTAATGCATAATTAGATTTGATAAGAAAAGAGGGAGATGAAGGAAAAGTAATGAAAATATAATAATAATAATAATACAATCTCAATAAAATATAAGTTATACATGTACAAAGCTTTTATATAATTCTGAATAAAAGAATACATATTGCAAAAGTAGCAGAAATAATTTGGAACGATAAACTATATATGAATGTAAGTAAATTGAAATGATAAATGCATAGTCAAAAGTTTTTCAAAATCTGAGTAAGAAAGCATTTTAATATATATATAAACATAATTTTCAAACAAGGTTGAACTTTCTTAAAAAGATATTTATATAATTCATAAAACAATATATATGTTTGCATAAGTACACAAAATTTTTTAACTGAAATAATCAAAAGCATGAGGATGCTTAAAAATAAGATTACCTTTTTTGTAACAATATAATTATATATATATATATTCTAAGATTATTCAGCAAAAGAGCATATAGGTATGGAAAAATACAGCATGTTTGCATTAAAGATCGATAAATTTCTAAAACAGCAAGACAGAGAAATATATTTTCTTATCTTTTTTTTTTTTTTTTTTTTTTTAATGACTAGAATTATGGCACACAAATTGTATTATTATATTACAGTTTACAAAATGTAATTTAATGCATCTCAATCATACATAAGAAATAAGCAAAATAAACAACTATTTTAAATAATAATAATAATAATAATTAGTAGGCTTATACATAACATTAGAAAATGTCAAATTTATACAAAATAGTTTATTTTTATTATAAATACAAAAAATAATACTTTTGATCATAAACAACAGCATTATGAAAATTAATTTTTTTTTTTCAAATGTATAAAATTAGAATAATGGTAAAAAATATTTTTTATTTACATATATAAAATATTGCATTTAAAAAGAAAATTATTGCTTATAATATTTTGTAATTTAATGCTTTATTATTATTATATCCTTTTAAAAATATTTTTTCCAAACAGACATTATGATAAAAATTTTATCATTGATTAAAACACACACTCACATACACACACACACATATATATATATATATGTATTAAACATTTCTTAGATAAGAAATTCATCAAATAATGATAAATGTAAGGATATTTTAATACTACATAAAATTAATAATTTACGTATATAAAATTTAATATATAAGATTAAAAAAAAAAAAAAAAAAAGTATTTAAAAGCCTTATTCTTGAAATATTATTACTTTCTAGTAGAATTTTTTTCAATACAGTATATGCACTTTGTTCTCGGAATTTCTTATAATGCATATGCTTTATCATAAGCAATGAGTGGTTTATTTTTCTTTAATTTTACTAATATATTAACATTGAATGTAGGTGCTGCATATTTTATGATAAAAATCATTGTCTCTTGTGCCTGGGATTCAAATCATGATTAGATTTGGTTTTCTGTACACAAATATATTAACTGACAACAACAGTAAAATAAACAACATTTTAACAAAATATTCATGGCTTTATTATTAGGATTCATACAGTGTTGGGACATACAGGATGTCTATATATATTCCAACTGATTAGAGTGACTAGATTGCACATCAATGAAAAATTAAATTTATTATATTCTAGAAAACTTTCATGTTCATCAGATACTTTTATTTGAAAATCAAGCTACTAAATTAATATCATATGCAGTTGGTAACAGAGAACAATGCGTTGTTTCAGTAAATATTCATGAAGGCTGGATGAATACATTATTAATAAGTTGACAGAAAAAAAAAAAAAAAAATGTTGTTTCATAAGAAATCGGTGAAAATTATCTTCTCCATGCTGAATCAGTATGTTTTTCTTTTTCTGTAATATGTGTATAACTCAAAATCTTCTTGCACGTACTTCATCATCGTTAAAAATAAGAATAAATAAGAACCTAAATGGTTTGAAATTCAACAATGCATACTGAATATTTTCACTGGTGTGGATTGCAGACAATTCTGAAATTCTTTGGCATGAGTTAATACTTTGAATTTTGGTAACATAAATATATTCCAATAATCATTAATGATATTGAATTGACCTGTTACTAATCCATAGAAATTAATTATAAAGAAATTCCATTAATTTCATAAACAGAAAAGTTATTTTTTCAATTAAGTTACTTTCATAATATTGAATAAAGATACTTTAATGTCACAAAATTTTATCAATGAAGTCTATTTTTGAAATCTCATATGCTACACTACAAAAAATTAATACAAAATGCAGTTGAAAGTTTTTTTTTTTTTTTTTTTTTCTAAGAATCAAAATGCATTTTGGAAGACTTTACAATGGTCTTACAATTCCAAGTTCTTAGCTCAGAATAATAATTTTAAATCAAGAAATATTGTGAATAATAAACATGAAATAATACAAGAGATGAGAGAAGATGCTTAATTTGTTTCACAAGAATTTCAAAATGTGAACTGAATTTGATACTCCAGAGATAAACTTATAAATATTGTTAATATTTAATATGTTGTAACTAAATAATGCTTTTAGTAGGAGGATGTTGTAGAGGTCAAATGACACAGTAAAAGTAAACCAGCTTGTATTTTTATAGTATGTATGACTGTAATGCAGCAATAAATGTTCTTGCTTTGAATGAGGAGTCATTAAAAATAAAAAACAAAGTTTAAATACTAATTCAGAATCTATTTCTGGTAATCATAGACAAGCCATTAAATTATTATACAAAGGCAGATTATAATGACTATGTGGCAGCTTCAAGCAAAAATTATTTCAAATTCATTATTAGAGAAAAAAATTTCATCACATTCTCTTTTTTTTTTTTTTTTTTTTTTTTGAGAATAAAAAGATTGTTACAACATGTCACTTGCGGTTGGCAGCTCATTTTTCTTACAATATATCACTTTCACTTAATATGTATGGAGACAGAATGGATAAACTGCAGAGGAAAAATCTGCTTTGAAATTTTGCTTTTTTAAATCCATACGGTTCCTGTTCTGGTCATGGCAGGCTGGGGGAGTGTTGCCGGCATGAAACTTGTTTAACCCCACAGGCAACTCACAAGTCTTGCCTGCCTTCTTCTTCCTATCTTGTGTTTCTTGAGTTGTTTTTTCATTAAATTTGATAAGTTTATGGTTTTAAGTTAAGATTTGTTGTGCTACTTTATTGATTCGTTTGTTTTGTAGGCTGTTAATTAATAGATCTGGTTTCTTTACATTAGTGTATTTCATACACTGATAATTTTTTTTTTTTAATCTTATTGGTCATTGGTGTTTCAGTGATCTTGTATCTGTTGCTTGGCTTCTACTATGCTTAATAGATCATCTTTATTTTATATATATATATATATAATCTTTGTTGCTTTGTAATATCAATAAAGATTATCTACTCCATGATGATTCAATATTTTCTTTCTTTCTTTTTTTTTTTTTTTTTTTTTTGATTTAACAGTTTTGTCATGGAAGAACAAAAGTATTTTTCTTGCATTCATCCAGTGTAAAGATTTAACAAAATGTTTAGAAAGTACATGAAGTAAAAGTGTTTGTATGGTCAGTGTAATCCAGTGTACAAAAGCAAATATTATCTGAAATAAATTAATGGTGACTAAGACATTTGCAACGATATTAAATAACATTTATAAAGTAGCTAACATGTGTTATATCAGAGTAGAAAATCATAATGTAAACTTTTATTTTTCTTTTCCAAGTTATTTTAACTGCTAAATGTTTACACATAAGGTCAAAAACAACTTCTTGCTTCTAATCTATATGAGTTAAAAATTCAGAATATGCTTTTTTTTTTTTTTTTTTTTTTTTAATCTTATAAAATCACATTATAAAACACACAACTGAAAAATCATCAATACTTATTTATTACCAGGGCATTTTTAAAAATTTTCATTAATTCAGTAGAGGATGTGCAATGTGAATATAAAATATCTCTAGAATTCAAATTTCATTCTGAAGCAGATTTTAAAGCAGAGCAATCATTTACATAAGTTGATCCATACTTCATGATACAGCTTTAAAAGCTATAAGCATCAGATTTTATATTCAGAAAAAGTACAGCTAATCAATACATTTTCCCTTCTATACACTGCTTTAGAAAGAATAGGCTTTGGTTATGTAAATTGATAAAAATTTATTATTTAATAAACTTTTTTTTTTCACACATATTCATATAACAGAGAATAAGACACATCATAATTATCAGGGGAAAATAAAAATCAACTTTGAAAAATGAAAATATATATATGTACATTTCAGATACTTATTATGTACTGACATAGATGTTAAGTTTATGAGGATATACTTCACATTTTTGATACATAAATTGAAATCTTTCACAATTTTTTTTTTTTTTAAAGCATTTTAACAAAATAACAAAGTTAACAACATGATAATATATATATATATATATATATATAGATGTTTTGGAACTTTTTTTTTTCTACTTTAAATTATTAAATGTATGATCAGAACAATAACATAACTACATTAATGAGATCAAGAAAAAATTTCATTTTGAGCTATAATGCGTACATAAACAAAAAGAAGGCAGTTTGGAGGCTCACAGCAATTGCCACTTCAGCTACCCCCTACGCAAATGGATGGGAAGATTATAGGCATTAAATACATATATATATATAGTGCATTTCTGTAAATTTACACATAATTTATGTTATGATTACCTATAACATAAACTATAATAAATAAATAACCCCCAAAGTGGCTATTTTATAATTTTCTGTTTCTGAAGAAATTTAATTAGTTATAGGTAAAATTCTTTTCAATCTAAGCAGATACACAAGGAATTTTTGAAAGTTTGTCTTTGAAAATACACAATTTTTGTATTGTCAAAACAAAATGATGATTAAGTACAAGAGAAGTCTGAAATATTTAGTTTGTCAAAATATCTCTCGAAGATAGTCACTTTAAAATGTCAATTTTGTGGAAGAATAAAGACATAAATATGATAGATCAGCCATTTTTTTTTTTTTTTAAGCTACAATCTTAAAACGTTTAAAAAATATATAAATAAATCCAGTAAAATGATTGTTTTTGCAAACAATATTGTTATTCAGTCTATAAACCATTGGTATGATTTTAAAAACATATGTATAGTGTAAAAATGCACCACTAGAATTATAAATAATCCAACATTTTAAAAGTTTATCATGAAACACAAATACAATTTACAATATTAAAATTTCAAAATATGCAGTTTAATGCAATTCATAAAATAATTTTTTTTACAACAAATTAATTGCTCATAAAAAGCAAAAATTTTACAAGAAAATCAGATTGTATTCAGAAATATATGATCATAAAAATTATTCCCACAAACTCAAATTTCAGAACCTTTATTTTTTTATTCTTTTGATAGATGAAATATGATTTTCTCTGAATAGTGATAGTAAAGTTACATAATTTGCTAAATAATAGAGGTGATGACTTGTTAAAATAAATGAACTAACTCTGTCATCCAGAGCTAACTGATAAACTAAAAAATAAATAAATAAATAATAACCAGAGCTATAGATAATATTCAAATGAAGGACAAGTAAATGTTGAATTAGTTTCAAAATTAACCAACATATAAATGTTTTTAATAGCTATTCAACTTCTATATACTTCAAGAATCATAATATTTAATGAGAAATAATTTGAAACAGTACAAGATATAACATACACTGATTATTTATTTACTTTTCTTTTTGTTTAGTTTAGTATTTGCAAACTATACTGAGATATGCAGAACAAATTTTCTGGTAAAAACAAAGAAAGTGAATTTATATAATGTATTACAATGGAGGTTATTTTGTACTGAGAACAAAAAACATAACTAGAGGTGAGGAATTTTCAGCAATTCTTAGCAGACAAAGTTTTTTTTTTTTTTTTTTTTTTTTTTTTTTACCAGCCAGCAATATACAACACATAGCTGATAATCTTTACAACAGAATTTACATAATTGTAAAATGAACTGATCATTTAATAGAATTCTTTCAAGTTCCCAAAGCATGATTTCTTAAAACATAGTGTTCAGTACAGAATATTAACAACTTAATAAAATCTAAAGTAGTTGCTTATTCAAACACTGTTCCATGCTCTTTGGCAGAGTCTTTTTTTTTTTTTTTTTTTCTGGTTATTTTACACAACTACACTGCTGTTTTACATTTTTTTTTTTTTTTTTTTTTTTTAAAAATTATTATTATTATTGAATATCGGCAATGAAACTGTCTGACTTATAATTCACTCTCCACGTATGAAAAATTACTTGCTGGTGATGCATAAATCAAGCATTCCCCAACTCCTGAATATAAATATACATCTGAAGACAAATCTTATGCCTATAATTTGTGATCTTAGTACTTGAAAAAAAAAAAAAAAAAAAAAAAAAAAAGCTAACATTACACATTATTTAACTATAGCACTTTGAATTATAAGTGTATTACAGAAAGTATTACATCAGCCTGGTGAAGGAATACATTCAACAGCAGTGGTCAGAAAATTAACCTTTTCCTTACGGGTGGGATTACCGCAATCCCAAACATTTCTTCCCCTAAAGCATGGGGTGTTGCTTGGGATTGCGGTAATCCCGCCCGTAAGGAAAAGGTTAAGCAGTTAATAAGCATATTAGTAGAATTTACTACCAACATTTTTTTCATCACAGCTTCAAAAGCACAAATACAAATATTTGTACAGATAACATCTTAGGAATAATAAAAGTTTGCAATAAAGTGCAAATGTAAGTACAAAATAACTTTTTCAAACATCGTTAAACTGAAACACATTAAAGAATAATTACAGTAGATTACAAATGAACATGATTAAGCTTCTTACATTGCATGATGATAGAGAACAACTCATTTTGCTGAATAAATTATATCAGCATATGTTAAACAAAATAGGTTGCATAAATGTCTTTATTTATTTATTAAAAAAAAAAAAAAAAATCTTTTGACAATGAATATGCAAAGTTTTTGTGCCATGTGTATAACATTTATATAACAAACAATATCAGGAATATTGACCTAAATTAGGAAAGAAAAACCTAATTACACTAGAGAATCAACTCTCTAATAATTGTTCAATTTCTAATAGGATATCATCCGATTCTTTAATGGAGGGATCTGGCTCATAATCTAAACTTACATTTGCTTCATTTAAAAGAAAGTTATCTATATCATCAACTGATGTTTTAGGAGTCAATTTCTCTTTATTACACAAAAATTTATCAGAAGTTTCTTCTTTAGAAAGAGGATTTATTTCTGTTGCTACTTTTTCCGATTGTTGAGGAACTACAGATTCCATTACATTTTCCACTGTGGATGTTATTTCCTTAGATGGAGATATAGAAGGTTCACATAATGTTGTTGATATTTTTCTTCTGATGATTGGACGGAAGCTTTTAACTTGCCTAAAAAAATATAAAAATTAAATTTGAAATAAAATGAAAAAAATCTTCATAATTTTTATTACTTTTCAAATTAGAGTACCTTGAAGATCACAGATTTTTAAATTTTTATCAAAAATCTTAGTAAATAGAAACTTACATAGCTAATTTTGTGATATTATTACACAAATCAAACTGTAATAATTAAAACATATATTATAAAGGAAAATCTGCAATAGATACACAGCCCAATTTCTTTGAAAGACCAATATGCATAAACAATTAATATAATAATATTACTATGATTTTTTTTTTTTTTTTTTAAGTATACCATTAGAAACCATATAATAATCTTCAACTTTTTAAATCAAATTTTTCTAATTTAACCTCTTTGGGATGACCATGCTGTATACGACTTCACAGCATTTTTTATTTTTTTTTTTTCTTTCTTCCTGTATGAGGCAAATACACCTCAGACTGTGTAGTTTGCAGCAACCAAGCATTTTGTCTGTGACTCAATCACTTGGAACATTTAAAAAAAAAAAAAAAAAAAAAAAAAAAAAAAAAAAAAACACCTCTACATTTTGATTTTCATTCAATGTTTATATCTCTTTAAGAAAAAATAAGAATAACTATTAATTTAAAACATGCAAAATATAAAATAAGGGGTTTTAAATTTTAAGAATAAATAACCATAAATTTACAACATGCAACACATAAAATCCAGTGTGTTAAATTTTATGATTAATTATATTGACTACTAATTAACTAATTAAACTGGAATACAAGCACATTTTATTTATTTTCAAATTTTGAGCTATACTTTGCTTTTCCATTCTGAATGTGTAACATAAAATTAGGATACCTATTTAGAATGTCTGGATAAATAACTTACGATACAATCATGCAATCTATTCAATTATCATTTTCTCAGATTATAAACATATGATGGATCTTTCATTATAAACATATAACACAAGTCTGGTGATCGATAGATTAATGATAAACATGATTTTATAGATATACCTCCTGTGCATACTTACATTCAATTTAATTAGAAAAAAAAAAAAAAAAAAAAAAGACCTGTCAAGCAGAATTTATTTTAAAACTTCTAGTAATAAATCCACATTTTTGTTTATATGAAAATAAAATAAAAAGTTTGAATATGTAAGGATATAAGAAATTAAGTGAAAAATTCAGATAGCAGAATAAAGCTCTTGAATAAAGCGTTCTAATTATTCTTTTACTTTACCAGTTATTTTAAAACTTAAATTTCCATGATTTCATGTAAAGACATTTTTTAACATTATTCTTAAAAAATCATCTGAAAGAAAAGCAAAAGCTCTTTGAGAAAGATGTGTAGTTTGCAAAAAATATCTTCAACAAAAGCAGACACATTATGAATGCAAAGACTGTAACATGGACTATACATTGAAAATTGATTTAAAACATATCCTACACAGAAATATTTTTGAAATTATTGAATCATATATGCTATTATATAGTATAATATATGTTATCTATATAAATAGAGAGAAGTGTCTGTCTGTGCTCTGGTGCTCACACTACTAATAGCAGAGCCTCCAAATTTGGCATACAGGTACCTGGGACCCTGAAGGTGTGCACCTCATCGATATTTTTTCAAATTTTGAATTTAAACTTTTTAAATTCATGTTTTTTTTATTTTAAACATTGGCTTTTATGTTTCATTTTTCATAAATTTATTTTTCGATTGTAATCGTCTGCATATCTTAGCAACGACTATCATGAAATTCATTTTTTATTTAATACATTCATTTAAAGGCGATTGTCTTTCTTTCTTTTCTTTTTAATAATTATTATATTTATTGATAATCAAATGGTAATGCAATAGAAATAAATTGTTACCTTTATGTATAAATTTTATAGTATAGCAACTTTTTATTTTTCATTTTTTAAATTAATTCCTTTAAAAGAAAAAAAATATTTTTTTTTTATTTATAATATTTATTGGGTGAAAAAAATGGTAGTTTATAGTAGAAAGGATTAAACTGATTAAAATTCGTTTGTTTTTCATGCACTTAATTCCTTTAAAAGAAAATCTACTTTATTTTATTTTATTGCACTGGTCGGAATCAAATCGCAATATAGTGTAAATAACGGGGGCTATAAAACACATGGTTCAAAAACTAAAATATATAATAGATGCTGAGTAGTTCTTAAATAACAGAAAATCCACAAGTCGTCGATAAATACCCAGATTGAAGTGTCCGGGAAAGATCTTTCTGTACACAGTGGGAAACTGGACCTGACGCACTACGGGCAGAAAAAAGAGATGCCATAGGCAACGGGTACCCGAAGAAGTGAAATCTAAAGCGATTTCAGTATTTATTTTTATTTTTTTTAAGTTTTTATTTTGTAATGTGATGTAAAAAATAAATACTGATCCAATTATTTAAATATAGTGACCAGAAAAGCGGGCGTAGCCAGCTAGTATTATATATACTATTGTACTGTACATTAATAGTACACACAGCATGTACTATTTTGGTAATAAATATCGCTAACATACGGCTCATTTTTGAAATATATACTTTAGAATTTCATACTGTTTTTATTTTATTTTAATATTACAAATTTTACTATTTTGATTGTAATACTTTTTTTTATTAGAAAATATTTACACAAAGGTAAATGATTTATATTTGTAAGATACAAGCAAAATAAAATGAGATGCATTTGAAAAGCATTCTTTAAAACTAGTATGTTGTGGCCACCACAAGACTTTCTTCTATAGTTTCCTATACAAATTCACTAAGTAACAATATAAAAAAAAAAAAAAAAAAAAAAAAAAAAAGTTTTTTTTTGTTAAAAGTAAAAAAAAAATCCATAACTTTATTTTAAATGATCACAGATTTATAGTTCAACCATTCGTTTTAAAGGTACTGACGAGACCTTTCGAAAGATACCCATCTTGAAAATTTACCCCCCCTTCCCCCCATCGGGGGAAGCGATGCCCCCACATGCACAAAATTTTTTTACTAGTTAACTACTATTATCAAAAATTCATATTAATTTTACAATCACAAGTTTAAAATAACTCTCATTATGCACATTTATACGAAACTTTGTCCTATACTGAAATGTTAAAAGTTTCACAGCATCACCTGTCCACCGATCACAGCACCACCTGTTGAGCGATTGATCCCCAAATCTAATCAGCACCAGTTTATGTCAGGGTGCAACTAACTACCAAGTTTGGTTAAATTTCATTCATTGGTCTGTGAGCTATAGTGCCCACAAAAATCGTGATACACACAGACAGACATTTTCTAAAAACTATCAATTCGTGTTCAGGACATCCCAAAACGTGTAAATCCATCAAAAAACGGAGGTCGAAAATTTTCGCGAATCCAATACTTTCTCTATATTACATATAGAAGAAAGTAAAAAATAGTTTATTACTTAACACAAAAATTTAAATGAATATAAGTAGGTGAATCTTCTCTGTTTCTTAATCAAGTAAGAAAATACAAGTAAGTGATTTTTTTTTAATAAACGTAATTTTTATTTTAAAGTCTGAAAAAAATCTATTTTTTTTTTTTATGTAAAATTAGCAATTTTACATGAAATTCTTAACAATTGTATGTGTTTCATCTGATTGTGTATAATGCAGATTTGCTTTACATTAATCAATTTAAAAAATATTCATTTAAAAAAAAAAAAGATTTTTTATGAATTTTTGTTAGAAATTAGGCTTAGCTGTGCAGAACTGCTCGTCCCATAAAATCAAATTATACATGTCGACTTCATTCCCAGACGATTCAAATTGTTTCAAATATTTTTTCTATTTAATTTTAACTTTTAAAAATTTATCAAATATCAGATGCATATATATATTTTTTTATGAATACATTTTGTACAAAATTCTTCAAAATTTTTAAATCTTCTAAACCTTAATGTCCATATATACTTTTACTAATGTCACAAAGAGGAAAAAAAAGATGATCACTTAATTAAAATAAAATGTGCACTAATTAAAATTTCCTTTGTGTTGTTTATTCATCTTTCTCTCTTTTTCCTTTTTAGCAGACAAAAAATATTTAACTAAAATTTTTGATTTTCATAATCTGCTTATTTATCAGTGGCAGGAGCTGCACATTTCAAAAAATCTTTTCTTATTCATTACACTTCTAAAGAGGACATTTGGTGTTTTTAAAAAACTGAGTTAAATTAGTGTTCTCACAATAATTTAATTTAAATAAAATTACTCAAATTTTAAAAAAAAGCTGGATTAAAAACTTAATTAAAAACTTATGTAAAAATCATATTAAACTAGACAATATTTCCAACACCCAAAAAGAAAAACCCATTTTACTTGTTGGTATCTTATATTATAAAGGTAAAAAAAAAAAAATGAATCCGAAGCATATATTGAAATGGCAAAGGAAAAAAAATTAAAAAATGAGTAAAAGAACATAAGAATGATACTAATTTGGAAAAATAACAAAGACTGACTTAAGCCTTAAATAAAATTAACCAAACCAAATCAATAAAAACAATTTAAATAGCCCCAAAAATTAGCTAACTACATCAGTGGTCAGTATGCATTACAACATGAAACGGTGGAAGTGTTGACAAATGAAAAAATATGTAACCAATCAAATCAAGTTTCACCAATGCCAATTGGTGCAACATGTTGGTATCTGAGAAATCAAGAATCAGTCAGTAGAGAATTTACAGATCATCACAACTGCTGAGGATGCCCTGGCCATGGAGACAAAATGTCTATAACACAATGAAGTATGCAGGTTTAAAAGTTTAATAAGTAAATAGCGTCATTTTTTAAAATTAAATTTTAAATAAAAAAAACTCGACGATTAGGAAAAACCACAATTATGTACTAAATCAAGAGACAGTGGAAATCTTGTCAGATGAAACAACTTGTAAAGATGTAGAAGTGCAGAAGAACATGGACATAGGGTGGTGCTGAGGAGAGCAGTTAAGGACATTTAAGCAATTATCAATGGTTAGTGTTCGGGAGTGGCTGAGTGAGTCAATTGCTTGAAGTGTGTCCTTTGAATCTGGTAATAACACCAATTTTGAAAAAAGTCTAGACGTGGCCGAAGTTGCAACAGGGCCTGGTAAATAGCTATGATCTCACCATCGAAAGCTGTACTATGAGTGCCGATGGGAGTATAAAGGCAAAAAGGCTCACAGTAAACACTTGCGCTGGCATTAACACAACCACTCATTCTGGAACCGTCAGTATATATTCTTAACCATTCCTCCTCAGGGTAGAGGGTTTCCATAGTTTGGAGAGCGAGTGTTACTATATCGCAAGTCTCCGCTTTAGACACATCCTTGATTAGTTCACGGTGGGTAGAAAACCTTTTAGACTAGGGAATCTAGGTTCCACAGGGAAAGACACCCAGGGATTCCAAGTATTCTCTCCCAAAGGAGAAGGGCTCTTTCTTGAATAATCATCTTGAATGGCCTGTTATCCATGCTGAGCAGCATATAGTCAATGGGTGTTGTTTTCAATGCCCCCGTAATTAATCGCAAAGCCTCGTTTTGAAAAATCTCAAATAAATGGAGAACTTGCTCTGGTCCAGTAATCAGCGGTTGGCAACAGTAAGCGAGGATGGGTAAGATATATGTTTTGTATGTGAGATTTAAAGTGGCTCTTGAACAGCCCCATTTGGAGCCCACTTATATTTTTAATAGTCTGAGTCTTTTCAGAGCACGACAAATTGTGTCCTCCACATGAGATCTCCACGAAAATTTGCTGTTGAAAATTACATCCAGGTACTTGAAATTATCAGTCGATGGAATCTGACGACCCTTGTAGAAAAGTTTTGGGTGGAGAAGTTGATGTGTGAGTGAGAAAGACTCGACAAGAGTCTTGTCGAGGTTGATTTTCATATTGTTCAATTCAGTCCATTTTTCAATAACTAACAAAGCCCAAGGAACTTTCAATAGTCTTTTTAGCTTTGTTTTTGGGGCATGTAGTCCAAATGACTAAATCATCAGCATATAGCAGACATCATATGCCATCAATTGTTTTCAACTCACTAACAAGGTCATTAATATAGATGTTAAAAAGAATACAACTTGAGATTGCACTTTGTGGCAGGCCACTTTTGAGTGCTATGTATTTTGAATAGCAATAGTTATACCGAACTCTACATAATTGGTTGTTCAAAAGTCCGTTAAACCATCCAAGCATATTGGAGTGGATGCCGATATTTGACAATTTTGCAAGAAGGCCATTTTCCATACGAGGTCGTAAGCAGACTTTAGGTCAATAAAGACAGCAGAGAGAATTTGTCTCTTATCTAAAGCATCTTTTATATATTGACTAAGTAATGAAACATGCAGGCTGGTAGACCTAAATTTCCTGAAGCCGTCCTGTTCTTCTTCGAGGATGCCTTCGGATTCCAGATACCAGCTCAATCTACTTGAGATGATTCTCTCTATGGTCTTGAAAAGGATGCTTGTCAGGGATATAGGTCTATAATTGCCAACAAGGCCTGGATCTGTATCTTTTTTAAGTATGGGAATGGAAAATATTTCTTGTGTACCAGATTAGATTGAATATCTTTAAAATAGCTTCGCAGGCATGAGAGCCCAAATGAAAAAGAAATTCTGCAAAGATACCATCCTCGCCTGGGGATTTTCGTGATTTTAAACATTACAGTGCTGACAAAAATTCCTTTAGGCTTAAAGAGGCATTGAAAATATCCAAATCAATGGTAGATACACCCTTTTCTTTTATTCTGCATAAAATTATGTTCATTTTACACCAGTTATTTCAATCAAACAAAGTATTAAGAGAAAAAGAAAAACACAAAATGTCTTAGATTTGACTGTTTATTGAATTATTAAGGACCTTAACAGATAGAGGAATATCTCATAAAAATTTTCTATTCTTAGAAAATAATAGTAATAATATATTGTGTTGTAGAAGTAAATCGCTTTTGTAAGTTTATAAAAATTAAAAAAATTACTCACTTTTCTTCATTATCTCCAACAGTTAAGATATTCTTAGGTGAAGTAGAATTATTCATTTTCAGTTGCTTAGGACTTTTTTCATCTGTACCATTTGAAGGACTATCTTTTCTCTTGCCTATAAATGACAACAAAAAAAATATTTTTTCTTTAATATGGAAAATTATAAAACAAGATTATCACAGAAATTAACAAATTTTTGAGAAACTACCTTGCAAACACATAAAAGACAAAGTAGTCTCAATACCATGTACTTGTTAAACATTTATAAGCAAGTAAAAGAACATTATCCTACCTTTAGAATCAGTCTTGTTCTGATCTTCAGATATATTTTGAACTTCATGCAATATCTAATAAAATGAAAAAGATATTTTAAAACAAATCCTCCGCAAATTGAAAACAACAACAAAAAAATATAACAATTATACAAAATTATATAAAATATAGTGAATTCTGGTTTTTAGTTAATAAATGCCAGGTTCAAATGATGGCATGATGTTTGTAGTGGTATGAATGTTGTTTATGGCAGTCTGCAATCTACTATAAACAGTAGATCCCAGTTAGGAGGAAGGGGGGAGTATAGAGGGCAAACTGAAAAAAATCAAACCACTTTAATTATTCTAATCAGAAATGACTAAACATAGGAATTAAATTAATTATATCAACACTTTATTATTATTATTATTATTAATCTTTGACACTTTAAATAATAAATAAGATATGAAGACATAAAATATTTCATAGTTTAAAAATATGAACATCTGAAATAACAAAATTAAATTTATTCTATTAAAACAATATATATATATATATATATAAAATATATATATATTAATGCAAACTTTCTTTTTCCAATAAAATTTCAGATTCTTCCTTTTTGAGTTGTCAACTATATTTAATGTTCTAATTATACTGTTAAACACAATGTGATCAATCAGTGAATTTCACATATGGTTCCTGTTCTGGTCGTGGCAGGCTGGGGGAGTGTTGCCGGCGTGAAACTGGTGTAACCCCACAGACAAGTCCTGCCTCCATCTTCCTATCTTGTGTTTCTTGGGTTGTTTTTTCATTAATTTTGATAAGTTTATGGTTTTAAGTTAAGATTTGTTGTTTTACTTTATTGATTCGTTTGTTTTGCCGGCTGTTAATTAATAGATCTGGTTTCTTTACATTAGTGTATTTCATCCACTGATAATTTTTTTTTAAAATCTTATTGGTCATTGGTGTTTCAGTGATCTTGTATCTGTTGCTTGGCTTCTACTATGCTTAATAGATCATCTTTATTTTATATATATGAAATGTACATCCAGAAATCATGTTTGATTCTAGCATAAATGCTAGAATATATCATGAAATGAAATTTTCTTACAATAACATGCATACCAGCTTTTATTATTAAGTGAATTGAATTGCATACATTTTTCTAACATTTTAAGATGTCTGCAAAGGATTGTGTCTATGCGATATGTTCCACTATGTATTTAGAATAATTTCATTGAAATAGTAGCATACATAAATAAAAATTATACATCTTGATTAAGCAATTGTACAATTTTTGTAAATTATATTCTAATAGTCACAATATTAAACACATTTTACACTAAAAAGAATGCTTAAACCCTTTCTTTTGCTTTCTCCCAAAGGACAATATACTTTCACTCCTGACATGGCTCAAAAGACAAAAACCTTATAGCAACTAATACTATACTCTGTGTAAGAGAAATTGGCCATTCAAGGTCACATTTTGGGGGTTCTTCTTCCTCCGCTATCACAACAAAACAGCATGCTAACTCCCCTCTCTTTTTTTCCTACACCACTTGGTTTTCAAACGAAGATATTTTAGTGATATTGTAGCAATTGAGTATAATGTTAATATTAATGTTTTTAATGCTAGTAAAGAAAAAAACCTTTTTTAGTTCATAATATAAGCCTATATTGTATCTATTTGTATTGATTATTTAAATGTTGAGCGCCATGTTAATTCTTAAGTAAATCCCCGTCAGGCCGCGTCTAAAAAAAAAAAAAAAAAAAAAAAAAAAGGATATATTGTATAATCTTAGTAATCATTAAAATATAAACTGTACATATTCTTTCAATAAGCATTTTCACAGATATAATATATATACAGTAGAACTTGGATAATTCGAAGCTGAAGGGACCAGAGAAAAATGTGAAATATCCAAAAATTCAAATTACACATACTATTTTGTTAAAAAGAAGAGATAAATTAAAAATAAAATAAAACTCTACGATCAAAGATTGAACACATAAACTTTATATCTAAGAATACTTCTACCTTCACCCCCCCCCCCCCCCCCATTAAATCAATATATTTTTTATGAGTTTAATTAATCAATACTTTTTAAAAAATAGTATATTGATAGTATATAGTATAAAAATAGATATTTTTGATTGCTTCTTTAAGTACAATCTTTGTGTCATAGCATATGACTTCAACCTATCAATTAATACAAAAACAGAATCTTCTACATTAGACATGACTTTCAATTTAAAAAAAAAACTTAAAGTTCATGTATATGGACCATATCTTCTTCTGATGCACTAGGTAGGAAATACTCTTATATTTCCTCATCCTTCTTTTGAAAGATGAGGAATAATGCACTTTGAATAATGCACTTTAGCTGAGAAAAATCTCGGGAACAAATTTTACTGCAATATTTTAAAGGTAATCGTATAAAAAATTCGAATTATCAAAAATAGAATTTGAATTATCCATGATTTTTTAACATTATTTTAATACAAAATTCAAGGGACCGAGTAAAAAAATTGAATTATCCTGAATTTCGAATTAAACAAGCTCGAATTATTCAAGTTTCACTGTATATATATATATATATAAATACACATGAATCTACTGTAGACTGGAATGATGATTATGTGTGACAAATTCTGAAGTAAGGATTGGCACAAACAATCCACATGGCATTTTTTGTATTGTAAAGTTACAGTCATCCCCCCACTTAATCGGTAACGGATAATCGAATACCCCACTTATAAGAATATAAATTTACAGAACCAATTTTTTCCTCATAGAAGTAGTGTTAAATTTCCTCGTTTAAAGAAATATTTTTTACAATGCCACCCCGCTTAATTGCATAAACACTCAAAGTTTCTTAAATAAAATTCCTCTATTTCTGGGCAAATTTTTCCTCTCATTCTCAAAAAAATAAAATCCGCCGTTCTTTTTAAAGATCTTTCATAACTAAGGCATGCCTTATAAACATGAGACGGTGTTCCTGCTGAGGTGATAAAAATTGTTTTGCAAAAGCCAAATTTATAAAATCAGCAACTGATGATGAAATTAGAAATTAAAATACAAATTATCTCCAGGAATTAAAAATCACAAATTTTGAAAGTTTTTAGATGATTGAAATAGAACTTCATAAAGGTGGATAAAGATGGAGAAAACAGAGAGAGATGAAGAGTTTAATCTTCAAATAAAATCTTTAAATGAAAGCAATAAAGAAGAGCAAGCAGATCCTCCTCCAATAATAAATGAAGTTGCAAAATCCTTTAATATTATTCATCGTCATTTTGAGTCTCATAGAAGCAATTATAATTGATTTATGTGCTTTAAAAAAGAAATCGAAAGTTTTTTAGTTAAGTCTATGTCAAAATAATCAATCATAACTGTTTTTTTTTTTTTTGTTAAAAATAAAATAAGTACACTTTATTTTGTATTCATTCCAGTATTAATTGCATTTATAAACTGCTATAATATTTTAACTTAGTAAAAGTTTGTTAAATATTTGAATAAGAAAGAGGTATCGATAACACTGATTAACAAAACAAAAACATTTTTTTTTTCTGTCCTAGACATGTTGTTGGGTATGATCCTAGAGGTATTTTTCGTGCTGATTCCGAATCTGGGCTCAGATTTTTTTCTATCACGTTTAGTTTCTTTAGGACAACCGGATTAAACGGGGTTCAAGGGGGTTTCAGCAAATAAATCGTGAGTTTAAAAAAAATGTGAAAAAATGGGTACTTACTTAGGATTTTCTTGCATATTTAGCATCTGGCAAGTCCTGGTGGACTTTTTTCCAGAAAACCTTGGTGCCGTTAGTGATGAACATGGTGAGTGTTTTCACCAGAATATTTTACACATGGAAAAACGATATTAAGGAAAGTTCAGCAACATGTCAACAGATTACTGCGGGACACTGAAAAGGGACTTGTCAGATGCTAAATATTCGAGAAAATCCTAAGTAATTCACATCTTTTTAATTCACGATTTATTTGCTGAAACCCTCATTTAATCTGGTTGTCGTAAGGAAACTAAACGTGATAGAAAAAATCTGAGCCCAAATTCGGAATTAACACGAAAAATATCTCTAGGATCTCCCAACATGTCCATGACAAAAAAAATTTGTTTTTTAATTCATGATTTATTTGCTGAAACCCTCTTGAACTCCCCCATTTAATCCGGTTGTCCTAAGGAAACTAGACATGATAGAAAAAATCTGAGCCCAGATTCGGAATCAGCACGAAAAATACGTCTAAGATCACCCAACAATGTCTCTAGGACAAAATCTTCGTTGACCAGTGTAATTTATCTTTTTACATAAGCATAAAATCATTATAGTTATACATGTAATTGCGTTTCTAGTCTTCCCCGCATAATCGAATACCCCGCTTAATCGAATTAACATAGTTGGAACGGTAGATATTCGTTTAAGCGGGGCCGACTGTATTTAATATTTCTTTTTACTGTTTATGAAGACACAACACGTCTTATCTGTTATTTATTTCCCATTACATTGGTTGAATACGAAAAATTTTTCTTTGGCATATCTGAACTTGCAAAGACAAATTTTTATCGAATATATACTCTCCAAAATCTAAATTAAGTCTATCTAGATTAACTAGATCAATTATGATGACCCTTTGGTAAAAATACCAAAATAAAACAGCATTCAATTTCACTGCCGGAAAAACATGGTACTTGTATTCTTGGTTCGATTTCTTATAATTACTAAACACTGACTCTCATCCTAACATAGTTTCTTAAATTCGCCACTCATCCTAAAAGGATTAAATATAAGGTATTTTAAATATCATTCATGGCTATAGAAAAATAATTCATTATTTATTAAATGAAACTAATTCTACGTATATGTAAATTACACTCTATAATAGATAGTAAAAATAAATATTTAAAAAATACACAATGTTTATCTAAATATAAAGAAATATAATTACTGTTTGGTTTCTTTCTTTTTTCTGACAATCACTGGAGCTGTCAGCTAAAAAATAAAATAAAATAAATTAGTCTATATATATAGTTATATATATATAATAAAAATACACAATATATATTAAAAGATAGCCTTTAATAATTACAAGAAAAAAAATCTTTTTATATACAACATTTTTAAATTTTCTGTTGAATCATATAAACTTGACACATTACTTGAATAATTACAAATGCATTCTCATTGTGTTCTGAGCTATTCTAAACGTTTCAAATGTCTGTCTAGTCGGAAAGTTAGCTAAAAATCAACTGCAAGATTTGTACTTGACAAACAGGAAAGTGAGTTGAAAGTGATATAAAAAAAAATGTTGGTTCTAAAAATGAAATATTAATCCTTTTAAAATATCATATATTAGCATCATGAACTACATTAGCACTTTATCAATGTGTAGAAAATTTTCAAAGTTATAATGACGTCAATTTTTGTGAGATGCCTAATTTAACTTTTTACAATTTTTTAATGTTCATGTTTAATTAAATGTATTTATTTTTATGCCAAAAGAAAAATAAACTTGTAAATTTTTTTTGGCAACAATTAAATTATCACTAACATTTAAATGGCTAATTTTAAAGCTATTAGGAGGTTATTATTTTCATATTTTAATTAGTTCAAAAAAAAAAACTAATCAAAAATTCAAAAATCGGGCATCGAGGTATTGCGTTGTCATCGTGTTCTGAGCTATTTTAAAAGTTTTAAATGTCTAGCTAGTCGGGAAGTTAGTTAAAAATCGATTGCAAGAGTTGTACTGGACAAACAAACAAACAAGAAAGCAAGTTAATAAAAACATAGTAAAATAGAAGATTAACAACTCATTAAAAATTTTCTCTATAATTGCAATGTAATATATTATAGAATGATTTTTTTATAATTAGCTTCAACTGTTTGCAACCATTGGAAAGGGGAAAAAACTCTCAATATCTATTAGTAGGATTCATAGATGCATATAGGTAGGTTTTTTCATTACCCTCAACTTGTTCATTTAATTCCAAATACATCTCCCAAAGCTTTGTAACTATTAAAGTAAATTGAATTTGAATAATTTTTAAAGGATAAACAGAAAAAATATGTTTATGAAATATTTTAAGTGACAAAATCGTTGTTTGAGATTTCGGCAAAATTTGCTAATAATTTGTCACCATGCTAACATGAACCTTACATATAGAAAATGAACTGCAAGAGCGAGCAAGTATGTACAGATACGCTTGTAATAAGTAAAAAACTTTGAATAAACATCATAAAAGGCAAGAACTCATAACAGTTGTTTCAGGATGAAAGAAAAGATGATCCATGCATGAATGCTGCAAAAAGAGCAACAACACATAAAACTGATTGTCAATATAAATACTGGTGTGATTAGAATTGTAAAAAGAAAATAAGAATAATAAATAAGTAAATAAAAATAAAAAATAAAGTAAAAACAAATCTAAAAAAGGCAAAACTAAACAAAAAAACAAAGTTATGTGAGTAATTTCCAAGAACAGAGTGGAAGAATAAAAGTGGACTAATATAACCTAACTTAAATGCGGTACAAGGGATTAAATAAACAGCAGATCGGTTTTCAGTAGGAATGGGGTCTTTAAGAGAAGATAATTTAATTTTGTTGACGACTTTAAATCTAAACTGTGAAACAACTTTAGAAATATTAAAATAAAGTGATGAATAAAAAGGTAAAACTACTGAATTGAGACCATGATCATTCAATTTGGAAACAGAATGTTTAGATTTTTGAATTTATGCAGAGATTTATCAATGATAGAGGGATTACAGCCTCGAGAAAGAGATTTTAAATAATTAATTTCTTTTGAAAGACTAGAAGAATCAGAGCAAATGTGTAAAGAACAAAAAGCATAAGTATAGAAAGCAGCCATTTTCTGCTCAGGGGGCATGGTTAGAGAGAGCATGTGGCAGAAGAAAGTTAAAGAAAGGTTTTCTAAGAACAAAAAAGTGGTTGAGAACTGATCATTGTTTTTAGGCACCACATTTTATCTTTTTATTCACAATTTTTCTTATAAATTTCTAAAATTCTTTCACAGTTTGGATTTAAAGTCATTTACAAACTTGTCAACAAAATTAAATTATCTTCTCTCAAAGATCCTATTACTACACGAAAAACAGAGGTGCAGAAAATGTTCAGACCTCTGAAATTTCCCCCAAACATATTCTAAATTTACCCAAAAATAATCCAAAAATCTACTATCAAAGTTTTTTTTTTAAATGTTTGACCTTTTTGGGGTGATATTGATATTAAGTTTTATTTGTTTTTACCCATTACTGAAATCGGTTTTGTGGACTGCTACTTTGTTTGCAGGTATACTTTATTCATCTGACGAAGGGTGGTGTTTTCCTTTGACCCAAATCAATTGTTGTCAGTTCTTGCATTTTATGGTGTTTATTCAAAGTTTTGTACTTATTACTTAATACTTATTGACACGAGTTCTGTGGTGCTTTTTTATAAAGATATTACACCCACAAAGACTTCATAAACTTTCCAAATGTGAATATATATCTTATTAAACGTATTATGAACATTAGTTTTTATAAATAGATGTTCAGCCTTTCTTTTTAATATAATTATACTTTGCCCCCCCCCCCAAAAAAAAAAAAAAAAAGTGGGTGGATGTGAATGAAATATTTATTTACATTAAAAAGCACAAACTATAAAAAAAAAGTACCCTAAAATGCTCTAACATTGATAATGGAACTTTTTTTGCTTTAAAAATTTTACGAATGAAATTTAGATCCATGATATGGTCTAAAAATTGTAATGTACTTGAAATTTTACTTCGCTTGCAGTAAACTGCTCCAATAAATAAATAAAGAAAAAATGGTGTTCAATGATAAAGAAAAAAAAAGTACTTTTATTTTTATAGAACATTTTACAGTACTGACCCCGTATGGGTAAAAACTACAAAAGAAGTGTACCACCAAAAATTATAAGCTAATACTATAAATACCACATCTGTCTCTTTTAATTATTTTGAAACAAAGTGTTTTTTTTTTTTTTTTTTTTTTTTTTTTCCATTAATGATATTTGCTTGCAAAATGTTTATTTTTCTTCAACTTTCACTCTACTTTTCTACTTGTGATCACTCACATAAACAAATTCAAAAATGAATGGGACAGTAGACACTGATTTTTAAACATTAAAATACTAGTATATAACCCCGTCAAAAATGACAGAATGGGAAATCAGTTAAGGTAGTGAATCAACGAATGCCATGACAGCTTCGCTGGACACTATATTTAAAGGGGACTAATGTGCAAGTTGCACCTGACGGGACTAATATGCAAGTTGTACCTCATGGGACTAATATGCAAGTTGTATCTGACGGGACTAATGTGCAAGTTGCACCGAACGAACAAACTATTTCTTTTAACGAAAACACCTACTAACCCTGAGCAATAGTTGTAATATAACGTATCATATTATATATCGTATTTATCGTAATATAACTCAGTACTTATTTTTCGCTTCCTTCTTCGACTCGTTTTAATAAGTATTTTTTATATGCATGGGCAAATTTGATATTTTTTAATTTTTTGCGTGAAAACATTATTTCATCTTATGCCCCCCCCCTCAAAAAAAAAAAAAAAAATATATATATATATATATATATATATATTTATTTATTTATATAACAATAACTGGTAAATTTTTTTGGCAACAATCATAAATTTAAATGTCCAATTTTGAAATTTTTTTCATATTTTAATTAATTCTAAAATATCTAATCAAAACTTCGTTACAAATAAGGTGCCAAATAAAAGGTACCATATTTGTAACGAAGTAACCTTAGGTACCTTATTTGTAACCTTATTTATTTTAACTAATTTGATAAATATGACGTCACAATCAACTGTTTATTTATATCAGATAAGTACATTATCATGATTGCAAGAAAATGATGTAATAACTATTAGCCCATAATTTTCATGATTGAATTTTGTATTACATTTTAATTTTATCCTCCATGGGTATTTTAGAATTGCAATGGTAGTTATAAACTTTCGTTGAAATCTTTTTACATATTGAGATTAAGGGAAAATTGCAAGCCCAAAAAATGTTCAGTTTTAAAACATCTTTCTAATGATGTAACATTTATGCAGATTAATAAAAAAATAAATAAATAAAACTAAAAATACATAGCATTTCTAAGGGGAAAAAAAAAGGCTACCAAAAGTCTCTGTTTTGATGCGGTCTAAACCGGAATCGTTCCTGACAGAAGAGGGTCATTATTATTATTAATTTCTTCTAAAGTCAGATCAATGCAATTTTTCAGAGTAATTTGCCAATTATGTATAGTTGTATATTTATCCTT
Source organism: Salticus scenicus (assembly GCA_963930645.1). Classification (NCBI taxonomy): domain Eukaryota; kingdom Metazoa; phylum Arthropoda; class Arachnida; order Araneae; family Salticidae; genus Salticus; species Salticus scenicus. The sequence continues at coordinate 245,994,714 of OZ005648.1, forward strand.
TTTATTCTCTTCTAGAAGAAAATACTGGATTAAAAAAAATTTTCAACTAGCATTTTTTGATAGTTTCTTAGTTATCCTGAATGCATTTTCCCCATTTTTGGAATATTATCTGTCTGTCTGTGTTAGACCTTGTTATATTTAGTCACACCTTGACATGAATTGATATATATCAACTTTTAGTGCATATCACCCAACAAGTAGCATAGTTGTGCTGCAATTATCTCATTCATGAGAAGGCTCTATCTTAACTTCTGGCGTGTACAATTGCACGAAACTTAATATGAGAAACACCATTATGCTACAATTTTTCCAATTCACTGGAAGGCTATATATATACAGTGGCGTATCCAGGATTTTTTCAAGGGGGGAGGGGGGGGGGGTTCATCCTTCTGAATTTTTAATTATATATATAAACATACATACACGTGAACATGAGTGTAATTACACATGTTCACAATTTTCACAACAAATTATTTTCTAATCTAAAATATTTTCAATCCGTGCAAATCCTTACAATTAAGTATTAAGTTTAACAATCTTTTAAAATATCATAATTACTTGCCAAAAATAAGAGTAAGAAAATGGAAAACAGTAAAACAAACTCACCAATTAGAAGGTCAAACTAAAAAATCTTTAATTAGCGACGGCATAACGTAGAGCCTGTACAAACTGCTAAACAAAACATAAAATTCAATGCATAGTTATGCAAATTATTTGCTGACTTGCCGCCTCCCTCCCCAATCTTCCCCCCTTTTTTTCTCCCACACAAATACTCCTTCTTCATTGGTTATCTAGAACCACATGTGTAGAAAGATAAAATGGTCACTCCTTCCAGTTCACCCCAAATGGTCCACCCCTCTTGTCCTTCAGTATGAACTCGTAAAGGTGAAATCCTTTCCAAGAATTGTTTTCAGGGGAAACATGTTTTGCGCAAATGGATCTCCTAAGGCTGAAGTTATTTTCAGGAGTGTTTATCGCAACAGAGTAATGAAAAAAAAAGTTGGTCATTTTAAACCACTTTGTAGAAAAAAATATTCGTATAAATGCACCAAACTTCATATGTGAGAAAGAATGACGACTCAGTTAGGGTAAATATCAAGCAATGGGTGGCACTACTATTACTTCCCTTCTGTACCTAATCGATATAGTTATTATAGTTATATCTCAACGACTATACTATTGATTAAAATTCAGGGATAAGATTGACAAAAAGGTGTTGAAACTTTATGTGAAAGACTACATTAAAACAAAACACTAGAATTTAGGTAACAAAAGCACCATATTACGGAAATAAATAATTTAATTATCTTATATTTAACCATCAAAAAAGAAGAATTTATTGTTTTCATTAACATGGGCATGTAAAACACCTTATTTGATTAGATAATGTAACAAAAATATAGAAAATACTAGCTTTAATTCACAAAATACAAACTTTATATAAAAGCTGAATTCAGCTAGATATGTTAATTAAATTTTTGTGCAAATTAAAATAGTAGGTGGCAGTTTAAATAAAATGATATAGAAGAAAATCTTGTGATAGCTACAACATTCTAGATTAATGCAGTAAAAGACTAATTAGCAATTCTATATTAGTGTAAATATTAAAAAAAAGAAAAAAAAAACAATGAATAATAAAACCATTTTATAATTACAAGGAGGAATAAAATTTTACAGATTTAATTATGTTGAGGTGCTTTTAAGTTTTAGTCTAATATTCATTCTTTAACAAATTATTGAATTACCAGAATTTTTTTTTTTTTTTTTTACGTATAGCTGTAAAAGTTTACTTTATAAAAAACTGTATCTTGTTCTATGCTTAGTAAAACCAATTTGCTAATAAAATTTCTTAAATGTTAATATAATATATATTAATAAATATGATTCTTATTAGTAATTCATAAATACATTTCACACAGTTTCTGGTAAAAATACTTAAAGTAATAATTTAGAAAATATGCAAAAGTATATATATATATAAAAAAAGTATACCTTCTTGTAAAATGCTACTAGAATTTGGCAACCTCTCATTATTAAAATGTCTGTTCAGTCTGAATTTTTTGTTCTGAAAAGATTTTCCATTTAAGCTTGGAGATTCTATTTTATTTAAAACAGTTGGTTTTTTCATAGTATTTTTTAAAGAATTTGGTTCATTTGATTTTTCTTCTTTGCCTAAACAGATAAGAAGCTATGATTTTCACATGCTTTATGAAAAGAGTAGAGTTTAATACATTACACAAAAAAATTACATAAAAGAAAAAAAAAAAAAAAAAAAAAAAAAAAAAATCCTTTTCCTCTTTTAATATTGTTCAAAATTTCTTGCAAGGAAATTGAGTAAAGAATGCAAAATTTTACACTTAAAAATAAGAATTTTTTTTAAAAAAAAGAAGAAAAAAAAAAAAAAAAAAAGCTTATTTATACAGCATTATTGAGAAGACATACATGTATATTTCAAATGCAACAGTATGAAAAGTAAAAATTTATAATATAGTAGTGTACCTTATAAAATGTATGTCAATGTATCTGTGACAGTCAAAAAGTGAAAAACCATTGCTATTTATTAACTATATTGTGGAAAAATTTCATTATACTGAAATATTTTCCATAAATTAAGAGTATTGCAGTTTTTTAGAACAATATACAAATTTTTCAGAGTAGTATACTTCCCCCCCCCCCCTTCTCAGAGAAATTGGATTTAAATGAGAATTATATATGAAATATACTAGTAGGTACTTAGATGCTATGAAATTTGGCAACAGCTTAGATGGTGACAATTTTTTATAGCTACTTTTACATAACAGGAGGAAAAAAAAAAAAAAAAAAAATCATAATTTTAAAGTATCAATTTGGCACCAAATTGATACTGGAAAATGAGAGTTTATGACTGTTCTTTGCATGCCTGAAGTTCAAGATCATTTCATCTGGTATTTTTTTCAGAAATTAAAAGAAAAAAAAAAAAAAAAAAAAAAAAAAAAAAACAATAATTTGATCAATTATTCTATATTTAGAAGAGCACCATGAAAGCCTTATGCTCATGCACTAGGTCTAACTAAGGACTAGGGCGATTTATATTGGCAGCTATTACGTATTAAAATACTCTCCTCTTAGGTCAAGCTCTTGGGTTTTATTTGCATTTTTCTGTAAAATAATAATAGAGGGCCAATCCTACAAGTATTTTTTACATGGCCATTAAAAAAATTAAAAAAAAACCTGCGCCAATTAGGCACTAAAATTACCACCTACCTGTTGTCAAATTACTTTACATTCAAATCAGTTTAGATTTCAAACCATTCCAGTTTTGATTTCAAAGTATAAAAGTTTAGATCTTCATTTTTAAATAATTCAAAGCATTATTTAATAAACAATTGTTATTTTTATTATCCTATTACATACGTAATTTTTGTTATTTTTCGCATTATAATCAGTAAAGTAAAAGTGTGTTTTTTTTAGTATTCTTTAACTCTAAAAGAAGTTAATAAAAGTACATTTAATTTACCTAATTTATTCATTTTCTCCTTTCTTATTTCATCTAAAGTCTTGATTTTGAAGTCGAGAGCATCTGAATTAGAAAAACAAAACAAAAATAACTATTTCAGTATACTCAATTTAATTTAGGAATACTTTGCATTAAGAATTTAAAAACACTACACACTAACCAATAAAAACATCATGACTACCATTTTATTATGAAATAATGATATTCAAACCTCGGATTATCAGAAATCCACCAGCAGCAATGAAATTATTAATAATTACAGAAAAACATCATATTAACTCTATTTAGGCTTACATTAATTGTGCTATTACTGTTTGTTCTGACCCCCAAACTCTTCAAAGCAAACTAAAATTTATTAAATAAATTACTGATAATGCTGGCTATCACAAAGATATTGTTAAAAAACTTCTTCACAAATCCCAGCTACCAAAAAATCCCCTTAAATTAATCCAAGCTACCCTATTCGATTGCGGAGCTTCAAATTAAAATAAAAAATGAAACAGCAAAATATAATTTTAATATCTCTAATAAATAAAATTGATATAGTTACCAACTAATTCACAGCAATAAAGACCCAATTAACCCTCTTAGAACCACAGATATTTATAAAATTCCCTTTTCAAGATCTAATAACTCTAAAGGATGTTATATAGAAATGTCTAAAAGGAAAATAAAAAGTAGAATAAAAGTGCATTTTTCCGACAACAAATTTAATAAAAGTACTATTGTGTAAGTCAAAACAACCAAGAATGAAGAAATAGATATCATGTTCAATGAAGTTATTAAACTCGCCGATTATGAAAACTTAACCTATGCATTTCACTGGGAAACCATTGAAATTATTAAATATTTAGAGTCTTGTAATGGCAACGATCTTAAGGCAAATACTGACTGTCTGTGGACAGAAAGAAGACAGAAAACATTACATGCTTCAAGAACGCAGAGCGTGAAGGTTACCACTGAGGATACCATGGCAAAAGTAAATAATTGCCTTTAAGTATGGTTTTTGCTGTTTTTAAAAAATAACTATGACACCACAAAAACAGCATATTATAGCATCTTTAGTATACAAAACAACTTTCATGGTATGGATTATAAAAATGTTTGATAAATAACTAGAGTACAACACGTTCAACAAACATAATTTCTTTTATGTGTCACTCGGAGTAAATATATATAATTTTAAACTTGATGAGTGTGCTTTGTATGTAAGCTATGTTTGCTCATATGCATAAGTTAGAGGTAGTTGCAATGTTTTGACTGGACAATTATTTACAAGAAAAATTACCATGATCTTTTGTCTTCTTTAAAGTAACAACCTTCTTTGGAGGTTCAGCTGAAAAATAAATAAAAATCCACAAATTTATTCATTATACTAATTAATATCTTCTGTAGAAAATATAAAAGATTTATTTAAAAGTTGACTTACATTTCTCAGGATAAACAGATATATTTCTTCTTTTTAACAATCTATTTCTCAAATTCCCTGCAAAAAATAAACATATAAATAAATGAAAATAAACAATATGTATATGACATAGTTTATATTTAAATGTTATGTAACTTATAAACATAAAAAAAAAAAAAAACTTTTTTTTTTTAATTAAAAAAATTCTACAATGAAAAATCTAGATTCAATTTGTACTGAAATAATGATTAAAACAATTTCCTATTACAAAAGAAGACTATAGTCTTTTAGCATTATTTTCAAATATAATAACAGGTGGACACACATTAAAATATGCTTATTCATATCTATTTATTATATTAGTACTGACAAGTGAACAAAATAACAATACACTAAAATAAGATTATTATTATTTCCAAATCAGAATAATAATAATAAAAAAAAAGCATATAAACTGATTTTTACAATTATCATAGCAGTTAAGTAGAATTTATAAAAACATTGCTATAGAAGGAAAGACAAAAATTATTTAAAGCAGGGGTCTGTCCAGACTTTTCAGACAGGGTCCTGTTTTTGTGAAATTGTGAAAAATTTTGCACATAATTTTGTGAATCTAAATTTAGAGTGAAAACAAAGTTTTTTCGAACTTTTCAGCTAGGGTCCTCTTTTTGTGAAATTGTGAAAAATGTAATTTTGCAAAATAAAATTACAATTAAGATTTCATTTTAGACAATGACAGTTCAGTTTTATGAAACGAAACTCACACATATGCATAGAAGCCCTTTATAAATTACAAATTAAATATCAGCTTTTCGGGAGAAATACAACAAACACATCCAATTATTCAGGCAGGCTGTTTGTTCTATTGAAGATTAGTTTTGAAAATGAAAGAGATTTATCGAAGGTCTGTTTTGAGGGGTAGAATTTTGTGAAGGGTCCTGTTTCTGGATAAATAATTTTGTGAAGGGTCCTGTTTTAGGATTAATAATTTTGTGAAGGGTCCTGTTTTAGGATAAATAATTTTGTGAAGGGTCTTGTTTTAGGATAAATAATTTTGTGAAGGGTCCTTTAACGGACCTGGGTTCGCTTCTGGACAGACCCCTGTTTAAAGCAATGCATCACCTGATTTTTAAAAGATAACACAGAAACATTCACATACTTAGATTACAAATAATTCATTTAAAGCATAGTTCTATAATAAAATAATAATAATGCACCAGAGGAGTAAAGTAATAAGTAACACCTCTGAATAAACACCATAAATGCAGAACACTTGCAATAATTGTTTCAGGTTGAAATAAAATATGACCCTTCATCAGGCAAAGTAGGCATGAGTGTTACAAACAAAGTAGTCAAATTGTCGTATTTTATTTCAACCCAAAACAATAATTATGAGTTTTTTGCATTTTATAATTATTCAAAAATTTTCTTTATTAAAAGTTCTATAAAACTTCATGATTTTATTTATTTTCAGACTGCTAATTCTTTATGTCTAATTTTTGTTATTTTCCCTTTCTTTCTTTCAAGTTTAATATGTTCCACCTACCTAAATCCTAAACTGTTTATGGAGGAGAAAAATCTTGATTCAATAGATTTAATCAAATTTTACATTTAATTTTGTTAGAAAACGAATTTTAATAACAATTCTTATTCAAGAGAAATCACAGTTATATAAATATAAAATGAAATAAGAGATTTTTTTCCTCCAAATATTTAATAGCATTCACCAATAAGAAAAAGACATACTTTCATTTTCAGAGGACTGATCTTTAGAATCAGTTGTGGCAGATTTAGGACTCTCTATAAAATAAATAAGCAAATAAAACAAAAGAATTTATGTAAAAATAATATGGTAAAATCTCATTTCCATATTCGCAAAAATTTTTCACAATTTCGACAAAATTCCTCATGAAATTTTCCACCTTATTACAATTCTTTTCATTTGGTTTTCTACAAGAACATAAAAATGAGATTCTACGATATATGTTCTTTTGCTTGTACTTAAATTAACATTTTCATTAAAACACTTTTTTTATTTACATAAAAAAATTGCAAGTAAATATTAATAGTCAAAGAAAAATTTACTATTAGATATCAAGGCAATGAACTGAAAAATTTTGTTTTCATATGAGTAAAAAATAACATGCTTAGAATATAGATGTCCCTCATTTTTACTTTCTTCTATCTTCAATAGAAGAAAGTATTGGATTCGTAAAAATTTTCGATTTCGGGTTTTTGATGGATTTACACGTTTTGAGAGATGTAGAACACGATTTTACCATTTTTAGAAAATGTCTGTCTGTCTGTGTGTGTGTGTGTGACAAAATTTTGTGGCAACTGTATCTCTGGAACTACTGCATAGAATTTCATACAAATTGGTATGTAGTTGCACCTTGACATAAATTAGTGCCTATCAACTTTTGGTAAAAATCGTCTTACAGGTTGCGTTGCCATCCCGCTTTTTCTAAATTTTCAACAGGGTGATAAAAGCAAAATTTTTCAAGATGGGTATCTTTCGAAAGGTCTCGTCAGTACCTTTAAAACGAATGGTTGAACTATAAATCTGTGATAATTTAAAACAAAGTTATCGATTTTTTTACTTTTTACGAAAAAAAAACTTAGAAAAAAAATCTTTTTTTTTTTTTTCTCTCCCCTTAATTTTATCAAACTCCCACGGTTTCCGTGTTCTGACAAACTTAAACTAATATTCGCTTTTTTCCCCTAATTTTGTCAAAGTCCCACGGTTTCTGTGTTTTGACAAACTTAGAATAATTTTCATATTTTACCCAAAATTTTGTCAAAGTCCCACTTTTTTTTTTTTTTTTTTTTTTAATTATTGTTGCTGAGTGAATTTGTATAGGAAAAGATAGAAGAAAGTCATGTGGTGGCCACAACATACTAGTTTTTTTTTCTTTCCACAGAAGATGCTAATAATTTGATAATGGTGAGGTTCAAAAGTTATTATTTCCGGATTTAGCTCAACAATGGTACCAAATATAAGATATGAACTTACTATGCAAATGCCTAATCTCAAGTATGGAAAGACTATCTACAACCCCTCATCCCGCTTCCCCCCCCCCTTTTTTATTTTATCTATCCTGACCAATATAGAAGATAATTTTTAAAATATATAATATAGAGGAAGTTGGGACACATTGCTCTGCTTACTTAGTTTTTATCATATACAAAAGTTAAACATTTAGTATGACTGAGATTAATATTTTTCAGTATATGAGAATTTTTTCAAAAAATTCTGTTAAAATATCCCCCCCCCCCCATTTTAATTTTTTTTTTGGCAGAATTTTGCAAAATAGACCAATGTACCCGAAAATTGCAATACTACATTACAATGAGAATTTTAGTTACAATATTGGTGATCTATAATGTCATTATAATTAAAGTTACGATTTAAAAATGCTATAATTTTAAAACTACTGGTCAGAATTACTTGATTTTTACAAGAATAAACGTGAGACAATGGAACTTTGTTTGGTGAAGGAAAAAAAATATTTTGAAAATGTGCCTATAGATAGCACTGTCAGGTTAATGTCAAGGGAAACACCTAAATGAATTCATACACAGGAATGTTGTTAGCAATAGAATAGAATAGCAGGAAACAATAGACTCCAAATGGCTTACGACAATTTTTTTTTTTAGCAAAAAGACAAGAATACATGTTTATAGCGAAAACAGTGATAGTGGCAAGAGAAAAAGTGAAGCTTCATGAAACACATACTAGGCATGAAACACATACCTTAGAAATGATTAATGGCATATTTTGGAATTTTTTTTTTTTTTTTTTTTTTTTTTTTTTTCATTTTACAGTGGAGCACCTTTTATACGTTTCTCATTTATACGTTTTTCTCATTTATACGTTTTTCGACTTCGGTCCCAAATCATTCCATTGAATTCTAATGTTAAAATATTTCGTTTATGCGACACGAGTAATTTCTTAATTTCACTTATACGTTTTTTTTTCTCCTTGTAAAATCCCAAGTTTGAGTTTTCTTCCAGGATTTAAAAAAAAAGTTGAATGTTCTTTATGTTTTATTCTTATCTTTTTCGATTATTTTTTCTTAGAACTATGGTAACAAAGTGCGACCTGCATCCATAGCCTGTGGAAAGGGGGATGTGAGAAATTTTCAGAGAGCAGTTGGCGACTGGGTTGAATGGTAACAAGTAGCCAGTGACCACTTGAAGATCTCCCACTTTCTCTTTTAATTGATTCCAGAGATGGGGTATGAAAGGGGAAAAAACCATTTTGTAAACTTGAAGATTTATTACTCACTTCTGTTGGGTCACTTGTAAGATTTTCTTTTTTCTTATCCTGTTTATTTGACATTACGGTTGGAGAAACAAGTTTTATTTTTATTATTATTTTTTTTTCTTTCCTTCCTTTTAATCGCTAGCAAAAATGTCATATTCGTTTAGAGAACGAAACGCTTTGTCTTCAAAGATTAAAAATCGAAATCTTTAAAAAAAAATCTGAATTTCTCTATTTTTAATTATCATTTAATTTTTATTCTACCTTTTAAAAATATTTTAAATTTAATTAAAAATATAACTTTTTCGAATAAATGTAAAGGAAATCATGAAAATTGATCATATTTTTATTATTAATATGACACTTTATTGTGTATTAATGTTAAAATGAATTTTCAGTTGTACGTTTTTTTCAGTTATACGTTTTTTAGGAACGGTCCCTTGAAAAACGTATAAACGGTGCTCCACTGTACCAAAGAAAATTCCATCGTCTAATGATTGTTCTGGTAAAATATCAAGTCATTCTGTCCAATAGTCTTAAAATTATAGCATTTTGAAATTGTAACTTTAATTATAATAACTCTGTATATTATCCAATATTATAATTAAATAAATTTCAACTGTGCTTAAAATTAAACACATAATTTTTTAAGATCAATAGAACCTGTTAAATTAACTGTAATCAAAACTACTTGGCATAGATTGACTCTTCTCAGTATACCATCATATCTATTTCTAATAAATTTCTACTATACATACTATATAGATAATTTCTATAATATTCATGATAAGAATGAAATAATCAAAGAATGAAATACCTTATTCACTACCTTTTTGCTGCACTGATACATTTTCCTTATCACAATCTGCTATACAATTATACTAGTGACATTTTTGTATTTCAGTTTTTATTCAATTTCACACTGTTTTCCATGTGGATAATCTTCACAATCAATAAATATACAGGGTTCCCACTCTTAAAAGAGAAAAAAATTCAAGGACTTTTCAAGTACTTTTCAAGGCCTATTTGAAATTTTTCAAGGACTAGGGAAAAATCACAGAACGCTAGGCATATACATAAAACTTTAGTAAATACTTTCATTAGTAATATTTTTTTTATAATTAGAATAACTTTGCCTGTTTTCACAATACACTTTTGATGGATTGACCAAACTAACTTTTACAAGAGTCAAAAAACGATTAGTTTAAGATTTGAATCATTATGATTATTCCAAAGTTTTTAGGTTTGAGTCCTGGTCTGATCACTTTCTGCTCAAAATTAATGACCAGTCCACCAAACAGGTATGAGACTGGCAAAAAAAACAAATAAGTTGAAACTATATGCAAAAGCAAGACAATGAAATAAGATTTTTATGACAAAATCATTATATTAGACGATGGCGCACACATGTGAAGATGGAGATAGTTTAGCCTTGACAGAGTTCACGCTAAGCCCGTCTATTGGAGTGGAAAATTCAAGGATTTTCAAGGACTTTGCACAAAATTCAAGTACTTTCAAGGGCCCTTGAAAAAGAAAATGAAATTCAAGTACTTCTTAAGGACTTTCAAGGACAGTGGGAACCCTGATATATATACAAAATTTTACCACATTCTATCGTGTTATAAAAATCTTTAATTTTAAATAACCTTTTTAAAGTAAAATGTTGATAAATAGAGTTCATGAAAATTTCATAACTAATAGCTTAAAAATTTGCACAACTTTTTTAGGATGAATTATTCTTGATCTACATCTACACAGGCTAACAGACTATCCTAGAGACAGACAGCACATCGATTTGAGGATTTTTGGATTCCTCATGCCTTAAAATGTAGAAAATAAAAAAGGTAGAAAATTTTTATGAATTTCCCATACCTATATCAAAAAACTAAAATCTTCAATTGTAAAATAGAGAAAAAAGTACTCTTTCTTGTTGCAAAATTCATTATATACTAAAAAAGAAAAAAAAATTACAAATATTTTCATTTTTCAAAATTTTATTATTGTTAATTTCAGCCATGTGTAATTTGAAATAAATAAATATACTAAATAATTATAAAATGATTTAATTATTGCAATTGTGAACAAAGAATGGCTAAAAAGTGCCTTTAGTAATTTAGTTAGTTACTTTGGGGCAGGTGGTTCATGGAGTCCAAAGTACCCCCTGTTTATCAATTTAAAAAATGCACTAATAATTTTTGCTTTATGTTAAATATTAAACAAACTACAAAAATAACTTATTTTATGATAGAAATTTAATTCACTGCTCTAATCTTAACTAAGCAGTTAAATAAATAAATAAAAATAAAGTAGTAAACATCTACTAAGAATTACCCAGCAGTGCTAAAATACAACTTACTGAAATTAAAATTGATTATTACCACTGTGTTTACTTTATAGAATTTGAAGGGCAATCAGGGCTATTTAATAGTTAGAATATGAAATAAAAGATCAAAATTATTTTAAATTAATTAAGTGTCTAATATGTCTCTGAGGTGATACTTTTTATTTACAAGTTCTTGAATATATTTTTATCTTAAAAATATTTAATAAAGATAGCTAGAGGCTGCATTATCATAAACAAAAGGAGTTAAAAAATAAATAGTGATCGTTGGAACCCTAGGTCTCGACCTGGTCATGCATGGGTATAAGCATAAGATAAGACTCACATTTGCTTTTTTTTAATTTTTATATTTTAAGATATTTCCAAATTCAGAATAAAGATTTAAAGAAAAACATACCCAATCTTGAAAAGAAGAGGCATTATTCGATTTCACTTATTTAGAAATATTTTATTAAAGCTCGTTCATTAAAAAAAAAAAACATTTCAAGATAATTTCACAAAAATATTTAAATATAACATCTCTGGCAATTTTCACAATTAAATTCCAAGCCATCGTAACTTCTAATAATGAAATATGTTTCGATTCAAAAAGATTTTTTAAAAGGGTATCAGGGTATGTAACCACAGATTAAAAAAGAAAAACGGCAAAAGTAATGGGTGGATGCAAGGACCTGGCCATTCCTATTAAAACGGAGGTGGAACACGAACTGAACTGATTTTTAAATTTTAAATATCGCTCCTAAAGAAAAAACAGGTTTACACACCTAAAATCACGGATACGTGATTTTGATTTGTTAATCAGACCGCAAAGGTAACCAATGAATAGTTTGTGCACGTAAGAGAAAGAATCGCGGATTCTTCCATTGACAAGTGCCGCTTGAAGCAAACTTTACAGGGTACATTGAGCCAGGAACGAACGGCTGCAATTAGATGCCTGCAAAATGAAGTATTTTGGCATAGGAATTAAAAGAGAGGTGATGTATTTACATCACAGTCCCTAAGTCCAATGTACAATACTTCCTATACCTTTAACAGTAAAGAGATAAGAAAAAGTTGCCTTTCTATTAAATTAATATCACAAAAATCAATCATATATTGTATTTATCTTGAACTTTTTTTTCAACATCATTACTCCCCCCCCCCTTTTTTTTTTTAAAACTAATATAAAATTAAAAATGCAATAATTTAATAAACAGTTTGATATCTTCTTAGCAATTGAGAGGAATTAACTCTGTTATTAATTCCATTAATATCAACAGTAATAATAAAAAAAAATTACCATTTAAGTTTTTCCTATACTAATCAGTATATATTTCTTTTAATCTACATTTTCTTTATATATATTATTCACAAAAAAGTAAATTAATTAATAAATAAAATAATAAATAAGTTAAATGAATACATACCGATAGGCCTGTTAGATATTGATATGAATTCAGCTTCTGAAATAAATATTAATGGAAAATAATGAGCTACTTAATTTAAAAATTATAATCTATAAAATATTATTATTATTGAAAAATATCAGAATTTTCAGTAGAGTATTGATTAGCATAATTACGTTACGTTAATTTACACCAGGTAACAGAAAAAACATTACAAGCAATATGCCAAGTTTAAGAAGTTCAGCTGAACTTTTAACACAAGGTGATGTTTTAAAAAATTATGAAATATTTTTAATATATTTGTGAAAAATATAATTTTGTGAATATGAAATTACAAAATTTAGATTTCTATTTAGATATTTAGTTTTTATTTTGATGTACTACATATATAAATGAACACAGATTTGTTTATTTATATAAATTATTTTACCCTACAATAGAGGGTAAAGGCTGAAATTTTGAGGCCTAGGCATAGAAAGCTTTATTTACCCAACACAGTATTACAACTAAGAGTTTGGCTTGGACCTTGCTTAGCCTGGACAAAACTCAATAAAATCAGGCCCGGAATGACCAAAAAGTAAATGAAAAAATCATTTCATGCATTTCTATACAAGAATTTTTCAATGTCATACTTTTCAGACGTTTCATATTTCCAAACAAAAGAATATCGATTAGCAAAAGCTACTGATTTTTAGGATATTACAAAGTTGCATAAAAAAAAAAAAAAAAAAAAAAAAAAAAAATCATTAATGATAAATGTAGTTCAAAATTAAAAACAGCATATGGTTTAAAAAAAACTTAACAACAAATCTCCATAATTAAAAAAAGTCAAAATTGTATTTACCTGTAATTTATCCCACTAAAAATTAATTTAAATATACCTGCACACATTTTTCAAAACACATAAAATAATTAAAAAAAAAAAAAAATCAATTTTGTTTTTTGTGGAACAATCTAGAATTCCTATCATCTTTTTAATTATGCTTAAAATTTTATAATTTTGTGAAATATTGTTTTATTATTGATAAAGTTTAGCTTTAAAGCTTCAAATTTATAAAATGTATGCTTACTTGGAGGATAGCTCTCAGCTTTAAAATTGTCAGGTTTCATTTTTATTTGGGATGTATCAATAAAAGGTGCATCATATGCTGTAATATAAAATTGAAAACAGGACATAAATAAGATCATATATATATGTGTTTTAAATTCACATTTTAAATTGATAAAACCTTACCTGATTTATAGAAGTTATCAGATTCCTTATGGATTTTTTCCATCTTAATCTGTTCAAGAGTTTTTATTCCAAAATCCTTTTTCTCATCTATAAAAGAATGAATATGAGCTTACATCTGTCATGAAAATGAAACACTTCTTCGTTTTATTACTTCCTACTAAATCTAATCTAAATCTGTTATGCTCTTATTTATAATTGAATTTCCATCAAATGATAAATTTCAATTTAACAAAATATAATAATTTCTGGAAATAAATAAATAAATAAAAGAAAGGTTAAAAGGAAAAAAAATATGAAAATTTAAAACCAAGAAAGAATCAGTTTATAGCGAAGATTTATGCATTTCCGATATTTTATTGCGAATGAAGTATTTTGCAACACATATTGCAACATTAATAATCATTTTTTTTTTAATAAAATAATAATAATAATAAATAAATAAAAATGCTGGCCATTGCTTTAAGTATTCCAAGCAAAATTTTTGTATGCTTTTTTAATTTCTTGGCATGTTTTTCTGCAACGATGCAGTAATATTCCACATTTTCATTTTGATACAATATATTTTTTTACTTTCTGCAACTTCAGTTTTTTCTTCCTTTTTTACAGCAATGAGATTTTTTTTTTTTTAATTTTCCTTCAGATTAATGGGATTATTTCATTTAATAATTCATCTAGCTATCTTTTCTTTAATTCTTTCTTCTTTCTTAGAAAAGAAAAAAAAATTACAAATGCAAACAAACAAAACACCGAACATGTGCTGCAATCAGCAACCACAATCAATGCTGGTTAAAGTAAGTGAGGGAATGGAATGTTTAATTGTACTTCAGGTTCTAAAGTGTGGTTAGCAGTATGCAGTCAAATACTTATGTCTCAATTAGTCCAATGCTTTTTTTAAAGACAACATTTTTTATATATTCTTAAAACAAGTGCCGGTATATTGCTTTGCTTAAACAGTTTTGTGTATTTTAGGAATACCACATTGAAGAATATTTACACTAATAGCACTTAAACAGCTGCAAATACATAATCCTGCTTATATATATGATATCATTCTTTTCAACCAATGAGAGATACCATTACCGACAAGAGTTAGAAATCTACACTTGTATGTGTTTATATTCAATTCACTCGCAGTTACTGATGTCTAAGCATAAATAGATAATAGTTATTATGCTTTTAATACTGAAATTACAGTGAAATTTATGACGATGTTCTGATTTGCTAAGGTTTTAAGGTTAAGGAAAAGAAAAAAAAAGTCTTTTAAAATTTTATCAGAAAATCTATAACTTTTACTCAATGTCTGTAAGACTGTAATTTATGCTGCGTATCTCGAATAATTATGGGTAAACCATAATACTTGGCCCCTATGTATATATTAATATAAGCAAAGTTCTGGAATGTTCCATTTTAAGGTGAATTGCATTATTCTATAAAAGGAGGGAGGGGGGGGGAGACTAGCTCTCTGTTCTTTATGGAACAATTAAAAAAATAAATGAGGTGAGAAAATGCCAAAAAGAAAAAGACTTTTTAAGTTTGAAATAAACATTAAAATAATAATTTTTGAGCAAGAATAGAAACTCTCAAATACTAACCAGATACTTCATCAAAGAGATTTTTCTTCACTGAATTAGAAATGCTTTTAGAATCACAAGGTGTAGACTTCATTGGAGTACTAGATGCAGATTCACTGTCAGATTCTGCAGGGGGGAAAAACAAACAAGTTTTTTTATTTCAGATTTTTAAAGAAAATCTAATTCAACAATTTTTTTAAAAATCTGATGTTGACATCATCTGAATTCCCTTCATTGAATCTCAAAACAAACTATCAAACAACAAAAAATCATTAACTTTCTTGTATGTTAAAAAGTAGTTTCTAAATAATCAAGAAAAGTCTAGTCAATGAATATTTCCAAAACAATCCAGCAAAACTATTACTTGTATCTTAGAAAAAATAACAATACATACCTGCCAACATTGAAGGATAAAAATCACAAAGATTTTATAAGAGGCATTTTCAGGCTTAAACAACATCGATGGTTTTTCGACATATGACAATATTTAATAGTTTAATCCATGGCTTAAATTGCCAAAAATCTATATGTGTAAGTTAAACTTAATTATTAAATAAAGATCTAGTAATTATTAATTAAAAATAGTACCATCTATAAGAAAAAGCAAAATTCTTGCTTAAAAAATTGAAGTTTTGAATAAATTATAGGTATAATTTTAAAATGTTCAGAATGAGGGAGAAATGTGTAAGAATAAGGGAGTCTCCATTGAAATGAGGAAGCGTTGGCAAGTATGATAACAACAATAATAATAAATTGTGCTTTGCAGTGTTATATACACTGCACCTTCTTGGCAAAAAAAGAAAAAAAAAAAAAAAATTACTATTTTATTTTATTAACTCTTCTCTGATTATATGAAAATTAAGTATTAAAAAAACATACAATAGAACAACAAAGTGAATTTGATTACATTTATATAAAATATAATGAACACAATAGAGTTACAAAGACAATAACATCAAATGAATAACAAGTATAATCCTGTTGATTATTAGATTTAAATCAGATAAGTTATAATTGTTAACTATTGGTTTATTTGTATCTTTATATTTTGCTCGAATGTAACTAGAACCAGAATGTGATTAAAATTAAGAATAAAATTTTTTAATATATGATGGCTAAATATATTAGCAGCAAATAAATTATAAGGTATATTTAGGACTGGGCATTACATCGATGTAATGCAAAAATCGATTTATAGCTAAAATCGGCGATCCGATTTAAAGATAACATCTACTACGAAATTTCGGAATGACGATGTTAGACGATGTAAGGCAACATCGATTTAGTGACTGGAACTGGAAAAATCCGATGTTAGCTAGGCATCAAGTTTCCTCGCCACGCTTACATCAAGGGACGTTTTATCGATTTAGTGAAAACGATTTAACAGTAAGTGCAAAAGCCGTCTTACGATTTAGCGTAATATGAATTGTGCTACGTGCCAGCTTTTCACTCCAAAGGAGATACTAGAGACATGATGTGCTTAAATCGCCTGTTGTGTGCTCCGTTTATTCCAAAGAAGAGAGGAAGTACTGCACCTGCGCTATGCTAAATCGGGGCGAAAAGAAAATACGATTTTAGATTAATCATAACTGTTCAAAACTTTTAACTTCTTGTGGTTTTACGAATTGAGATTCCAATTTGTTTGCTAAGTAATGATTTCTTTCTTTTTGTAATAAGTAATTAATTTTGGCAATTACAGTATGCATTGTTGTAATAAATATTAACATAAATATAAAGTAAATAGAAAATTAATTTATTTTTTACAATCATGAAAAACGGCAGTTTTTCTAGTGACGCAAGCGCAAAAACAAACGAACGCCACGACACTCAGCGGAAATGGAAAAACGAACGAAAACTGCGACACTTATATATACAGGAATTTTAAGATCAAAGAAACCGCTGAAAGCCGACACTTAATATCTCAGGAAATATGGGAGGTTATGTTCTGATATTTTCAAAATAGACTTTCACCTTCTGTCTGATCCTACCCTGAAATCGCTACATTTCTGCGTGCAATATATTTCGAGATATGAATTGGCTCATTTAAGTTATAAATGGACGGACTATATGTGTAAGAATTTTTTCTCGAATATGGCTCGAGCGAATTTAGTTTAATTTATATATGATATTAATCGCTTTTATCTGATGTGCCTGACATCTCCCTTTTCCCTAGGAAAACTCTTGTTTTTTTTATAACTCAGTTTAAAAATCGAACTATTTTTTACTCCGAAAATACCGTGATGCGGCAGTTTCGCGGACAAATTTCTTCTCTTCCATCTGAAATACTGAATATCAAATAATCGTTTTGGCTCCATCTATCGGGAAGCGTCAAAAATAAACACACACACAAAAAAAAAAATATATTTTTCTTTTTTTAATATATATATTAAATGAGTTATTTATTTAGGTACTTGTATATATGACATTTGTTTATCAAAAATATTCTTTGTATTTACATTGTTTTCATGCTGATACGTTGTTAACTTTCAAAATTGGTTCTATTTTAAAAGGTGATTGCAACAACAAAAAATTTTTCCTTTATTTTCATAAAAATGACAAATAATATGATAATCATATGCAAATATTTGTAATTTTTTCAAAATTAGGTGATAAATCACTTAAACTACGGATTGAAAAAATTCTTAAAACAGAAGTTGAAAATAATTAATTTGCTCATTAAGTTTCTAGTATATATAATATATAAATTACAAAATGTTAAGCTATAATAAAATTTTGAATAGATTAAGATTTTTTTTTTAAATTAAATTCATAACAAACTATACTACTTAAATATTTACCAGTATAAAATTTTCACTTTTTAAAGATTTTTCTATTATTATTTATTTTTCTCTTTTAAATCAAATCTATACCTAAAAAATTATAATAAGAAATAAATATAAATAAGAAATTTTTGTCATTTTTAAAATGTACTATATTATGCCTTTGTAATGTTGCATGTTTCCACCTTTTTTATCACTTTTTATAAAATTTTGAAATTTTATTTAGTTTGTTATTTTGTTCGAGTATGACCTATAAAACAACACTTTTAATACAGTGTTATAACTCATTACCATGCTCCTTTAATTTTACGTTTTGATCATTAACCCCTAAAAAGTAATGATATCAATACAAAAAACCCTTAACGGGTTAAAAGTTTGTGACGCAGCACTGTACTTTATGGCTATAAGAATTAGAAATACGGGTCTTAAAAATAATGATATCAAATTTTCAGTGACGCTTTGATATTAATTAAATTATACATAGATTTTCTTATTTGAATTTGCTTTTTCCTTTTATTTATATTTACAGTGTAAACGTTATTTTCAACATAAAATAATATATAGCATTTACTCATTGATACCTTTCCATTCACATCTCTTATACTATGAAAGCATGTGTTTTAAAAGAAATTATATGAAATTCCAGTAACGCAGTGGTGTTACATTAAGTGATTTGTTTTTAAATTTCTCTGCAATTATTTTGTTTTGCATATTAAAGTATATGTGCACATTGAAATATTGCTTTTAATTTTCAAATACGCTGTCAAATATATCACTTTCATTAAGCTTATATTATGTACTGAAATATATTTATTTCAATGAATTATTCTATCTTTTGCGTCACGCCATCCAAAACTGTAAGTAAAATATATGGAAATGTTTACTTTGTGTCATTTCATCCAAATAAATTGAAAATGCATGCAAATAGATATCGTGATGCAAAGAAAAAAACTGTGAAATTTTTTTCAGTTTTGGATGGCGTGACGCAAAAGATAGAATAATTCATTGAAATAAATATATTTCAGTACATAATATAAGCTTAATGAAAGTGATATATTTGACAGCGTATTTGAAAATTAAAAGCAATATTTCAATGTGCACATATACTTTAATATGCAAAACAAAATAATTGCAGAGAAATTTAAAAACAAATCACTTAATGTAACACCACTGCGTTACTGGAATTTCATATAATTTCTTTTAAAACACATGCTTTCATAGTATAAGAGATGTGAATGGAAAGGTATCAATGAGTAAATGCTATATATTATTTTATGTTGAAAATAACGTTTACACTGTAAATATAAATAAAAGGAAAAAGCAAATTCAAATAAGAAAATCTATGTATAATTTAATTAATATCAAAGCGTCACTGAAAATTTGATATCATTATTTTTAAGACCCGTATTTCTAATTCTTATAGCCATAAAGTACAGTGCTGCGTCACAAACTTTTAACCGTTAAGGGTTTTTTGTATTGATATTTAAGAATACAGTAAATCACAATAAAAATAGTTTAATAATACAATACGATATATCTGATAGTCATTATTATTATTATTTATTCAATAATTTGGCTTTGTCAGACACGTCTGTTGGGGATTTTTAAAGAATGTACAGAAGAACTTTTAATGGTGCTCCTTATTACGTACTTTTTATTATGCTCTTTATAATACCATTAATAAGCTTCAAATATTACTTTACTGAGTTAATAAAATCTACAATGTTAATACTTTAAAATACTATTAAATGGAAACATAGTTTATTTATTTATTTATTATTATTTTTTTTTTAATTAAATTTCTTTTTCAAACTCTGCTACTTATTTCATTTAACGGACAAATTGGTCTAGATTTTTTTTTTTTTTTTTTCAGAATGATGTGTGGTTTATTTACAGGCAGATTGAATATTGACTGCCAGAATATAACGTATTTCAGCAATATGATGCAAAAAAGCAGAAATTTTGTTAAATTTTAATGAAATGATAAAAAATTTGGGAATCAGATTTCAAAAATTTTTTCTAAATTATTATTTAACTGGGCAGATGGTTCAAAAATATCGCGTAGAATTTATCAATCGACTTGAAATTTTATTTATTTATTTTAAAGAAAGCGGAAATTTAATTTACTGACTGTGGTAAAAGACAAATTTTATAAATAAAAATACAAAGTTCAGTATTGCATTATATATCAGGAACACACAAAAAAGGGTTCAACAGTTTAAAAGAAAAATAAAAAAAAAAATCCTATAAAAACTAACAATAACAAAAGTGCATCAAAGGACTGGGGTTGAAAAGTAATTCATTAACAACTTTTAATAAACATCATAAAATGTAAAAAAACTAGCAACATTTTTTCGAGTCAATCTAAAACACGACTTAAAAAGATCAAGTGAACAAAGTAGGCACAAGTGCTGCAAGCAATTGGCAACGCACACGGCAAAAACTGTTGTGCCAAAGGTCATCAAGAACTCTCTTTAATATCAATATTTATAACAACGTCCCCTAATGTTAATCATTCGGAAATGTTTAATTCACATAACTTTTCTTGATAAAAAATTTACAGTTTGAGCTGCATAATTTAAAATTTTAATTTTAAATTATGCAGTTTGGGGTAATTTTAAGCCATAGATGCTGAGTTATAGCAATATGGGAAATTGCAGAAAATGAGTAATAGAAGCGTTGCTTTTCGGTCATATACTATTGATTAAGCGACTTATATATCTATGAGGGGTAGGAAGGAGGTATTTTCTAAATCAGCGTTAAATCGATTTATCTCTATATCGTGATGTTAGATGGAAGATAAATTGATTTATAGAATCGCTACATCGCCCAGTCCTAAATATATATATTATATATAGTCTGCTAGTGATTTGCTATTATAGCCACTAGTGAACAAAATTGGCACCATTGGTGCTCAAGGGTGAAAAAGGTCTCCCCTGACGAATTTTTTTCACCTTTCTGAGCTTCTACTTGAAAAATATTTATTCGTATTGGTCTATGTGGTTCCAGTGATCTTATATCTATTGCTTGGCTTTTACTAAGTTCAATAATTCATTATTATATATATATATTGAATAATTTAATACCATTATAATCAAGCAGAAATGGTCATTTTGCCAAGCCAAGCTAAAAAAAAAAAAAAAATACCACTAACACAAAGCAGAACATGCCAATAATAAAATCGTCAGACATAACCCAAGAACGTTACATGCTTATTATACAGAAACCAACTTCTCCATGTAAAATCGGCAAACTTTTTTCCCGTAAAGTTTTAAATATTGGAAGAACCAAATATCACAGAAAAAATAAAACAAAATGTAAAATATTCATATCAACAAGAGCTTTAATTTGAGATAAAAATGAACTTTCTAAGTTAATAAGCAAAAAATGGGAGCATTTTCAATTTAGTGTAAAATTAGACATTAAAGAAAGAGAATGGATTAAAGTTGTGCCTAAAAAGCATGTGATATCAAATTCCCAAGCTTACATTTTAATACTTATTTAACATTCCATTTTAACAAAATTTTCACATGTAAATCAAGTGCCTTATGATATGTTGATAGAAATCCTTTCCTGTACTAAATACATCATAGCGTGTTTCTGAAAATCATTTTTCTTAATTTATGCATGATGGGCTTGGCGGCTAACTATCCTTTCCTGTACTAAATACATCATAGCGTGTTTCTGAAAATCATTTTTCTTAATTTATGCATGATGGGCTTGGCGGCTATCTTTCAAAATATGAATAAACATTCACACAATTTGAAGGAAGTTTCTTAGAATAAATATTGCATATAAAATTAATTTGGTTATTCCATTCAACAGAGATGGAAATATTCCGATACCAAAGACTGCAAGTGAGAACATCGTAAAAGTGCCCAGTACACAAGTTCAATCAAATTGATATCTTATTATAAATATTTAGTATTAAGTTTGGTGCACTTGCATTCTAAAAATGTCAGGAATAAAAGAATATAAGAATTTAAATTAATGTAACAATATGAAGGGGAAATAAAAAGCATAGAAAAGCTTCTCTCTCCCCCCCCCCTCCTCTCCACTCTGTTATATTAACCCAATTTGAATGTAGCTTCTTGGAATAAATATCTCGTAAAAATACCAGAGCCGGGAATCGAACCCGGGCCTTCCTATATTGTGTGAGAAATGCCTAGCTGGTAATCAGCCAGGGTAGCTCAATGGTTTGAGCATCCGCACGTAAAGCGGAAGGCCCGGGTTCGATTCCCGGCTCTGGTATTTTTCACATAGTTGGTATAAAAATATCAGCCTTCCACTACAAAAATTTTCTGAAATGATATTTCATGGTTGATGAATAAATTTCTAAATTAAATTAAAATTTCGTGGTCTATTGGAGTTGTGCCATGAATATTAATGTCACTTGATACAGCTGTGTTTACAGACTCGGTGACTTTACCAACGGATATTGTGTGAGAAATGCCTAGCTGGTAATCAACCAGGGTAGCTCAATGGTTTGAGCATCCGCACGTAAAGCGGAAGGCCCGGGTTCGATTCCCGACTCTGGTATTTTTCACATAGTTGGTATAAAAATATCAGCCTTCCACTCCAAAAATTTTCTGAAATAATATGGCTATTCCATTCAACAGAGACTAAAATATTCAGGTTAAAACAGAAAAAAAAAATATATATATATATATATATACGAGAAAAATTTTGCAAAAGCTTTCGTTATGCACACAAGTTGAATCAATTTAAGTTTTAATAGTGTTTAGTTTGGTGCATTCTCATCCTATAATTGGTGAGATTTATAAAAGAATTCAAATTAACGTAAAATTTTGAAAGATTGTCACCAAGCCCATCATGCATAAATTAAAAAATTTAATTTTTAGAAACACGTTATGATGTATTTAGTACAGGAAAGAAGGATTTCCATCAACATATCATAAGGCACTTGATTTACATGTGAAAATTTAGTTAAAAGGGAATATTAAATATGTATTAGAATATAAGCTTGGGAATTTGATATCACACACTTTTTAGACACAACTTTAATCCATTCTCTTTCTTTGAGCTTGGCTTTTTTGTACTTTTTAAATGTCTTTATATATATATTGTCCTTTTTAGATTGCAAAAAATTCTTTACTATGAATTGTTGGGTATTTACTAATAAATAGAGAAACAAAGTTTTATATAAGAAAATATTAGGAGAATGTTTATCTCTAAGTTTGCAAGTCAAAATCACTGATAAAAGTTATAAAAGTTCTATGATACCTTCATTATCAAAACTAAAAACTATTGGTTCAATTGGTAAAGATGCGGGACAATCATCAGAATCCTCCATATTGCTTGAATAACTTTCAACAGGGACATTTTTAAAATTATCTTTAGCTTCAATTACTTTGACGGATGGACTTGATTGAGGAGTATTAGTTGACACAGGTAAAATTACTAGATGAAATAATATATATATAATTAGTAAAACATTAATTAAGATTATAAATTAATAAAATTGATTCTTTACAGTTTGACCATCAATAATGACTCCTACCATAACTAATCAACAGAAAAAAAATTATATTTTAACTAAAATATAAATACAGAAAATATAATATGAATAAATAACATAAATTAAAATATGAATATAAGGGAAATAAAATAGGTGAAAATCTTAAAAGAAAATGTGATATAGGGTAGGTGTTCCAGTGATTGGCATGCTCCAGTAATTGACATCTATCCTGAAATAATTAATAAATAAGAAAAATAATAAAATTATATACATTACATAAAAAAATTTTAACATTTTATGTCACACACTGGAGCATAGGGTGCTAATAATTGGTAAAATGAATAACTAGCAGTGTCAAACACTGGAACATAGGGGGCCAATTACTGATAAAATGAAAAACTGACATTGTCAATTACTGAAACATTGAGTGGGTGTCAAATAAAAATTCATAAAAAAAAAAAAAAAATTATCAAATGCATATATTTTAACATATATGTGGTTCTGAATGTCTTTCATACCATATGTACTAACTTAAGATTTCTAAAAATATTTTCTTATGACTTAGAACATTAAAAACATCAGCGATTGCTCTAAAAGTGTCAATCACTGGTGCCCTTAACCTAATTCTGGTTATTCAAAAACATCTCTGTTGATTTTTTTTTCTTTTAAGCATTCAAACACTATAAACCAGTGTATTTATACTGATTTTAAAACAACATAATATAGAAGGTAAGAAGAATTTGGAATAAAAACCATTGCACTCTCCAAAAATTTTTCAAAAAAAAAAAAAAAAAAAATCTTAATGTTTTATTATGTTTAATTTATATTAAAAAACATGCAGCGAAATACATGTTAAATCTCCATGTTCATATATATGAATTAGATTCCTGCAAAAACCAGAATAAAGGATTTTTATAAAAATAACTTATGACTTTTAACCATCTGACCGCTGCTGATGGATATATCTGGTCACTGCGTTGTTGTTTTTTTCACAATACACTTATAATTCAAAATTATATACTTATGGAATTTTAGCTTGTTTTTCAAGTTTGAAGGTCATAAATAGTAGTTATAAAGATTATAATCATGAACATAATTACATTTTTAATATCAAGTTGAAATAAATATTAATTTAGTACTTTGAAAAAACTATGCAGCAAAAAGAAAATTGCAATTCTGCCCATTTTAAAGGCCATCAGATGGTTAAAATGAAGTAATAATTTTAAGGTACATCAATATTAAATAAAAATAGTTTACTTACACCCTTCACTATTTGCATTAGGCTTTACAGTAGTTCTAGGTTTACGATGAAAAAACACACAATGTGGTTTGAGGCAGCCACTAGGTTGATCTTCCCAATAGCATGGGATGAATCCTCGATTAATCTAAATATAAATGCAAAATTAATGATGACGAAAGAAATTTTTTTAAAGTTCAAATTAATGTTATGTTTTGAGACAGAATTTAAATATTTAAAAGATAAAATGGTGTTTTACAGGTTATTAGAGATCTTACAGAGACAAAACAAATTTAAAATACAACAGACAACGCTAATATGATAATTTGTTACAGATGGGAAGAAAAATAAGGAAAGATCAGTTGGTTACAATGAAGTATAAAATTGCTTAAGTTTTCCTCCATGTGTTTTTCACACCTGAAGACAGTAGTGCTGGTATTAATTTTATGGTGTGTAAGGAAGTTTTTAAGTTTAAATAAAAATTATTTCTTACACTTCATATTTGATTAAATTGTATTAATAGAATAAAAAGTGGCAGTTAACATTTTTTTTTAAACTGTTTATGAATTTGCAGTAAAATGCACCAAAATATTGTCATTGAATACATTTTGTAATCAAATATCACAATTCTAAAAAACATGTAACAATCATTTTGGGTTAAAATAATTAAGCATGATCCTTAATCGGCCCTAAAAGATTCACATAATATTTTTTTTTTCTTTCACCTGATGAAGGATTGTGTTAAATTATTTTGCACCAAAATAATTACTGCATATTTTTACAGTTTGCTTATGATATTTGTTTGTAAATTTTATTCATCAGTATTTATTAATGTGTATTAAATTTATAGATTTGAATCTAATAAATGATTTTATAAGTTATACTTACACGACTTTCCATATGACGGAACTTACAATTTTCTCTTATACACCGACCTTCTCGCCACAAGGAACAAACAACTTCTGTGCCCAATGCTGCTTCACAGTGACGGAAGGGGCAATCATCACCCTACAAAAAAAATTGCTACAACAACAGATCTATACACAAATCAATACGCGGTGACAAATATAATTAAAAGAATTATTAATTATTATAGTACACTTACATAACAACAAACTAAACTAAAAGTTTAATAACGTAAATATTAGTGAGTGATAGGTAATCATAAAATGCATAACATAAAAATTTATATATTATGTTAATTATTATTATTATTTTTTTTAATTTTGCTTAAGATAATGCATAATTAATGATGTACATTTTACATAATAAATAACTAGAGTTACATTAAAAAAAATCTCTTTCACAAAATTTCCTGGACTTATACTTAACAAACAACAAAACCATTAACACTTTTTGTTGTATATAAATTTTTTCTCTAGTTAAATTATTTAAAATAATTTGAGGTTGTAATTTTTAAACAAAGGTGGGGTGGGAATAATTACCTTTGTACACGAGGAGTAAAAGTAGAAATAACAATCATCATTGCTTCCATTGTTGCTCATCTTACCAAATATTTCACAGAGAAATCTTCGGCTTCTATCCAAATACTCCTTCGTATAAAAAACTTCAATATTTCAAATAGAATAAGTTTCTGTATGATAATCTTCTAGAAATGTAATCTTCTAATACATATAATCTATTAAAAAATAACAATAGATTCAACAGGACAAAAAAATTAAAACTAACATTATTAACAAAGTCAATAGAAAATTTACTTTTTGAATATAAATAACAGTTAAAAATATAAACTTATTATTTTTTTTTAAGTCAACACATAAAAGAGGTTTTGATTTACATTTAAATTGGGATTACAAATGAAGAAAGAAGAAATTAAATTATCATCACAACATTTTAAAACAAATGAAACAAAGAATTAAAGCAAATGAATCTGTATTTTTCTTTAAAAATACAGCCATAAAATCAAACAAAATTACTCAGTACTTTGCTGAGATTAATTTAAACATTCAGCCATTTCTGACTGAGAAGAAGTGGTTGTGAACAAATAGTGAACTTTTTCACATTCACCAATTTTGCATTATAATAAGATTATGCTATACTACATTAAAATACTTCTAGAGACATGATCATGCGTCCTAGAGTTTCTTCTGTGTCTAAGGAAGGGCAGGGTGCCACTTCTAAGAAAAAGGTATTTTTGAAATATTTAATACTTTAAAGTCAGTTAATAAAGTCAATAAGTCAATTTTTACAATGTAAGAAAGAGTAAAAGTGCCTAATGTTTTTCAATTTTAATCTGTCATGCCTAGTTCATAGGTTTATATGTTGTCCCAGGTTTCAATTTTTTAAACATCTTTCTGCATTTAAAAAAAAAATATATATATATATATGTAACAACTTTTATTTTACACTTACTCCATATAATGTTTAATCTTCTTATAAATAGCTGAAAGTTTATTGCTGTATCTCTCTAGATTTTTAGTTCACTATACAAAGCTACACCATTCAACCGATTGCATCCATACTAAAGAGAGTTGCAGCTGTTTTGCAGATCAAAAGTAGTGTAACACATTATTAAGTAGGAAGTCACAATGATAATGTTTTGGCCCTTCAGTTAGTGTATGTAAAAAAATAAAATAAAATAACAAATATGTTTTTTTTTTTTTTTTTTTTAAATCTCAATTTCCACTAGACAGTTTCAGGAAGGTGCAGTGCCCTGCCTGCTTTATGACTGAAAAAATAGCCCCCTTCTTGCCCCTCATCCAAAAAAATTGCACCCTTCTTGTCCTTAAATATAAAAAAGTTGTACCATTATTGCTTTTTATAGAAAATAACCTTCAAATTGAAGATATGTGGTAAATATAAATAAACGTACTGTGTATAACAATGAACATTCGTTCATACATCAGTAACAAGCAAAATTAAAGTGTAAAGAAAGTTAAAATTTAAAACTTTTTCTTCTATTTGTACCTAAAATCAAAATTTTAAAATAAGTATTTGGATTTTAAATGTGCCCTTAAGAATCTCAAACTGCCCTCATGAATCTAGAAAATGCCCTTTTTCTTTATCAGCAGTGCCCAGTTTTTTTTTTTTTTTTTTTTAACCTGGGGAAAACATTGTTTTAATTGTTTATTTGTGGTTTTAATTGTTTCAGTTCTCATAAGGATTTCAAATTATTATAATTTGGATTTTATTGAGATAGTACATGGACTGGAATCCATTTACATTTAAAACATTCAGTCACAATATCATAAAGTTGGAAGATTTTAATTTTAATTCCATCTCATACACCTATCTTCAAACAAAATATGTATTTTTTAATTATTTTAACTATATATGATTAGAAATGCACATTGAAACCCAAAGTATACAAAAATTCATAATTTTTCAGTGGGATTCATATAGTGGCATTTAATGGGTTAAAGAGCTTTAACTTTTACTTGAATTGACCTTTTTTGGATCCTCATGTTTTGACTGGTCAAGAAAAGAGTAAAAGAAATTTTCAAATCAACATTTTCTGCTGTAATTATTTTAACATAATCTTGTTATGTCACAAAGATTATTGTGCATCAAGTTAGCATATATAAACAGGTCTGTTGGTTCAGGACCACAAAAATATTCAATGGACCAGCAAAATTTAAATTCTAGTGACTAGTAAAGCCTTTAAATTTTTTCTTTTCTCAAAAATTGCTTTTAATTTAGTCACAGAATAGTAAGTTACAACAATAGTAAGTATGCTTCATTATAACTATTATTCTCTGTAATTTTTCATTTATTTTCACTATTTATATACATATATTATATAAAATTAATATTATTATTTATATATATTATATAAAATGCTTTGTGATATGGTCAAAAAATATCTTGCTAAACTAAATTTTTATGGTTCATTTCGTTATTGTAAGCTCGATTTTTAACCATTCCATTATTTGTACCTTCTTGTCTACTACATTACCTTGAAAGTACCTTCTTTTATATGTTTTCAACAAGTTTTGTAATCTAGTATCTAGTAAATTTTAAAATTAGGTAAATAATTTTATTAATTTTTATAAATTTAAATTAATATAACTATTCAAATACATTAAAATTATTAAACCTATTCAAGTTAACTAGTTACCTAATTGGCCTTTGTGTTTTTTTGTGGTGAATTATTTAACTATTTAGTTTTCATTCGCATTCTTTTCATTATACCCATGAAAAATTATATATATATACATTTTAGATACATCTCTTTACACAATATCTATGTATTAAAAAAAGTGACTGCCGCAGGAGTCAAATTTTTTTTTTGTCTGTAACCACATCTCCTCGCGGAGGGCAATGTCCTCCGCATCATGAGAAGTATCAATGTAAACTGAATATTCCAAGGAAGACATTTCAGTTAGTTGGAAATTTCTATCATCTTAATTAATGAAATTAATTAAAAACATTGGGTTAATATAAGTACTCTATCTGCCATCTTGAAAAAAGTTTCTTCGAATCATTGTTTTTTCAGTCTTATGACGTCATTTTCCACAGGAAAATTAAAATATGATCAATGGAGTAAAAAAAAAAAAAATGTCAATGCTGCTATTGGTAACAAGAAAATTTGTCATCTGTAAATAAATAAAAAAAAGCGTTATTTTATATATTTTCAATGAAAAAAAGAATTTAGGATCGTAGTTTGTTGTCTGCAGATGTCACTTTTATCTACTTTTAGAAAATTAATTTTCTTACTGACAATTTCTTATGCTGTTTATAATTTATATTATATATATATTTGTGAATAATGAAATAATGCCATGTCTGTCTAATTGACCACATTTCTTTTTGTCTTTAAAGTGTATTTATCTTTTTTATTTAAAAAGCTATATTCTTCAGATATATTTCTGGCATAAAAAAATATTTTAGATTCCTTATTTATAAATGACAGCATCTTCTAATTTAGCATTGATAATTTTTTAACATTACAAAATTAGACATTTCTATGATACATTTTATATTTCTAATTATGGCAAGAAAAACATTTCGCCACACGTTGAGTGGAGCCCCATGCCTTCGGCAGTACATTTTTTTTACTCCCCCTCCCTCGCACATTGAAAGTTTTTCCAAAATCCCATCAAACTGCATATTGCATATACTTAATCAACACCCACACACCAAAATTTGTCATTCTAAGGTGATTTGGAGCATATTTAAGCTTGAAAATGAGCTTTCGCAAAATCTCGTCTTAGTTGGGGTCAGGGTCCTAAAACCAACCAGCTCAACAAAGTTTGTGACTGTATCTCCCATAGAATCACCATGGCTGTGTTGAGTCAGTAATCAGTGGGTTTACTCTTTTATAAATCTAAATAATTCTGTGATTTTTCTAATGATTTTCTGTTTCTGTTTCATTTAATCACATATTTTGTGTATTATCATAGATTGGTCCAGGCAAAAATTGGGGCTCTTATACCACATTTTCACAAAATTTAAATTCATAAAAATAGCACTTTCACAAGATTTAATATTTTAAAATGATCTTTTTATAAAATGTTTTCACGTTTTAAGTAAATATTTCTAATGTGTGCCTAAACTTGGTTCAACGAAACACTATTAATTTGATATTAAACATTACAGCGACTGATAAAATGGAAGAATTTACACAATATTTTTTTCACAAAATTCGGCCCCCAAAATGCCAAAATTAAAACCTGGATGGACCACTCATTACTTTATTTATAATATCTTGATTAAAACCCTCTCGCCTGTAGTGCCTCCTGAAAGATCACAACTCCAAAAGGAAGACACAGAAATGCGCAGTTGGCAATATTTGAAAAACTGTATGCTGTAATGAACATTTCTACATTTTGTGCACAATTTCAAATGTAAAAAAAAAAAAAAAAAAAAAAAAAAACAGGATTAGATTTTTCAGTTTTTTTTAAATTTTTATTTAAAGAAGTGCAAGGTTGATTTTATTAATTTATTGTATACCAACTAGGTGAAAAATGCTATAGCCAGGAATCGAACTGAGGCACTCCATTTGCCCTTGGGCCACTCTACCACTGAGCCCTAGCTGCAGAAAACAAAAAATCATGCCTTATATTTAAGAATTCTTCTGCAGTATATCAGTAAAATTGATATCTCAATAATTAAATGCACATAATATGTGTAAATATAACAAAATATGCTATTATTAAATAAATCGTCTTGCAGAAAAAGTTTGCACAAATGAAGCTTGTCACAGACAACATAAAACTATTCTACCACAGAGGTGTTAACAAAAAAAGTTTTAGGTTAAAATAGGAATAAAAAATTTCTAGGATTCATAATTTTCTCTTGTGCTGATTTATTTCAAAGTATATGTTATTTTTAAAAATTGCACTTAAACTAAACATACCACAACATATATAAATTATTAAAACCCGAATAAACTACTATGTGAGAAACGCCAAAAAAAATATTTGAGGTGCATACAGCTGTTTTGGTAGCCTTAAGCGTACCGTCTTCAGTGCAAAAAAGAATTCTGAATCTGGAGAAGTGTTCGTATACATAGGAGAGGGACTGAATTTAGTTGAACCAATAGGATTAAGGGAAAGGTGGGGAGTGTGGCGAATAGGAAATTATCAATGTTAGCTGTGTAAACAGCAGAAAAATTAAGAAAATGTGGACTGAATGTAAAGAAGCTCTTTGAAGCTTTTCATATTTATAAAAATTTTAAAAACCTTGTAAATTGTGATTTTGCTGTTCCCTATTTGTCTGATTGTTGGAAATTTTACATTCAGTCCACATTTTCTTAATTTTTCTACTGTTTACACAGCTACACATTCCTAATTTCCTATTGGCCACACTCCCCACCTTTCCCATAATCCTATTGGTTCAACTAAATTTGGTCCCTCTCCTATATATACAAGCACTTCTCCAGATTCAGAATTCTTTTTTTTTTTTGCACTGAAGACGGTACGCTTAAGGCTACCGAAACAGCTGTATATATCTCAAATATTTTTCTTTGGCATTTCTGACGTAGTAGTTTATTCGGGTTTTAATATTCCAACGCCAAGTCTCCTGTTATTATTATATATAAATTATGTTTAATTTGAAAATTATAATGAAAAATTTTAATACAATGGAAAACTCACCTCCTTATACAATATTCTTTATTCTTTGCTAATAAAACAAAGAAATATGAAAGTGTAGTTTAAAGATTGGAAAAAGAGTTCATTGATAAAAATTTTAATTAAACAGCCATATTATATAAAAACTTATAAACACGTCCACCATTTTCAATGACAGAATAAGGTCAGTAAGTTGTAGCTTTCAAGCCCACTGAAAATTTGTATGATCACTTTTCGGAATTCCTCAGAGAGAGTCCAAGTGGTTCATAGATTTTCAAGGAGCATTAAAGAAAAAAAAAAAAGGAAAATAATTAATCAAATATATTGGCTGTTTAACAAATATAAATTAAAAGTTTAAAAAAAATAAGCATACAGTCATTCAATTCGAGAAAATTATTCTAATATTATGAAATTTTATAAAAGCAAACAGTTTTTTTGTGGTCCACAAAGTTTATTCTAAAATAATTGGTCTGTATAATATACATATTTTTTCCATAAAAGGTTATAAAAACTACCAATTTTTGCTTTATATTATATTTCTCTACATTTCAAAATACCGAAAGAATTACTAATTTACTGATTTTTTTAGAAAAAACATTACATAAATATTATAGATGAAAGAAAAAACACATATATTTTGTAATATCCTGTCTTTTAAATGCAGAGGTTTTGGTTTGTCTACTGTCGAAAAAGGCTTAAGAGAAGAGGGGGGGGGGGAAATCTTCTCTTGAAAAGATTTAAATTTATTTTAGAAAATATAAACTGATACATCTTTCTTTCTTTCTTTCTTTTTTTTTTTTTCTAGTTTGATTTACATAAAATATAAGTAGTTACTGCCTAACATAATAACACAAAGCAAAATTGAATAAAAACAAACATTGTTGAAAAAAAAAAAAAAAAAAGACAAATAAGAATGCCAATTTTTAAATATGTTTTATAATTACATTAAAATACTCATGCACTTTTCAGGGTGTAGTATGGCACATTTAAATTATAACAACAAATTATATCTACTTTTATCAGTCGTAGAATAAGTTGCCATTTTTTATAAAGAAATAAATTATTGCTGTAAATTTATTGTTTTGCGATTAATATATTTTGAAAATGGGGCCTGAATGAAATTGACTTGAAGATTTTGGGCCTGTACAAGCAAAATGAAAAATTAGTAAAATTTAAATCAGGGTTGGATTTTTAACATGACAAAGGGTATAATAATACTGGTTTAAACTGTCAAAAATCTATATCAACAAAACACAATATCTGTAGATGAGATAGAATCTGGTTAGAAATTAGTAATATTTGCTATATATAAATTGACATCTAAATATTACACTGTTTGTAAATTAACAGGTCTTAAAACAATTTTTAGATGATAATAAAAATTTAGGTAAATATACTGGTTTCAAAACTAAGATATAATACAAAGCATACATAGACATACTTTGCTTTGCAGGTTTATATTTATTTATATTAATATTTATGAAACTCTAAAATTCCAAAGTTAATTATAAATTTTAACATCATATATAAACTTATAAGCCAAGTGTTAAAAACACAAGAATACTGGATTTAAAATAATAACAATCATAATATATGCAGTAGTTAATATGAATTTGAAAATAATTATATTTATAATCCATATTTATTATACTTATTATTTATCAATAATTTTTTATCTATTTAATATTATTCACTGTGTAAATATTTGTGCCCGTTTATAGTTTGAACTAATAAATTTAAAAGAAATATGTACGATTATGTATTAAATAATTAATACATGGTCCAGAAAGCCTTTATATTATCTCACAGTAACTATGAGAATTTAAGAAGCAATTTAAGGTTGTTTAATATTCAGAATTATTGCTTTTTCTAGTTCACAATCTCAGAAGTCATTAAAAAAAAAAAAAAAAAAAATTATATTTTTCTATAAAATATTTAAATACAAAATATTAGGCTAAACATTTTTATTTCATTGTTTAAATGCATAATACTAAATAAAAACACAATATTAAAAATTTTTAATGCACATGAAAATTAATATTTTAATGAATTTTTAAAAGCCTGAAGTTTTGTTTTTAGGTATATTAATCAAAATGTTATAATAATTTTTCTCCAAAAATTTTAACTTGTTTACTTTTTAAAACATACTTATAAATAATACCTTATTAAAAACAACTAAACTTTAAAGGGTCACATAATTAAGTTTGACATATAGTATATTAAGCATAGTTATAAATAAATTTCGTAGTAATATATGAGAGTATCACACCATATTTTGAATGAACATAGGAATTCCTAATGAAATGTTAAAAGCCTAAAGTTTTGTTTTTAATATTAATCAAAATGTTATAACCATATGCTTTTCAAAGATCATCAATTTACTTTTCAAAATACACCTTTTAAAACTATATTTTGTTAAACTAAATTTTTATATAACAAATAAATTATATATAATGGTTTTTGACACGACAATTTAAGTTTAAACTATTGTTTAAATCGTCAAAAACTGTCATGTGTCAAAAACCTGCCAACCCTGATTTAAATAAGTCTAGAGTACTTCACAACAAATTGTTTAATTTAAGAAAGGTGTATTTTCGTTTTATCTCATAATAATAATAATAATAAAAAAAAAAAAAAAATTACAAACCTGGCTTTAGTTGTACCTATAGAAAAAAGAAAACTTTTTTTTTTTTTTTTTTTTTTTTTTTGGTAGGTACTTAAGCCAAAAGCCATATTTTTTAGAATACCAATAACTAGCATGATGTGCAAGAAATGCACACTGATGAATAAAATAATGCAAAATTTAGTGCTTAATAAAATCTACCAAATACAGAAAAATATAAAAAGCCCCTTAATATTTATTAATTATAAAGAGTATTCTAATCTTTGTAAAAAAAATAAAAATAATAAATTGAAATTCATTAAAATCATGCAGCATAAAATGTCAAAATAAATGACACAGCACGCCCCTTTACTTATCTTTGGAAATGTATAGTACACAAGTTTAATTTTTAATATAAAAAATTTATATATATGTATAACATATATATATATAATGTATTTTATATAACTATATAAAAGTTGAAAACTATGTGAAACAAATTTGTCAATCTTTAAATTCTCCTAATAAAGCACATACACACACAAGAAAAAGGCATTAAGCAGAAAAAGTAAATAAATATTCGCAAAAAATAATAAAATTAAAATATCCACATTCAATGAAAGTAGAAATTAAAGGTCCAGTCAAAAAAATATACATTTGCTTATTTATGACTTATATTTTAATATGCATACAAAGATCGATCCAGTCAAAAATTAGACCCTTTTGTTGTTGCCCCTTCACAAAATGGGCCTCTTTCCAAAATTAAAATCTATAAAATCGGCCCCATTCACAAAATTCAAATTAAGGAAAAATAATAATTACACAATATTGTTATTTATAAAAATGATTTTTTTACAAAATTTTTTCGTGTTAACCGTTATTATTTCTAATGATTAACTACACCATTTGGTTCAGTGAAACACTATTAACTCCATATTAAATATTATGTAGGGTTACTGCTAAAATGGAAATTTTTTTCAGAAAAACAGACTGTTTTTCATATGAACATTGTTTTTCACAACAATGAGCCCCCAAAATATAAAACCTGGATCGACCCCTGGCATAGTAATATAATTCAGAGACTTTTATTCCATTTCAAAACACATAAAAAGGTAGCTTTCAATAATTAATAATGAAAATTATGTAATATACAGAACAACAGAAGGGAGAAACACAAGTTGTATAAAAATTGCGTACATAACAAGTAAAATCTGAGTAATGTATGATTAAATCAATCTTATATTTTCAATCAAAATTTAACAAGTAACTTCTCTTTAAATTTTGGTTTTGCTAATTTCTTCAATGTATATTTTGAAAATATTTTTGAATAAAATTACAAAAATAAATTAAAAATAACGTGAAGATACAAAACATCAATCTTATAAAAGATAATGTTTCATACAAGCAACTTACCTGATCACTAGATTTAGACACAGAGTGCAGAAGTCATATTGTCAAAAACAATTTTTAAGTTAAATAAACATATGCATAATAACACACACATACATATATATATACTAAAATATGTAAGATGGACAGATTTATCAACTGTAGTGTTATTGACAAACAAGTACACGAAGCAGGATAAAAAAGTCTAATATCTTGTTGATGCCAAATGTTAATTGTACAATATAAAAATAAATAAACGCCATGCTCCTTCTTCCTTTATTATTATTCTATGCCCAGTGGTTTCAAGGGTGTAGATTAAGGAGACCATTCGTCCTCGAAATTCGAGGATTGTCCTCGAATTTTCACCTTTTTAATATTTCGTCCCCAAAAATTCTGCCTAGATATACTTGGGGACACGAAATGTTCCCAAATTTAAATATTTGTATGTATTTCTTTCAAAATCGCAGTCCATTCCGTGGAGGATCAAAATTGTGATGGCATGTCTCAAGACCACCTCTAGGGGTGAGTTCCAGACCTTCGCCGATTGCCCATTGCACAGGCACAGTACTAGTAAGACTACTATATAATAGTCTTAAGTAAGTTATATAGTAGTCTTAAGTACTAGTGAGACGTAAAACCCATATCCATTCCAATCCAATCAAAATCATAGCCTAATGCACAAGTAATTGGGTAATCTTGGAAATAAACAAAACTTTGAAATAAAAACCCTCATACTTCATGAGCAGAGAAATCATCATGCACTACTAATCAGTATGTAAATTCTATCTCTCCCGATTTATGTTAAGTGAAAAATAAAATTTGTGTAATGAAATTTTGACAAAAATGTCAGTTATATGACCACCACAAATTGCATTGATACATTGACAGGAGAGTAAAAGAAATGATTTTCTTGTAGTTATATAATCGGGAATAATTTCTGCATTTCTCTGAATGGGGATTCTGACGATTAAAATGAAAGGCTGTTATTTCGTGTTCTCTTCTATCATCATAATAAAGTGTAAATGGGTTCTATAGACTTGATTATTTTAATAATGCTGGGATAGTTTAATTTGCATAAACATACCTTAGGCTCAGAAATTTTTCATAGAAAAAAGTGTTTTAAAGCATTTTGTAATGTATAAATCAGAGTTCTTTTTATTGATAATGCATATAGGTATTGGTCTGTTGTGTCCTCGAAAAAGTCTCCAAATAGAAATTTTAATGTCCTCGAAATTTACTTCGATTTGGGGACAAACGGTAATTTGTCCTCAAAACAGTTTTTGAAAATATGGTCACCTTAGTGTAGATCTATCATCCCCATGTTAAGACTGCTATATAGTGCTGTTATATAGTAGTCTTACCCCATGTTATCGAGCGAAACATTTTAATGCCGAAAAAAAAGTTCTAAAATCAGCCATTAGAGAGTATTGAAAAAAGAATAAAAAGAAAAATGAATTTGAAACTGTATTTGGAGTTTTTCATTCACCTTTAGTAAATAAATTATTCATAAATTTTATTTACTAAATTATCCGTGTGTATTCCTGTGTGTGATTTACTCGGGGAAAGGCAGCCATTAGAGTGACTTTTCCCGAAAAAAAAGGCCTCACTTTTTCCCTCTCGCTGATCAATCTATGTCTTATTACTAATATAGTAATTTATATAGATCTAATCCCCATGTTAACGAGCAAATATTTTTGATGCCGAAAAAGTGTTTTGGCATCAGCCATTAGAGAGTTAAAACTCGAAAATAATAATAGAATAGAATGTTAATGAATGTTGAAAATGCCGAAACATTGCGTGACTTTTAAGTGTTCTAATAAATATATGAAAAGAAATGGGATAAGTTTTCATAAATGAGTTATATTCAAGTAATTTATGAAAAATATAAATGTTATAATCAGTTACTTTGTAATTATTATGAAACAATTACTGTCTTCATATTTAGTGTAATGTTTTTTTAAATTTTTATATTTTATATTAGTAAGTAATATGGAATGCTCAAAATTCTTTTAAATGTAGTTAGCAGCCGCTGAAGTTTTAGTATATAACTAGTATGTTGTGATTACCACAATACTTTCTTCTATATATAATCCTATACAAATTTATGCAATACAAATTATTTATTCAATTATAATTTAATAAAATTATTTTTCATGATGAATGGAGACGATTTTTATCTCAAAGAAGTATAATAATAAATACCGAAAGGAAGAAAGTCAATTTTGTGCAGACATGAGTATACTAGAGTATAGTAGGAAAAAAAAAAAAAAAAAAAAGAGAGAGAGAGAGAGAAAGGAAAAAGAAAAGAAAGAAAAATGGATATCTGGGGTTTTTCATTCTCTTTTAGTACATAAATTGTATTTGCTAAATTATCTTTGTCTATTCCCGTGTATATTCACTCAGGAAAAGATATCCATAAAAGAGTAAAATGGCCATCTTTTTCCAAATGAAAATACATCACTTTTCCCCCCTCATTGATCAATCTATGTCTTATTACTACAGAGGCTGTAGTAGTATAGGCTGTAGTATTTTTTAGACGATTTTGATGGAGTGTACTGAAGCAATTTCACTCATATTTCGAGTTTTATTTGTTCAGTTTGATAGGCCTTGTTCTTAACTAACATTCTACATCATAATTTCTATGATAATAATGCTTTTTATAATATCGGAAGAGGTGTATTTTTCTACTCCTCTTGAACGGCTTTCCAGAGTCCACAAAGCGTTGTAGGTCGGTGTTTGGATAATGTTGATTTTAAGAGTCGAAAAACACAAAAATCCAACAGTGATACATCAGAAGATTTAGCAGGAATGTCAGTGAAGGGTATGGTTTTAATTCCCGTTTTTTGTTCCATTTTTTTCTAGAAAAGCAATTGCGGATTGTGATGTGTGGCTGCTTGTTTTGTCTTGATACAGTTCAACGGATTGATAGCATTGTGGATAAAGATCTGGATTTTCATTTTTAAAAATTGGAATTAAAATATGTTCTTGAGAGTATTTAGAGTTGATTTTGACATTTTTGTCACATTTTTTTGCTTTTATTTTGCGCTTGTATGAAAAACCAGTGGCAATCATAAATCCTTTAGAAAAACATTCTTTTGATGCTTTGAGCCATGTAGCAAATTTTTTTTCTCCACTTTTGTGATAATAAATTGACCTTTTTTTATTGCAACCACTTAAATAGACCCAAGATTCATCTGTTGTTGCAACATTTTTCCATTTTTCTCCTGATAAATGCTTTTCAAAAAGATTTCACTAAAAACTATCTCTATAAAGAGCGGAAACTTATCCTTCCATCCACTGCCATTTTAAAAGCGCATTTTTGCATCTAAACAAAAATTCTAAATATCACAAGATAAATAAAACTTCCAAAAATATAACTGTTGTGAAAATAAAATTCTCCATGCAAACGATTTTTTCTTACTGCGAAATAAAATCGTCTAAAAAATGTGCGAACAGCCTCTGTATATCTATGATTACTATATCTATGACGCCAATACTCAAATGCTTACAAACCCTTTCTAGTGAAATGCCAGCGAAAGCCATAGATATAGTAATAAGACATAGATTGATCAGCGAGAGGGAAAAAGTGAAGCTTTTTTTTTCGGGAAAAGTCACTTTAATGGCTACCTTTTCCCCGAGTAAATTATACACAGGAATACACATGGATAATTTAGTGAATAAAATCTATGAATAATTTATTTACTAAAGGTGAATGAAAAACTCCAGATACAGTTTTAAATTCATTTTTCTTTCTATTCTTTTTCTCAATACTCTCTAATGGCTGATTTTAGAACTTTTTTTCGGCATCAAAATTTTTTGCTCGATAACATGGGGATGATAGATCTATATATATTACTATATCTATGGCGAAAGCTGCTCCTGCTGCTTATTACCTTAAAGTAGGGCACCCATCCTCGGCGCATTTATCGCTATTTGTTGTAGGTGCTGCCTCGCTGACAGATTGACAGAGAGGGGAGACGATTAAAAAATCTCGCCAACAAGTCGCCAACCAATCAGACTGAAGCATAGTTAAAACACTCTACACGGCATTCTTGGATTTTACAAACCAACACCAAAACATATACGCTCCTTCTTCCTTTATTATTATTCCATGCCACAGGGTCTCAAAAGTGAAGTCTCAACGGTAACCAGTCCACCATGTTTGTCTGAGCAAAATATTAAAATATGCAGTGCATCTTTCTCTATCAGGTACAGTCGGTAACAAAAGTGTCCGAACACTAGCAAAAATTCCTACATAAAAAAGTACACTTCATACGGTTTTGTTAAATGAATCCTTGTCGAATCCTGTTCTTAGTTAGCGTAAGAACATGATTCGATAAGGATTCATTTAACAAAACCGTATGAAGTGCACTTTTTTTATGTAGGAATTTTTGCTAGTGTTCGGACACTTTTGTTACCGACTGTATATGACATATGAGCGAGCATATTCATACACTCATGTTTGTGAAAATTGCAACACCAAGAAAGAATGCGAATATCAGAATGATATTTATTGGGCACATACATTGTTACAGTAGGAAGAACAATTAATTAAAATTTCAGGAAATTTGGAGTAATATGTACTGAGAAAACAGTACATAAAGCAGCGAACTCTGTGAGCAATGACAGCCCTTATCTGCCCAGGCATTGAACCAAATAGCGATTGGATAACATGTACGGGTAAAGCACTTCATGAAACTTCAAATGAAATGGGTAAAGCACTTCATGAACACGCTACCACAATTCATCCATCGTAGTCACTGGTGAGTGGTGGGGGACCAGTCGCTTTTCAACGGTTAAACAGTCATTTTCACGAGATCGAGATCAGGAGAACGTGTTGGCCAGAGCAGCAGTCGACCACATTCTGCATCAAGAAAGGTCCGGACAATACGGACAACTTGAGAACGTGCATTGTACTGCTTAAGTATTGCGCTTCGGAAGCCTTGAATATAGGACAGAGCGACGGGCCTTAACACGTCAGAAATGTAATGGCTAGTATTCAGAGTGGCGGAAATGAAAACAAGAGGTGATCGAGACGTGTATCCAATGGTATCTCATACCATGACTCCAGGTGGTGACCCAATATGCGGTTCCCAAAATTTTGATTGCCCTCAAAAGTCAAAACTGCATCACTGATATACGGGCCTTTAATGAGAATTTAATAAAAAAGCACCACAAAACTGACGTTGTAAAAAATATTACTTACAAACTTTGAATGAACATCATAAAATGCAATAAACTCGCAACAATTGTTTCGGGTCGAAAAAACACACGATCCTTCATCAGACGAATAGAGTAAGCACGAGTGCTGCAGTCAAAGCGGCAACGCACAAAATCGCTTAAAATGAAAAGAAAAACTTTATAAGGTAGAAAGTAAATATAACAACTGGTGTGAGTAGAATTGTAGAAGAAAATAAGAAAATAAATAAATGAGTGAGATTAACCATATAACAATCTAAGGATATCAAAAATTAAACGAAAATCTAAGTTACGTGAGTAATTTCCAAGCATCAGAGAAGAATGGAGTGGAAGAAATATCATTAACAAGATTTTTCGAATTTTTAAATATGTAAAATGCTTCATGAATATCCAAATAGGGGGAACCGACAGGAGATGAAATTACGTTAGTTTTGGAAAAATCAAAACGATGACCTTGAGACCAGCAGTGGGAAGCAATAGAAGATTTGGTAATCTCTTCATTACGAACATTCCGACGGTGCTTATTTAGTCTGTATTTAAAACGCCTCCTAGTTTGACGAATATAACCTAAGTTGCAGGACGAACACGGAATTAAATAAATTCCAGAACGGTTTTCGGTGGGAATGGGATCCTTAAGAGAAGATAATTTAATTTTATTGACGGGTTTGTAAATGACTTTGAAACCAAACGGTGAAAGAATTTTAGAGATTTTAAAAGAGAGTGAAGAATAAAAAGGTAAAACAACTGGGATGAGACTGTGATCGTTTAATTTGGGAGCAGAACGTTTAGGATTCTTAAATTTATATAGAGCTTTATCGATAATAGATGAGTTATAACCACGAGAGAGAGCAAGAGATTTTAAATAATTAATATCTTTCGAAAGATTAGACAGATCAGAACAAATGTGTAAGGCACGATAAACATAAGTGTAAAAAGCAGACATTTTTTGTTGAGGGGCGTGGTTTGAGAGAGCATGCGGCGGTAAAGAGACTGAGAATGGTTTTCTAAAAACAGTAGTTGAGAAACAATCCTTTTCTTTATTCACAAAAACGTCAAGGAAAGGCAAAGAGCAATCCTGTTCAACCTCAAAAGTGAATTGGTCAATCGAATTGATCAAAAAAAGTAAATTGGACAAATCGACATCAGGTTAGACAAGAACGAAAGTGTCATCCACATACCTAAACCAGTGAGGAAATTTATATACACCGAAGAGTTTTTCTCCAAAGAAAAGGATTGTTTCTCAACTACTATTTTTAGAAAACCATTCTCAGTCTCTTTGCCGCCGCATGCTCTCTCTAACCTCGCCCCTCAACAAAAAATGTCTGCTTTTTACACTTATGTTTATCGTGCCTTACACATTTGTTCTGATCCGTCTAATCTTTCGAAAGAAATTAATTATTTAAAATCTCTTGCTCTCTCTCGTGGTTATAACCCATCTATTATCGATAAAGCTCTATATAAATTTAAGAATCCTAAACGTTCTGCTCCCAAATTAAACGATCACAGTC
The DNA here is from genome assembly GCA_963930645.1 of Salticus scenicus. Lineage (NCBI taxonomy): Eukaryota > Metazoa > Arthropoda > Arachnida > Araneae > Salticidae > Salticus > Salticus scenicus. The sequence goes on from OZ005648.1 coordinate 246,037,641, forward strand.
TCATCCCAGTTGTTTTACCTTTTTATTCTTCACTCTCTTTTAAAATCTCTAAAATTCTTTCACCGTTTGATTTCAAAGTAATTTACAAACCCGTCAATAAAATAAAATAAACTTCTCTTAAGGATCCCATTCCCCCCGAAACCGTTTTGGAATTTATTTAATTCTGTGTTCGTCCTGCAACTTAGGTTATATTGGTCAAACTAGAAGGCGTTTGAAATACAGAATAAATGAGCACCGTCGGAATGTTCGTATTGAAGAGATTACCAAATCTTCTATTGCTTCCCACTGCTGGTCTCAAGGTCATCGTTTTGATTTTTCCAAAACTAACATAATTTCATCTCCTGTCTGTTCCTCCCATTTGAATATTCATGAAGCATTTTACATATTTAAAAATTCGAAAAATCTTGTTAATGATATTTCTTCCACTCCATTCTTCTCCGATGCTTGGAAATTACTCACGTAACTTAGATTTTCGTTTAATTTTTGATATCCTTAGATTGTTATATGGTTAATCTCACTCATTTATTTATTTTTTTGTTTTCTTGTACAATTCTACTCACACCAGTTGTTATATTTACTTTCTACTTTATAAAGTTTTTCTTTTCATTTTTAACGATTTTGTGCGTTGCCGCTTTGACTGCAGCACCCGTGCTTACTTTATTCGCCTGATGAAGGGTCGTGTGTTTCTTCGACCCGAAACAATTGTTGCGAGTTTATTGCATTTTATGATGTTCATTCAAAGTTTGTAAGTAATAGCCTTTAATGTGTGGTCAACGACAGACCTGAACGCTGGAATGGCGTAAAGTTGCCTTTCAGACAAATCTCAATCCTGTTTACAGTATCTGGATTGCCTTATCCGTATTTAACGGCATTGTGAATAATGCACATTGCCAGCTGGGATTCGACATCGTCACACTGTCCGCCACCTACAATGATGGTATGGGGTCCCATGGGATACACGTCTCTATTACTTCTTGTTCGCATTCCTGTCAGTCTGAATAGTGGCCATTAAAGTTCTGGTGAGTCAAGGCTCGCCCATCTGCTCAATATTCAAGACTCCGTAGCGCAATATTTAAGCAGGATAATGCCCGACCACAAGTTGCTCGTTTTGTCCAGACCTTCCTTGATACAGAATGTGTTCGACTGCTGCTGTGGCCAGCGCATTCTCCTGATCTCGCACCAATGAAAATGACTGTTTAATCGTTGAAAAGCGACTGCCCCCCCCACCACTTACCAGTAACTTCGATCGATGAATTGTGGGCATCGTGTTGAAGCTTCATGAAGTGCTTTACCCGTACATGTCATACAATCGCTGCTTGATTCAATGCCTAGGCCGATAAGTGCTGTCATTGCTCACAGAAGTCGCTGCTTTATGTACTGTTTACTCAGGACATATTACTACAAATTTCTTGAAATTTTAATCAATTGTCCTTCCTACTATAATGTATTTGCCCAAAAAATATTCTGATATTCGCATTCCTCCATGGTGTTGCAATTTTCACAAACATGAGTGTATATAAATATATGTTTACTAGCAGGCTTTGCCCGCTTCGCTGGACATTAAACTTAAATGAGTTGTCAAAATGCCATATCTTTATTAATAACCTAAGTTCTCGCTGTGATTGGTAGAGGTTTTCTCGCTCCCAATGTGAGGAGTCAGGGTCCCCACTGTCTTCGGCACAACTTACCTACTTCTTACTTCCCCAACCTTTAGCGGGTGAGCTCGAAGTTTTGCAAAATACCACTAATGTACATAATGCGTATACTTAATCAATATCCACACACCAAAATTCGCCATTCTAAGATAATTCAAAGCGAATTCAAACGGAAAAACATGTTTTTACACATGTTTATTGCCCTCCGACTCCGAGAAGGGGGGGGGGGGGATTTTGAATTTCGTGAAATGCAGTTACAATAAGTGCCGGATGCATACAAACAATTTACGCACCAAATTTCGTGACCACAGAAGTCTTTAATAGACACTATTATAAATAAATAAATACAAAAAGCACAGCTTAAGTATCGGAACCCTTTGGTGACTTTAAATATTTTAAGCCATTTTTGCGATGAACTGAATTGGCTATCTCAATTGTGCAATTAAAGATCTTGGCGAGAAACGTCCGAGCTACTTCGGTGCCGAATTTCAAATTTTGCCAAAGGGATCCAATACTAAAGCTGTTCCATATCGAATCTGGGTTGGAAACGGAAAAAGGGTAAAATAAATTAGAAATATCAGACCTATATTTATAAATTTGATACCAAATGAAAGGGGTGATTTTTCTGAATCCAGGGGTGCAAACAGTTTTTCGATGCGACAATTAGATTTTTAAAAAATAACTAAAGTGTGAAATTTAAGTGGCAATGGAAAAACGGAAAAAGGGGAAAATAAATTAGAAATATCAGACCTACCGTTACAAATTCAGTACCAAATGAAAGAAGTGATTTTTCTAAATCCTGGGGTGTAAACAGTTTTTCGATACGACAATTAGATGTTTTAAAATTAACTAAAGAATGAAACTCAGATGGCAAAACTTCATTTCAATCTTTTCATAATTTGTAGTGAAAATCACGCGAATACAAAAGTCTTTAACTTAAAAATTTATTTTTATATTTTATTTTTTCATTCAAAGCATTTTAGTGAAAAAATATTTATGGCGCATGCGCAGGCGTTTTTTACACACAATTTAAACACTAATCATAATTTTGAAAATTTCTATAGATATAATTTCAAGTTGGGTGAAGACCTAAGTTTCTGCCAAGCGCCGTTGAATTCCGTCCAGCCGTTCTCGAGTGATGCCCGGACAAACGTGTTTTAGTCTTTTACCCCCTAGGGGGGAAACGGGGGGGAATTTCTGAAAAGTTGATAGATATAATTTTAAGTTGGGTGAAGACCTAAATTCCTGCCAAGCGTCGTTGAATTCCGTCCAGCCGTTCTCAAGTGATGCCCGGACAAAAAAAACGACATTCGGACACGATGACACACACACACACATACACACACACATAGGCAAAATTTTCTGAAATCATTTTCGGCTTTCATGGGGTGTAAAACGTGAAGATATCGCAAAATTTTTCGATTCCGACAAATTTACAGACAAAACTCTGATTTTATTAATATAGATATATAAACAGAACAAGCTTTCACAAGTTACACAAGCGGAACAAGATTTCGTATGACCCTCATGTAGAAAAAAACACTCTTTTGAAAAGCTTGTAGCTTAATATTTTAAAAATATTTTCAATAAGTGTCCAAATTTATCAACTTGGTCTGGAACACTGATTTAAATTAATGGCTTTCTAATATTTTTGTGTTTTAAGTACTTTTTAATGCAAATTTAATAGGGATGACATTTAAAAAATAATTTAAATTAATTAATCAAATTTTAAAAAATATCGAAATTTTGAAATTATTTGCTTTATGTAAAATATTGATCAAAACTATTTTTCTTCCATAAGAATAACGTAGCCGCAATGTCCTCCATGTTACCATAAAAAATTATACTTCTGGGGGCCACCGAAGCGGGAGAGCCATCCCTTCCGTGGAAGATGAAAATTGTGATGGCATGTCTCCGGACCACCTCTAGGGCTGTGTCCCAGACCGTCGCCAATTGCCCATCTGCGCAGCACTAGTGCGACGTAAAATCCAACCGTCCAACCATCCATCCATAAGAATAAATAAAGTAATTAAAAATAACAAAATGAAATCTTTTGAAAAATCTGTGTATGTTTAAAACTGACAATTCAAACCAAATTTATTAAAAAAAAAAAAAAAAAAAAAAAAAAAAAAAATCTCCAACGAATTTGAATAACAAGAACAAATTACTATAGTTATTTCTTAATTTTGGATTAAGTTCATTCATTGAAACTGAATTTTAATTTAATTTCCTAAATTAAAATTTTTCTAATTTTAATATGAATTTTCTCTTCTTTCTTCTTTATATAAAAGCATCAGTAATTTACATAAAAGATTATACACTGCTAGGTTTTTTTTAAACTTTCTTCTATATTTAATAAAAAAAGTATTAGATTCGTAAAGATTTCCGACTTCAGGTTTCCGATGCACTTAGACGTTTTGAGAGGTCTATTACACGATTTTACCATTTTTAGAAAATGTCTGGGTGTGTGACAAAACTTTTGTCCCAACTGTATCTCAGGAACTGTATCTCAAAGTTACAAAAAAAATTATATGTAATTGCATCTTCATATAAAGTGACTAAGCCTATTAACTTTTGTTGCCGATCGCTTAACAGACGGCACTGCTCTACAGCGATTTCTGCAATTTCAGGGAAGGTTATATCCGAAAAACTGCTCAGAATTACATATAAATTTATATATAGATTCACTTTGACATAAATTAGTACCTATCAACTTTTTGTACTAATCGATTAACAGGTGGCGCTGCTGTACAATGATTTCAGCAATTTAAGGGAAAGCTATATCTCAGGTTCTTTTGCGTATAATCGAACAAAACTTGATATGTAAAAAGGCATTATGTTGATTCAATTTTGAAGCATATCCGCCGATAGGTGGATACCCTACTATACTGCAAATTTCCCGTGTGCGTTATAAAACTATATTTAGGTTACAATGTGGTGCGTATATAATCTTTAAAAGACATACAGGGCCAATAATAATTAGACAAAAACATTTTTTTTTACTGAATGTAATTGGTGGAAGCTCTTGCTATATTTTACCACGTCCAGCAAAACTGCTCGGAAATTAAAATCAATTCCTTATCCGCGATTGTAATGAAATGCTCGCCCTCTGGTGGGCTAAGGTGAAATTATCATAGCTTTCACGCTGAAACAATGATAGAACACAATAATAAATACACGTGGCAACTATTACACGTGGCAATATTTACTAACAACTGCAGTTGAGAAAGCACCACCTATCGATCATTACAAACGCGGATACCCATTCTGTAAATAAAGATTCACATTTCGAGCTTAAGCTGCCAGTTGTGGCATAGCAAACAGCTCAGTACCTACCTACCTATATTCACATGGGAACTTGAGAGGGATGACAGTTCCATTTTGCACATAATTATTTGTCAAATAAAACCATTCTTAAACCTAGTTTAAATTATTTTTAACGCTGATTTATATAAGGTATTTGCTATCTTACTCTTTAATCATCAATTTTTACTTTCTTCTATATGTAATATAGAGAAAGTATTGGATTCGCGAAAATTTTCGACCTCCGTTTTTTGACGGATCTACACGTTTTGGGGTGTCCTGAACACGAATTGATAGTTTTTAGAAAATGTCTGTCTGCCTGTGTGTCTGTCTGTCTGTCTGTCTGTGTGTCTGTCTGTATCATTTTTTTGTGGACACTGTATCTCACGAACCAATGAATGAAATTTAACCAAACTTGGTATTTAGTTGCACCCTGACATGAACTGGTGCTGATTAGATTTGAGGATCAATAGCTCAACAGGTGGCGCTGTGATCGCATTTTATGCAAATTTTTAACATGGCAGCATAGGACAAAATCCCGTATAAATGGGCATAATGAGAGTTATTTTACACTTGTGATTGTAAAATTAATATGAATTATTGATAATAGTAGTAGTTAACTAGGAAAAAAATTTTGTGCACGTGGGGCATCGGTTCCCCCCCCCCCCCCCTGGGGGGAAAGTACCCCCCGGGGAAGTAAATTTTCAAGATGGGTATCTTTCGAAAGGACTCGTTGATAATAGTAATAGTTAACTGGGAAAAAATTTTTGTGCATGTGGGGGCATCGGTTCCCCCCCACCGGGAGGAGGGGGTAAGTACCCCCTGGGGGGGCAAAGTTTCAAGATGGGTATCTTTCGAAAGGTCTCGTCAATACCTTTAAAACGAATGGTTGAACCATAAATCTGTGATAATTTAAAACAAAGTTATCGATTTTTTTTACTTTTAACAAAAAAAAAAAAAAAAAAAAAAACTTAGAAAAAAAATCATATTTTTTTTTTAAACGAAATTTTACTAAATTTGATATTTAGTTGGTCCCCGAAATAAACTGGTGCTGATTATGTTTGGGGATCAATAGCTCAACAGGTGGCGCTGTGATAGCATTTTATCTAAATTTTTAAAATGGCAGTATAGGACAAAATTCCGTATAAATGGGCATAATGAGAGTTATTTTACATTTGTGATTGTAAAATTAATATGAATTATTGATAATAGTAGTATGTAACTAGGAAAAAAATTTTCTGCATGGGCGACATCGCTTCCCCCCCCCCCCCTAGGGGGGAAATACCCCCCAGGGAGGTAAATTTTCACAATGGGTATCTTTCGAAAGATCAGGTTGATAATAGTAGTAGTTAAATTTTTGTGCATGTGGGGGCATCGGTTCCCCCCCACCGGGGGGGGGGGGGTAAGTACCCCCTGGGGGGGGGCAAAGTTTCAAGATGGGTATCTTTCGAAAGGTCTCGTCAATACCTTTAAAACGAATGATTGAACTATAAATCTGTGACAATTTAAAACAAAGTTATCGATTTTTTTTTACTTTTAACAAAAAAAAAAAAAAAAAACGAAAAAAAAATCGCAATTTTTTTTTTTTTTTTTTTTAACGAAATTTAACCAAACTTGGTATTTAGTTGGTCCCCGACATAAAGTGGTGCTGATTACATTTGGGGATCAATAGCTCAACAGGTGGCGCTGTGATCGTATTTTTTCTAAATTTTTAACATGGCAGTATAGGACAAAATTTCGTATAAATGTACATAATGAGAGTTATTTTTAACTTGTGATTGTAAAATTAATATGAGTTATTGATAATAGTAATAGTTAACTAGGAAAAAATTTCTGTGCATGTGGGGGCATCGCTTCCCGCCCTGGGGGGGGGGGAGTACCCCTCCGGGGGGTGGGGTAAATTTTCAAGATGGGTATCTTTCGAAAGATCTCGTCAATACCTTTAAAACGAATGGTTGAACTATAAATCTGTGATAATTTAAAACAAAGTTATCGATTTTTTTTACTTTTAACAAAAAAAAAAAAAAAAAAAACTTAGAAAAAAAAATTGTACTTTTTTTTTTTTTTTTTTTTTTTTTTTTTTTAAATATTGTTACTGATTAAATATGTATTACTTTTAACAAAAAAAAAAAAAAAAAAAAAAAAAACTTGGAAAAAAAATCGTACTTTTTTTTTTTTTTTTTTTTTTTTTTAAATATTGTTACTGATTGAATATGTATAGGAAAATATAGAAGAAAGTCTTGTGGTGGCCACAACATACTAGTTCATTATAGTATTGAAATGAAGGATAGAAAAAAGTTATGTGAATATTACAACAAACTGTTTTGCTTAAAAATGAAAATATCGATAGCTTTGTTTCAGAATTTTCCCAATGTATGGTTCAACCATTCGTTTTAAAGGTATTGACGAGTTCGTTTGAAAGGTACCCACATTGAAAATTTTCATCCCCCAGGCATATACTTCCCCCTGCGGTGAAGGGAATCGATATCTCTAAACTGCAATTTAACTTCCTGGTTGATTATTACTGATATATATATATATATATATATATATATATACTATATATATGATTTATAATGGATAAAAAAGAGGTAAGAATTAAATTAATATTTTTATATTTTAAATTATTGTTTTCACATTTTAGGGTATTCTTTTTATATTGCAAGTTAATATTGCAAAACGAATTAAAGGAAATTTCATATTAGGCCGCAAGTTACTCTAAAAGCATAAAAAATAACAAACGGAAATTGTAATCTTGATCATTCGAAAATAAATAAACAAGTTAATCATTTAAATTGAATAAGCATTTTGACATCTGGAAATATTCTATAAATTAGGTTTAATGAATGTCTGGCGCCCAAAGGATTTAATGTAAAAAGTAAATGAATGATATTAAAAGAAATAAAAGATTTATGACTGTAAATCAGAGTTTGATTATTTATGTCAGATGTAAAACAATAAATATTGTGTTAATGACTTGGCGACTTTGGCGGGTTAAGGTTCCAGACTGTCTGGAAAAAACGAAAGTACAGCCAATAAGAAACAAAGAAGAGGCGTGTTATTAAATAAAGTAACCAATAAAAGAAATAGGGAAGAGATTAGAAATATGCCATATTACACCAAAAATTATGGGCATAAAAAGATGAAACTCGCCAAGATTAAGGATCTTCCTCGATTATCTCTTGCCACCTTACCAGGAAATATTTATTAAAGTTGCGCCACCGAACCGAAAGTTAGCGTGTGAGGCCGTCGGATAAGTCCGCTAGGCCGCGGCGGCGCCGCACTTGAATCCCCGTGGATCACCCTTGTCTCCATTGCCCTCCTAGTCCTTAAATCAATGGATATTAAATAAAGACATGTTCCAGCAAGCCTGACTGTTTCCTTGTATGTTCCTCGACTGTCAAATAGGAATACGTCACATATATATACATGTACATATATATTATTCATTTCCCATTGCAAAGTTAAAAATAGTTCTCATTATGTACATTTATACAAAATTTGTCCTATTCTGCCATAGTAAAAATTGTGAAAAAATGTGTTTGATATCACCAACATGTTGAAACAAATTGAATCTACAAATTGAACTAAAAATGTAACCAGAACCAGTTTAAGTCAAAATCCAACTAAATATTATATTTGGTTAAATTTTGGTCATTGGTTTTTGATATGCAGCGGCCATAAAATTTGTGTTATACAGACAGACATTTCCTAAAAACGTTCATATCGTGTTCAGAATATCTCAAAACGTGTAAATCCATCGAAAATCGGAGGTTGAAAAGTTTTACGAAACCAATACTTTTATACACTTTGAAAACAGTTAAAAATAGTTTTAAAAACAGTTTTATTTGAAATATATTTCTGTGTGAGAGAGGCTATCCTCCCTCACCCCCCCCCTTCCTTTTGATGCAGTTTTATAAGTAGATATTGTGTTGCTACTCGTTACTTGCTCAGATCAATATGGCCGCCGGTCGCTCCCCATACAAGATAGTCGTGTTGCCGGGTCTATAGATAGTCGGGTCAAGGTAATAAATCTCTCCCACTATCAGAGAGGAGAATCAGGGATTGGCTAGTTTCTCCCCCCCCCCTTTTTTTTTTATCTTACTACATTTTACTTAGGAAAAAAAAAATTCAGGATAGAGTTTTTCAAAATCAGGTGGAAGTGATGTGCAGAAAAGAGAGGAAAGATTTGTATCTCTTCTAACCAAGCAGCGTAGAAGGGGAAAGTGGATGACCTTGAACCGCCTCTTTTGAGAGGAAAAAAAACTACAGTTGATTCCTTAGTCTGTGTTGAAAACAACAAATCTGGAGGTTGGAGTTGATCTTGGGTGAGTTTTACGTCGCATCGCATTCTACGTCCCGCAAAGAATTTGCGGAACGTAGTCCCGGTGTCATCATCTTGGAACTCAACCTTGTCCTCTCAATTCATGTAACAAGTTGACTTTTTCATGTTCAGTGTAAGACATCGTCCCTAGCCTGAGACAAAGTTTTTCTTACTGGACTCTGCGAAAAGTAGCCTTGGTGCTTCCTTGTTGGATCTCAACTAATGCTTACACTTTCAAGTAGCAAATATCCATCATGTTTAGTTAAAGTTGTCTTTTACTGTAACCGTTTCAAGATCCTCAGACATATAAAGCATAGATATAGTAATAATATATAGATTGATCATTGGGAAGAAAAAAGTGATTCCTTTTCACTTGGAAAAGACGGCGATTTTACCAAATTATGGCTGTCTTTCCCCCGAGTTAATACACACGGGAATACACATGAATATTTTAGCAAATAAAATTTATGACTAATTTATTTACTAAAGGTGAATGAAAAACTCCAGATACAGTTTCAAATTAATTTTTTTTTTTTTTTTTCAATATTACTTAAGGGCTGATTCCAAAGCTTTTTTTTTCGGCATAAAAAATGTTTGCACGATAACATGGGGATGATAGATCAATATATATTACTATATATATGATATAAAGATGCCGTCTACTCTACTATTCATTTATGTAAAAAAATGTGTACCTGATGATGCCATGATATAATGGCGAAAAGCTTAGTGAATATTTATACATTTGATTTTAATAAAATTTTTATATACGTGTTTTTAAAGTGTTTTTAAAAAGTTTTTAATTATTACGTTAACATGGGGACGTTATACGAATTCTAAACTTTTAGAAGATTCGGATTTCAAATTAAATTGTAAACTATTTTTATTTTAAAAAGATAAAACACAAATTATTAAAAATAAATAAAATTATTCCTAATTACAATAAAATTCAATAGAATAAAGAAAGTAGGAAAAAAAAAAAAAAAAAAAAAAAAAAAGGTAACGGGGTTTTTATTACAGTTGCAGCGATTAAATTTTTGCGGATACCGACAAAAATTTTAAATTCCAACTTTTTTTTTACTACTAACGGTAAAAATCTGCTGTTAGTTGTCATTAAAATAATAATAATAATAATATCCGCGTTTGTAATGGTCGATAGATGGCGCTTTTCTAACTTTTGTTGTTAGTAAATATAATAGCCACGTGTATTTATTATTGTTCTATTTGTGTTACTACTTAACATTCGTGCTATAATTTCTCCGTCATTACATCATGGAAAATCGATTGCCTTTGTAAAAAATATTTCAGTTTATTCAAAGTTCGATCGGAAGTAGATGTTTAACTGAAGCTGAACAAATATTAGTTTCAAATATTCTTTACTTCCATTAGCCAAAGCAACTGAAATTTTAAATTTGTCATTTGAAAATAAATGGAAGCTTAATTCCGGATTTCTTGATCCTTTGGAGCTACACTGTGGCCCACAGCAGTATGTGTTATCTTTTTTACCGGATTTATTCATTTTTATTCGATAAATATATGTGAAACATCGAATGTACAGCAAGCAAGGGCGTCTCGACGAAAGCTATCCGTGGTATTGTTAATTTCACCATAGCCCACCAGAGGGCTAGCATTTCCTTACAATCGCGGATCCGCGTTTGTAATGATCGATAGATGGCGCCCTCTGAACACTGCAGTTGTTAGTAAATATAACAGCCACGTGTAATTATTATTCTTTCTCCGCCATTTCACCATGGAAAGTCGATTGCATAATATGAGGATATGCAGTGGTGTGATAATTTCACCTTAGCCCACCAGAGGGCGAGCATTTCATTACAATCGCGGATAGGAATGTTTTAAATAATAATAACGCAGTTTGTTCTTAACACGTTCGCTGCCGATCCCGCACTAGCGCGTGATGTGACGTATTGCTTTACTAGTGAAAGTTTACTTTAAGCTGCCGCTTGGCGAAATTTCAGAGATCGCCAAGACGGCGCCATTTCTCATCGTGTTCTGAATAAGAAACCTTCCACCAGCGGCGTACGATCGGTCACCAGTGATCTAGCCTAACAAAAAAATACATTGGGGGAAAAATATCATCAATAAATAAATAAATAATACGTAGAACAAAAGAAAAATTTTCATAAAATGAATAAAAAAGAATTACGAAATAATTACAAATTCATAAGTGATCACAAATAAAAGAATAAAACTTAGATCATACAATTAAACCAAATATTGAAGTACCACCAAGGTACCACGAAGTTGTACACCAAAATGCAGTTAATCGATGTGATCGAAGCGACACTAAAGTTTCTGGGGACAATCTTTATTTTAAAGGCATTTTTCTACGTTTTCAAAAATTGTATAAAGTAAATGATTTATCATTAATATTTTATTTATTGTGCTCATTTGTTAGAAAGGAAAAAATACATCTGCAACTGAATAATTATAGCAAATTTTAACGGTTCTCTATAATAATGGCACTCTGATATGTTTACCCTCTGATATATACCCCTATCTAAAAATGCATCAGATTAAAAAATATGCACAGTTTTATACTGTAGCAATCAGTATTGGCATGAAATTCAAAAATATGCCTCTAAAATTCAAAAGTATCTCTTAAATTCCGACTTTCTTTCCGTGAAGGATCAAAATTGTGATGGTATAGTCGGTAACAAAAGTGTTCGAACACTAGCAAAAATGCCTATATAAAAAAAGTACGTTTAATACAGTTATGCTAAATAAATCCTTGTCGAATCCTGTTCTTAGACTGACTAAGAACAGGATTCGACAAGGATTTATTTAACAAAGCAGTATTAAGTGTACATTTTTCACATGGGAATTTTTGCTAGTGTTCGGACACTTTTGTTATCGATTGTATGTTTTCAGACCACCTCGAGGAGTGAGCACTAGACCGTCACCATTTGCCCATCGTGCAGCATTAGTGCGACGTAAAACTCAACCAACCTTAAGCTCAGACAGTATTCAACCAGCCAAACAACACTAAAGCAAACATAAGAAATATTCATATTTCAAAATAGATGGTTGGTTGGATTTTTATCACACTAGTGCTGCGCAAATGGCAATTGGTGATGGTCTGAATCTTCCCCCTAGAAGTGGTCCAAAAGCATGCCATCGGAATTTTGAACCACCTGGAAGAAATTTCAAAATAGAAAACTTTCTGTCTAATAAAACACGCATGCTCAATACGCGACCGAAGTGATTACGTCAGTGATTTAATAATTTATCTGCTCAGTACAAACGAAACTATTTGCAATGGAAATTTAACTTATTACCCATTAGCTCCAGAGTTTGCTTGTACCGAGCACACGAATTTTCATACGTTTGATGTCATACAGCATATTGACGAAATACATGACGCAGACAAACGAAGGTAATCACAAAGCCCATAACATCTGGCGATGTAGCGCTCTTGCGAAATACGCCAAACATAATCGGCAGGTTAAAGGGAAAAAACGCCGTTTCCATTATTAGTCACGTGAGATCGGCAGCGAACGTGTTAAGGGGAAAAAAAAAAAAAAAGTGGTAATTTCTCAATTTTCTTTTGGCAATCACTCAAATAAAATGTAGTAATCTTGATTTCAAGTACATCGCTAAAATCAAGCACAATCATTTTTCTTTGACAATAATATTATTTTCCTTATAAAATAAAATATCTTCTAATAGACAATTTAACCAATTAGCCAGAACTGTAAGTAATATTTTTATATTATAAATAAAACATGGTTAATATTGAACCTTATCCGATTTTAAATTTATAAATTATTTATACTATAATTATCTTTTAATAATAACTAACTTAAGGATTTAATACTGATAAAAATATTTTAAAAAATTGCAATTAATTTTAATATTAGAGTGAGACTAGGATGTTTCTCTCACAAAAAATAATCTAGAATTTAACAAAAAATTAGATGGTTATTTAACATGTAATCGTGCTCCTCTATTTACTTTCATAATTTTGTATATTCCAAACGCATTTTAATTTAAAGGAATATTTTCTTAAAATGTTTGAAAAAAGTGACTTTAAAAAATAAGAAGAGTTATTCAGTTTTAAAATAGATTAATTCTTGTACATTTTGAACAAATATTGAACAAATTATTTTTACGGTAAAAATATATTTGAGGGTGCCCCCTTGGCGAAATTGTGGCGCATTTTTGTTAATAACCTATAACACTATATACATATAACTTATACATATACACTATATACATATAACTATATACATATAACCTATACATATAAATAGGCTAACCTTAATATATTTACCGCGATCACAACTTGGCGAGAATCAAGGGGCACCCTCAAATATAGTCTAACCGTCATAAACAATATTCTGTATGTTTCTGGTGTAATGTAAAGAAAAGAGTACGTGGTTGGCGTGTTTAATTTTTTCAAAACAGCTTTAGCATAGGACCCTCTTGGCAGTCGTTAATATTTTCCACCGAAATACGTCGGATGTTTTTCGCCAAGGGCTTAGATTCTGTGACCTCGATATTCCTTTTCTCTAGCCGCATGTAAGTAAATTATAAATCTATATATATAAAAGAGTAAACTCACTGATTCACTGATTCACTGATTCACTGACTCAACACGGTTGTGGCGATTCTATGGGAGATAAAGTCACAATTTTTGGCGAGTAGGTTGATTTTAGGACCCTGACGCTCACTAAGACGGGATTTTGCGAAATACACCCCCGTTCCCCCCCCCCCCCCCCGGGGGGCAGATGGCAAAAACCACCTTTATAAGCATAACTCGGCTCCAAATTGCTTCATGGTGAAGAAATTGCAGATGGGGAGACTAGACTTGAATACAAAAAAATCATTCTCTTCGATTTTGGAATTTTGGATTTTTAAGGGGGTAGGGGTAAAAATGAGATTTTCGGGGGCGCATAAAGCAAAAACACATTTATAAGTATAACTCGGCACCAAATTACTTCACAGTGAAGAAATTGCAGATGGGGAGACTAGACTTTAATACAAAAAAAAAAAATCATTTCCTGCGATTTTGGAATTTTGCATTTTTAAGGGGGGTAGGGGGTAAAAATGAGATTTTCGGGGGCACATAAGGCAAAAACACATTTATAACTTGGCACCAAATTACTTCACAGTGAAGAAATTGCAGATGGGGAGACTAGACTTGAATACGAAAAAATCATTTTCTGCGATTTTGGAATTTTTGATTTTTAAGGGGGGAAGGGGGTGAAAATGATTTTCGGAGGTGCAGAAGGCAAAAACACCTTTATAAGCATAACTCGGCTCCATATTGCTTCACGAGGAAGAAATTGCAGATGGGGAGACTACACTTGAATACAAAAAAATCATTTTCTGCGATTTTGGAATTTTGGATTTTTAAGGGGGGAGAGGGGGAAAAAGGATTTTCGGGGACAAAATTAGCAATATATGGATTTTCGAGAAATATTCTAGCAGTAATAGCTCAAGGATATATTAAAAAAAAGCCAAACGTCTTCTTGAAGGTATTTCCAAAAACTCATTTTTGATTTTTTCCGAATTTTGATTTTGGGGGGGGGGGGGGTTGGGGGGTTACGAAGGGGCTAATTCGACCCCCCCCCCTTTCCTTTTAGCACTAAATTCGTCCGTGGAAATCTATAGGAGCTGAGGTCACAAATTTTAGTGTGGGGCTTATTTACGTGTGTCCAAAACCCATTGTAACGGGATTTTGTGAAAGCCCCCCCCTTTACCCCTTTGGGGGCGTGGTGGGGAATAAAAGAGTAAAATCACTGATTCACAGATTCAACACAGCCGTGGTAATTCTATGGGAGATAGACTCGCAAAATTTGGTGAGCACGTTGGTTTTAGGACCCTGACGCCCATTAAGGCGGGATTTTACAAAATATCCTCCCGCTCCCCCTGGGGGGGCAGCAGGCAAAACCTCCCTTATAAGCATAATTCGGCTCCAAATAGCTTCACGGTGAAGAAATTGAAAAGAGAGAGACTAAAATTGAGTGAAAAAAAAAAAAAAAAAAAAAGCAATTTCTGCAATTTCAGTTTTGGATTTTTAAGAGGGGGGGGGGAGGGGGTAAAAACTATCTTCGGAGGCAAATTTAGCAAAATACGGGTTTTCGAGTAAAACTTTTCCAATAACAGCATAAAGATATAGAAAATCGCCAAGATTCTTCTTGAGGATATTTCCAAAACATCATGTTTAGTTTTTTGTGATATTCGATTTTTTTTTTTTTTTGGGGGGGGGGGGAGGGGGATTTACGAGGGGGCAAATTCGAGCCCCTCTTTTAGCGCTAAATTCATCCGGGGAAATCTATAGGACCTGAGGTCACAAATTTTAGTGAGTGGCTTACTTACGTGTGTCTGACACCCACTGTAATGGGGCTTTGCGAAAGTCCCCCCTTTTCCCCTTAGGGGGGGCAATATAAACCCGTTTCCAAGTATAACTTTGCTTCAAATTATCTCAGTAAGATTAATTTGTATGTGTGGGTTGTTTATGCTTTTCCAACACGCACAGTAATGGGATTTTACACATTTTCACCCTTCCCCCCTTTAAAGGCGGGGGGGAGGCGAAAACACACTCATAAGAGTAACTGTGCCTCAGGATAACGATTTTTTGATATGTCAATTGGTTATGCGTACTCAAGACACATACTACAAAGAGATTTTGTAAAATTCCGTCCTATCCCCCCCTTGGGGGTAGGGGTGGGGTAAAAAGCATATTTCCAAGCATAATTTTGCTTCAAATTATCTCAGTAAGATTAATTTTTACATGTGAGTTGTTTATGCATTCCCAACACGCATTATAAAGGGATCTTACGAAAATTCCCCCTCCCCTCCTTCAAAGGCGGGGAGAGAGGCAAAAAACGCTTTTAAGAGTAACTCTGCTCCAAATTATCTCATAATAACGAGTTTTTGGTATGTCGATTGGTTATGCGTACTCAAGACACACACTACTAAGGGATTTTGTAAAATTCCACCTTATCCCCCTTGGGGGGTGGGGTGGGGCAAAATCATGTTTTCATGCGCAACTCTGCTCCAAACTATTTTAGATGATTTTTTATGTGCGAGCTGGTTATGCGTTCCCAGCACGCACTATAAGGGGATTTTTGTGAACTTTTCTTTTTCCTACCTTTAAAAGCGGGGTGGGGGGGGGGCAAAAACACGTTTTAAAGAGTAACTCTGCTCCAAATTATCTCAGGAAAGCGATTTTTTGATAGGTTGACTGATTATGCGTTCTCAACACAAACTACAAAGGGATTATTTGGAATTCCGTGCTATCATCCCCTTGAGGGTTGGGGGTGATTTAAAACATGTTTTCATGCGTAACTCTGTTCCAAACTATCTTAGAATGGCAATTTTGGTGCGTGGACTGCTTATGCGTATTCAACACACACTACAAATTGATTTTGTGAAACTCTACCCTACCTCCCCTTAGCGGGGGGGCATGTATTCAGTTAAGAGCGGGCCGGGGGGGGGCTAAAAAACACGTTTTAAAACATAACTTTGCTTCAAATAATCTTAGAATCCCGATTTTTTAATATGTGGGCTAGGTATGTATATGCAACATGCATTATACAGGGATTTTGTGAAGTGTGACGAGTGGGAAAACTGCTATAGAAGGTATCGAGAACTTTAACTTAGATTTTGACTGATTTCAATGATTTTATTATTATTATTATTATTAAGGATATGGTATTTTGAGACTTCATTTCAATATAATGACCAGCGAAGCGGGCAAAGCCTGCTAGTACTAAATAAATAAATAAATAAATAAATAAAAGAAAGAAAGAAAGAAGAAAAAAAGCGAATTATCTATTTTCAGAAAAAGTACCTATTTTGTACAAAAAAGCCATTTTTTTTTTATTGCAACTTTACCTTTAAAAGTGCTATTTTAAACCTACCCATATAATAGAAATGTAAACAGAATAAAAAATAGAATAATATGCCATAACATATGGCATATTTAAATTTAAGTCGTTAAATAAACAAAAGAGAAAATTATAATAGAGTTTTTGAGTATTTTGCTCTATATAGTATGTTATTTAATTTAACGCTATTGTCTTTCAAATAATTTGAGCCAATAGATAATAATGATAAAGAAATTTCATTGTGTCTCTGTAAAAATCTATCAGCGCTAGACCCACCAAAATCTATACAGTTCGCGTGACAGTGACCTATAACAAGTAGATAAATTTTCATCTCAATCGGATATTGGCATGTCAATGGGCAATTAGCAGTTTCGAACCAGCGATCACCTAATGGGCTTTTCCCAGCGTCGTCTGCTCAATCACGTGATATAGAAAAACAAAGAATCGAATTCTGAGAAGCGAATTCAGTTAACTATTGTTCTTAAGAACAAAAGTATTAATATTTAATGTAAAATAAAATAAAAGTAATAGTGTGCATTTTTAAACAGTAGAATAATTGTATTTGTAAGTTTAATAATTTTTAAAAAACACATTATATGTTTATTTATTTTCACAAGTAAGAATCGATTTTTGTATGTTGTAGTGTAACTATTACATTAACTGATCTAGCAATGAATAATGGAAAGTTTATGGATTATAACTTGAAACTAATTTAAAATGTTTTAAGCTAAATTTAATCACGTAACCCACGCTGATGTCATCCGCGAAATAAAAAAACTTAAAAATAAAAAAGCTCCAGGCATCAGCGGAATCACTGTAATGACGCCCTCAAGAATCTTCCATTCAGTTATATTCCAAAAATCACGCATCTGTTTAATAATATTTTTAAATTTAATTATTTCCCTTTCTATTGGGAAACTGCAGTAATTGCTCCGGTTCTAAAACCTGCCAAACCCCTGGTAGGGCTTCGAGTTATCGCCCAATCTCCCTTCTGAATGTTTTAAGTAAATTATTCGAAGCCTTTATTGCTGAACAGATTGATTCTCATATTGCAGAAAATAATATTATGATTCCAGAACAATTTGGGTTCAGGAATGACCTTTCAGTCCCTCACCAGGTTTACAGATTAGTTGAGCACATTACCACTGGCAAAATTCGGAAGCAATATACTGGCGGCAGTTTTTCTTGACATTGAAAAGGCATTTGACAAAGTTTGGACCTCTAGCTTAATTTTTCAACTTATTAATTATAATTTCCCCCCTCCCCTTATTAAATTAATTCATAGTTACCTACTTGGCACAAACTTCCACGTGAAGGTGAAAGACACTCTTTCCCGAAACTTTTTTGCCCATTTCGGTGTTTCTCAAGGCTCCAAAATTAGCTCTAAACTATTTAATCTTTATATTAACGATATTCCCCGTTACCCTCATACCTCATTGGCTATTTTTGCAGACGATACCTGTATTTTCGCTTCAAGCGTCAACAGGCGTTATGCTATTTCGGCGATTTTCCGTCACCTCAAAATTTTAGTTAACTGGTTCCATAAATGGAGAATAGCATTTAATACTACCAAAACTGAAGCTATTCTTTTTTTACGTGGAAGAAATTCAATGACATCTGATAAACGAGATAAATTCCAAATTAGCCTCGGCGCCACCCCCCTACTATGGTCAAATCACTGTAAATACCTTGGAGCTATTCTAGACTAATCTCTCATTTTCAACAACACATTCTTACCACGCGTAATAAATTCCGTACAGCTAACTCGGAACAGTACATTAAACTTTAAAAACAAATTGCTCTTGTACACTTCCTTCTTAAGACCCACTTTAACTTATGCTTATGCTTGTATGGTATGGTCATATGCTGCCAAATCGCATATCAAGTTACTCATTAGGGCTCAAAATTCATCTATTCGGCCAAATTCTTGATATGCCTTGGTACGTTAGAAATTTTCATATTTATAAAGAAATTAATACTCCTCAACTTAATGATTTCATCCAACACTTAAATGTTCAGTATCATTTAGCACTTGAAAGCTTAGATAACCCTGCTTTAAACACTCTCGCAACATATGACCATAATGATCCTCTTAATAGACGCAGACCCAAAACGGGCCTCAGTCTAAACTCCCACCTTTAACCTTTTTCGTGTTTGCTTTTTTTCCTTTTCACTTTTCTATCGCCTTAGGGCCTTGAATTTTCTTCGGAGATTATATCCTGTCCTTGTCTTTGTGTTGCCTCGTGTTGTGTGTTTTTTGTCCTTGTGTTATTAAAAAAAAAAAAAAAATTGTGTTTTAACATACCAATATATACAGTGGTGGCCAAAAGTGTGGACATTTTTTGAAAGTTTCATGTTTTTCAACTTTGTGTGCTTGTAGAATATATTACTTTTCACTTAAATACAAATGTTTATATATCAAATTGAAGGTAATTTAATGTAGAATTTAATAACAAAAACAGAATTAAAATATCTGAACTACAAAAAAAGTTATGCTCATTTTAGTAGAACAAACAAACAAAATTCGTTTTGAATAATGACGTGTTTTGTAATAAAAGCGTACTGGCTAATCACAAACACTGTTCTGAGGACCAATCAAATGTCTGTAACTAGAGTTTAGGTTATTTGGATGGTAAAAGAGTTATTGTTGTGGAAATATTTTGCGGAATGATGCATACTAGTTCAATTAAATAGAGTATCGTGTTTTTGAATATTTTAAGTCCTTTTTTTTGAATTAAACTAATTTAAAACAATGTCACCAACAAGAAGAACTGATTGGACATCTACAAAAAGGAGCCGAATTGTCATATTGAGAGAAAATGGCCTCTCTTATGCTGAAATTGCAAGACAAGTTAATAGTTCAGTGACTTGTTCTAGTGTACGAAAGTTCTATTTATGTTATGAGAAAATGAAATCAGTTTAAAATAAGGCCAAATCAGGCTGAAAAAAAATGCACAAGTGCTACTGCCGATAGAAAAATTAAACGGCTATGCCTTCAAGATAGAAAAATTTCATCAGATGCTATTAGATGTGAAATAAATGCAGCGGGTATTGCAATAAGTTCAAGAACAATAAGAAGAAGGTTATCAGGATTTGAACTACAAGCTAGAATTCCAAGGAAAAAACCATATTTAAATCAAAAGCAAAGCGAAAAACGAGTTAAGTGGGCAAAAGAATACATTAAATGGTCAGAAAAGCAATGGAAACAAGTAATCTGGAGCGATGAGAGTTAAATATCGCTCTTTGGTAGTGATGGTAGAAAATACGTGAGACGTAGAGTAGGTGAAGCACTTCATCCTGATTGCATTGAAGCAACTACAAAAAATCCAACAAATGTCATGATTTGAGCATGTATGTCTGCAGATGGTGTGGGCCGAATTCAAGTGATTGATGCATCTTGAATGCCAAAAAATACATCGAAACTGTCCTGGAACCAAAATTGATACCTTCCAGCAGGGATCTCTTCCCCAACAAAGCACCATTTATTTTTCAGCAGGATTCAGCTCCATGCCACACAGCAAAAGTATGCAAAGCATGGTTTCAAAATAAAGGCATAGATATATTACCATGGCCAGAAAACAGTCCTGATCTCAATCCAATTGAAAATTTGTGGCAACGTTTGAAAATTCTTGTACGAGAAAAACGTCCATCCTATAAAAGACAACTTATTGAATCTATAATTGATTCTTGGCACCATGTTATTACGAAACATGAACTACAAACACTCGTTTACTCGATGAAAAGACGTTGTGAAGCTGTCTTAAAAAACAAGGGTTATCCTACTAAGTATTGATTGTGTAAGTATCACTTTAAAAAATGCAAATCTAAGATAGATATTACTTTTAGTTGCATAACATTTTTTGGAATAAAGATATTGTAATACTGTTTTTGTTATTAAATTCTACATTAAATTACCTTTAATTTGATATATAAACATTTTTATCTAAGTGAAAATTAATATATTCTACAAGCACACAAAGTTGAAAAACATAAAACTTTAAAAAAATGTCCACACTTTTGGCCACCACTGTATATATATATATATATAATTTGCTCCTTGAAAAATAAAAAATATTCTTACTATCCCTAAACTTTCTCCTAGTTGTGTCATGTGCCTTTCTACTCATTTTACCATGTTTTTATTAACTTCGATTCTTGTTTTTTTGTATGTTTGTTTGTTTGTTTGTCCAGTACAAATCTTGCAATCGATTTTTAACTAACTTCCCGACTAGCTAGATATTTGAAATTTTCAGGACAGCTCACAACGCGGTGACAATACATTTTTCTAATAATTTTAGTCAACTATTTCAGGTCTCGCTGACTTCGGCAGCGCTTATATGATTCGACAGGAAATTTATTTAACTATCTTTCCGACTAGCTAGACATTTGAAACTTTCAGAATAGTTCAGAATACTGTGAAAATGCATTTTAAAAATATTTTTAACCAATTGCTTCGGGACTCTGCTGCCTTCGGCACCGTTACCAGTACAAAGCTTTCAATCAATTTTTAACTAACTTCCCGGCTAGATAGCCACTTGAAACTTTTATAATAGCTCAAAACACGATAGCAACAAATTTTTTCAATACTTTTATCCAATTGCTCCAGGTTCCCGCTGCCTTCAGTAGCGTTTATATGATTCAACAGAAAATTTAAAAACATGGTATATAAAAGTTCTTTTTATCTTGTAATTATTTAATATTGTGTTTCATCTTTCCATAAGCTCTAAAATTCCTTTGTTATTGTTATTTGTTCCTTTTATGTCCCCTCCCCTCTCTCCATTGCAGTGAAATTGTTGTTCGGGACTCTCACTCCGTTAGCTTCCACTTTTAGGTAAAGGAGGATGCGTGACGCTGTCACAGGTGCCTCCCAACCATTCCATCCTAACTTCTTTTCCTAATCACGTAAAGATGTTACAAAAAGTTAATGGACTCTTCTCAGTTTCGTCTGCTCAATCATGTGATAGAGGAAAACGAATAATCGAATTCTGGGAATCGAATTCAATTAAATATTGTTCTTAAGAACAAAAATGTTAATATTTAATATAAAATAAAATAAAAGTAATATTGTGCATTTATAAACAGTAGAATAGTTGTATTTGTAAATTTAATATTTTTTTAAAAACACACTTTATGTGTTTATTTATTTTCAATTGTAAGATTCGATTTTTGTATGTTCTAGTGTAACTCTTACATTAACTGATCTAGCAATAAATAATAGCTTGTTCTTGGGGAATGTTTATGGATTATAATTTGAAATTTTAAAATGATTTCATTTAATTTAATTGCATAAAGGTGTTACAACAAGTTAATTAACTTAGTTACTGGTCTAAATGGGCAGTACGATATTGCACTGTCACTGATTTAAGTACCAAAAATCAGAGTATTTAACATGTTCTTCATGAACATCAATAACAAATATAAACTAAATGATGATTGTAAATGTATGCAGCAAACAAAAGATGATGAATAATGATATAAAATGGATTAAAAATGATGATGTATAAAAAAATAACACAGATTAAATACGATTGATCAAAAATAAGAATAGAAAATATGTTGTTTCAGCAATCGCTATAGATAAACAAGACTTCGTCTGCTATTTGTTTTTCCTCTATCATGTGACCTCTGACGTCAGGTGGGAAGAGCCCATTAAGTTAGTTACTCTCCGAAATGGCTTTACACCGTATGACTTTGCTTTGTTAATGATATAAGCTCCAAAAATCAGAGTACTTGTTCTCCATCAACATTAATAACAAATATAAACTAAATGATGATTGTAAATGTATACATAAAACAAAAGATGAGGAATATTATATAAAATATATTAAAAATTATGATGTATAAAAAAATAGCACAGATTAAATCGGATTGATTAAAAATAAGAATAAAAAATGTGTTATTTTAGCAATCGCTATAGATATAGAACACTTCGTCTGCTATTTGTTTATCTATGTCATGTGACCTCTGATGTCAGGTGGGAAGAGCCCATTACGACTACGAGCTTGGTGCTCTATTGATCGGGCTATCGCGGCTTCAACCTTACACGGAATTTTGGTAACTTGTGAATTGCACTCCTAATAATGTTCTTCATTTGCTTTTTTCTTTCAGTTAATGTATCCATACTAAAAATAGGAAACAAACGAATTATAAACTGTTTTCCAATCATCTGGAGTTTTAAACTAAGATCAATCAGCGAGAATGGCATCAGTCAAATTTAATCAAACTAGCAATTGGAGCTCTTACCAAAAGCAAAAGGTAAGTTTTAAGTATTTTGTATCGAATTATATTTAAAAAAAATTTTTGAATCTGTAGCGGTTGCTGCATCTAAAACATCATTTTTCGGTTAAAAACAAATAAAATTGTACTTTTTAGTTTTAGAATATTATTTATTTTTTAAACGATTTTTTTTTTCCCAACATTGTTTTACATGAATAACTTTATAACCTCCGTTGCCATACAACATAAAAATAAAGTTGTGGAAACAAAGATGATATATGTGACGCATAGAGGTTACACTACTCCTCTTCCAAGCAACATAGTTGCGATACAAGAGAAATATAATGGGTAATATCACATGAATAATTACATTGCAGTAAAACAGGTAAATGCTATTTACAAAATATTTACAAACATGAAATTGAAAGTAAATGTGCAACACTAAAAGTTCACAAAATCTTGATAACGTGATGGAAAAGCAATTCTTCCGCTTCGGGTTGTTTTAAATTTTGGATCCTCCGACTTATCACTTTCAACTCGGTTTAATGGAATTTTCGATATTTCTTTATTTGTTGGGTTTTGAGCATCATCTTCCTCTGAGGCTAGTAAATACGCTTGTTCCAGTCGATCTACGGAAACGATATCTTTTCCTTTAATTCTTACTGTAAAATACTTGTCACTTCTGGCCATTACAGGAAAAGGTCCTTCATAAGGGGGTTCTAATGTTTTCTTGTCACGGTCCCCTCTGACAAAAACATGTGAACATGTTTCTAAATCTTTATGGAAAAATAATTTCTGTTTTCGTTTGCATTGTCTTTTAACTGCTTTTAAATTTTCCATTTGTTTTCGCAATTCGCTTGTAAAGGTATTAGGTTCTATTTTGGTTGTAGGTTCTTGAAAGAATTCTCCTGGTAGCTTAAGTGATTTACCATAAACCATTTTAGCGATGGAATAGTTGGTATCATTACGTAGAGATGCACGCATGGCAAGGAGTACAGTTGGTAATGTTTCACTCCGTTTGATTTTATTGTGGGCTCTGATGGCTGCTTTTAATGTTCTGTGCTGTCTATCAATTTTTCCATTGCTTTGTGGATGGTATGACGTTGTTGTTTGTAGTTTAATTCCGCAAATAGTAGCCAAGCTTTTGAAGAGTTCTGATCTGAATTGATTTCCTCTGTCTGCAATCACACTGTGAGGAACACCAAAGCGACAGATCCAATTTGTATAAAAAGCTTCTGTGATTATTTCTGAGGTAATACTTTCTATTGGTATAACATCCATCCAACAAGTAAAACGATTGATGCATGTTAAACAATATTTATTTCCATTGGATGGTGGATATGGTCCAATTATATCTATATGAATTATGCTAAATCATCAGGTTCTTCAAATGAGTTAAATTTGGAATAGGTATGACGAATAATTTTATTTTTCTGACAGCTAATGCAAGTTTTAGCTCATTCTATAACATCTTTTTTTATATCCTTCCAAATGAATTTCGATGACACTTGTTTCACTGTTGATTTTATGCCAGGATGATTCAAGTCATGTATTTTGTGGAAAACATTCATTCGAAAAGATTGTGGCATAAATGGTCGAATATTTTGAGTTGAAACATCACATCAAATTATTTTTCGTGAGGGTAGTTGATATTGTTTAAAGTTTAAATTTTTGGCATTGTTTAGTAATTCCTTTAGTTCTTCATTGTTGCTTTGCTCATCTGCAATTTTGTCTTAATCGATATCCGAAATGAATTCAATTCTAGACATCGAGTCTGCAACAATATTATGTTCCCCAGTTATGTATTTTATATTGGTCGAAAATTGAGAAATATAGTGAAGATGTCTTAGCTGTCTTGGTGATGCTTTATCACTTTTTTGTTTAAATGCAAATGTAATTGGCTTACGATCTGTGAATATTGTGAATTCTCAGCCCTCTAACATGTGCTTAAAGTGTTTGATTGAAAGGTAAATGCTTAAGAGTTCCTGATCATATGTACTGTAAGATTTTTGAGTTTCATTTAACTTTTTGGAATAAAAGGCTATTGGTTTCTAGTGTTCTTCATACTGCTGTAGAACACATCCAATTGCAAAATTAGAGGCACCTGTACATAAAGTTAATGGTAAATCTGGATTTGGAAACGTTAGTAAAGCAGCATTGGCTAAATCCTCTTTGCATTTTTCGAAGGCATTCTTCGCTTCGTCAGTCCATGAAATTTTTCTTCGATCTTTCTTTGTTGAACCTTTCAAATATTCATTTAGAGGGGCTTGGGTCTTAAGTATCTTCTATTAAAAATAATCATTCCTAAAAATTTACGAAGATCGTAAATAATTTCAGGAAGCTTGTAGTTCGTTATGGCTTGAATTTTTTCTGGAAGAGGTTTTGAGCCGTTCGGTGTTATTAAATATCCAAAAAATTCTAATTTATTCACTCCCAAAACTGATTTTCAAAGGTTAATGCGTAGACCATAATTTTGCAGTCTTTGGAATACTTCTGTGAGATGTTTTTCATGCAGCTCCTCAGATTCTGAAGCAATAAGGATGTCATCCAAAAATAGAAAAATAAAATTTAGTCCACTAAAAACTTCGTTAATAAATCGTTGAAAAGTTGATGGCGCATTTCGTAAGCCAAAACTCATTACATTAAACTCAAAAAGTCCGAATGGTGTTATTATAGCTGTTTTTTGTTTGTCTTCTTCTGCTATGGGAATTTGGTAATATGCTTTAAGTAAATCAAGTTTAGAAAATATCTTTTTGCCTTTTAACATGTGGTGGAAGTCTTCAATTCTGGGCAAGGGTAAGCGATCTGGTACTGTAACGTCATTGAGGCGTCGATAATCTCCGAATGGTCTCAGACTACCGTCTTTTTTTGCGACTAAATGAAGTGGACTTGCTCATGGGGATTTAGATGGTCTTATATTATCATTTTCAAGCATAAAGTGAAACTCTTGTTTAGCTATTTCTAATCTTTTTGGATCTAACTGCCTTGCTTTAGAATAAATTGGTTTACCATCAGTAGTGATATAGTGTTTTGTTTTGGAAATTAATAAATCAGGCTTTGTTATTTCCGGGAATTGTGCCAAAATATTAGAAAATTTACCATTTTTATTCAAGGTGCTTACATTTGATTCATTGATTGATGATGTAATTTCGCCAAGAATGCTCAGTTTAGTTACACCATCAATTTATTTTTTATTTTTAATGTCAATTAATAAATTGTAGCGGTTAAGGAAATCTGCACCCAAAATGCTTTTATCGACTTTGGCTACAATAAATGGCCATTGAGAATTACGTCGAAGTTTCAAATCAAGTGTTAAAATTTTGTGACCAAAACATGGAATTTCAGTACCATTTGCGGTATAAAGTTTGAAATTGCTACTTATTTTGTCATTATAAGTGGCTGGAATCAGGCTAACATCTGCGCCACTATCAACAAATAATTTTATCCCAGTATCTTTATCTATTACAAAAAGTCTATAATTTAGTTCACAGCAATTCTTTGAATTTTCAGCAGCAGAGCTGGCCGCTAACTCTGATTCTGCTGCGCATGTAAGTTTTCCTGTTTTTTCCACTCACATGGTGGTTTACATTTTTCCGGGAAGCATCGTGGTGTCCGAAAGTAAAGTGGTAATAACATCATTTGCCTCTCGGGTTGTATCTCTTACGACTACGCTACTTCTGCCTATTGACATAGATCTATTGTTTCTTCCTGTACTACGGCTTCGTCTTGGTTGGTGATTTAAATGAAGCTCTTAAATTCGCTGTTCTAATGAGGATATCTTATCCAATAATTGCGACATAATATTTGGCGGCAGTCTTGAGCTCTTAGTTTCCGTTGAATGAGTCTCATATACTTCAGTTTGTGAATGCATGTCAAAAATCTTATCCGCCATAATCGCCAATTTATCAATGTTTTCATCACTAACCGCTAATATATGCTTGATATGATGCGGCAATTTTTCCATCCATAATGTTTTCAATGCCATGTCGGAAATATCATTGGTCGCCAAGAATTTCATTTTTTGCAAAAGGTGGCTTGCTTCATGTCGCCAATTTCAATACCAGTAAAAAGGCGTTTGATTAGCTTGTTTTCGCTTTCTTTAAATGCCTTTAACAAACGTTCTTTTACGAATGAATATTTATTTTTAGCCGTCTTATCTCTTATTTTGTCCCAGATAGTGTCGATATATTTTGGCTCCAATTGTGCGACAATGTAATTAAACACAGTGTCTTCATTAGTTATGCTATTGCTATTAATTTTAAATTATGCTTCTATCTGATAAAACCAAATTTCAGGTTTATCTATCGAAAAAGGAGGAATTTTTACACTAACCTTCATAGCTTCCGTAGAATTAGCCCCAGTTGAATGGTCTTTTTTCTTCTCGGTATCAGTCATAATATTTACAGTTGAAAATACGGGTCACCAAAAAGAATGTAACGGTTGCTACATCTAAAACATCATTTTTCAGTTAAAAACAAATAAAATTGTTCTTTTTAGTTTTAGAATAATATTATTATTTATTTATTTTTTAAACTTCTGTTCTTTTTTTTCAACATTGTTTTACATGAATAACTTTTAAATCTCCGTTACATTCAATGTAAAAATAAAGTCGCGGAAACAAAGATTATATATATGGCGCATAGAGGTTACAGGACTGTGGGGATCGAATCGCTCCCAATACAGAAACTGAACGCACCCCGAACTGAACTACTGAACACATCTCTGCGTAGGTGTAGCTCTCTTGGCAGCTAACTGTCATATTAACTGTTTCGTATCTAAACAGTTTTGGTCTGTATCATAGAATAATAATAAAGGAAGAAGGAGCATAAGGTTTCTACATAAGCTGTTGTGTTGCCACAAAAAACAGCGATTATTAACAAGCCTTTATTAAAAAACTTCAATGTTGAGAGGAGCAAAAGTAGCTTTCGCTGGCATTTCACTAGAAGGGGTTTATAAGCATTAAGACTATTGGCGTGCTCCTTCTTCCTCTATTATTATTCTATGGTCTGTATTCTATTGGCGCAATACCGCCATTGTAACACACATATCTTGTTTTGCGTTACTTTGTTATTAATTAAATATAGTTATGGTTAATATAGTTTTTTATAAATAGTGTACGATGGATGTTAAAGTCCTTCTGATTACCTATCATAATACGACTAGCCATAAGTGGTGACCCGCATATTTTGAACATCATTCTTATTGTTTTCTATTGTGTTCGCTATTCAAGATGCCATCCGACTACGAAGGTGTTACACCGCCTTCAGTAAATAGAGTTTCGGTAAAGGTACCTCCATTCTGGAAAGAAAACGTGCGAATATAGTTCACGCAAATAGAGAGCCAATTCGTAAATGCTGGCAGAGCCTAATTAAGACCTACTGGGGCCCAAGGCCCAGGATGATTTTGGTGCCCCCCCCCCCTCCAACAAATTTAAGCAATTTTCTCAAAATAAATATCTAATTTGTGCAGAAAGTTTGAATGTTGGAGACAAGGTCAAAGCATCGTCTTCATAAAAAAAAATAGTTTATTTATTTATTTTTTACAAAGAAATCTCAAATCATTATGATTACTTTTTGGGAGAGGATATATTTTTGGGGGGAATGGAATATGTTAATGCTCCTTGAAGAAAAACTAAAAGTATTTAGACAGAAGTTCTACGAATACGTCAACATCAACATGTTTTTATCAACCTCCTGAGTTGAGTCTGGAATCCATTAATTTAAAAGTTTCACTCGCAATATCATAATACTGGAAGATGTTTTATTTATTTTAATTTAATCTCAAACTTTCTTTACTTTAATTAAAGATTTAAGTACTATTTCAACCTGAGAAGCGTCTGGTAGAGCTCTTAATATTATAATCACCCAAACGGGTAGACTAAAGGCATATGCCATCACAATTTTCACCTTCCGCCTTAAGTACGGAAAGATTTTAAAAATGCTGGATTTTGATCGATTAATCTCATTTTAAAGTTAGAAAATATAACTGGATACGAACTTGTAGTTTAGGTTCAGTGGGTTCAGCGCTACGCAGTAGGAAATTGGCAATGGTTTGGGATCCACCCCGAGGTGTAGTTCTGAGACATGATGTGCAATTTTAATTCTATACGAGGGGGATTGGATTCCAAGTAAAGATTATTACCATTAGTTAGATTGCAGTTTCTTTTTCTTCTTCTTCTTCTTCTTCTTCTTTTTTTTTTTTTTTTTTTTTTTAAGGAAACCTTTACCAAAAATAGCACTTTACATTTTAAAAATTATTTTCGTGCCCCTAGATAGAGGTGCCCTAGGCCGAGGCCTAGTTGGCCTGTGCGATAATCAGGCCCTGAATGCTGGAATCACAGCGGATACTACTAAATATCATACCGTAGTCGGAAATATTGAAACGGATATACTCAGCCAGGTGAGTGATATTATCACTTCTCCTCCTTCTTCTAATTCTTATGAGGCACTAAAGTCGAGATTAATTGAGGTTTACACTGACTCCGAAGAACGTCGATTAAAAAGGCTGTTTCAAGATCTTGACTTAGGCGATAAACGTCCGTCAGTGTTACTTCGGCAGATGCAGGATTTAGCCGGCAGTAAGGTGGGGAATGATCTATTAAAATCTCTTTGGCTTCAGCACTTGCCATCACAAATGCAAGCAATTTTAGCTACTTCGGATATTGAGCTATCAAAATTAGCTGTAGTAGCAGACAGGATAGCCGACATTACATATTCTAACTCAATTAACTTAGCCGAAACACAGCCTAAAACAGGAAATGATCTTGCTATAAATAATATAGTAAATGACTTGCAACAACAAATTCATGAAATCAATAAAAAAATTGATAAACTCTTTAAAATTTGTTCGCAAAATAGAACACGTAGTCGAATTTCTGATTCAAAATCTCATTCCCCTAGGCGTGAAGTTATTTTTTGGTATCATAAGAAATTCGGTGATAAATTCACGAAATGTTCGCAGCCATGCCTTTTTAAGTCGAAGGAAAACTAGAGGGCCAAGCGTGGGCGGCGACAAACGCCTATGGCCAGAACAATTGTCGCCTAGTGGTTTTTGAAAAAACTTTGGGTATAAACCTGCTGATTGACACAGGCGCCGATTTATCAGTTTTGCCCCCGACAGCCGATGAACGCCGTAAACAAATTTCAGTTTTTCAGCTAGTTGCCGCAAATGGCACAAAAATTAACGTATATGGAAAACGAACGGTTCTCGGTGGATTCAGAGCTGATGCAAGTCTTATTTCTGAAACTAATCGAAATAAAACAGCAGATGATTTTAACCCTCTCGCTGCGCATTTCGCGATTTCCACGGACAACGTAGAAGTAGCAAAATTTGCGCAACCCACGATTTCCGCGGGAATGCATTTTTGCCGTCTATTTAAAGGAGTGGATCGAGACAGCAAATTTCCTCCTTTGAAATAGACATCTAAATTTTTAATTGGTGCCTTTATTTTATTTTTTTTTTAACCATAAAATAAAACATGCTTTCATGTGAAAAAAAGAATAATAATAATAATAAAATATTAATATTTCCTTTTGGCATCCAAATGCTTTAAAATGCTAATTAGATATTTTCTTTTGTAAGAACGCCTCCTGCTTTCTGAAACCCCCGTTATGAATTCAGGTCCTTCCACTAAATGTAATGAAATAGAAAACAAAAGATGTAATGGGAAAACTTGTAAACTTGTGTTGTATCATGCACGTATGTACGCTTCGCGCACATAAAAAAAAAATCATCATCCCTGGACACCCCAACTCGCTGTGCATGAATCTGTGAACGCATGTAACTCGTTTTTGCAGCCATCAGTATGACGCACGTATGTTCGCTTCACTCACATGAAAACAACAACAACAAAAAAAAACATCACTGGACACCCCTGCCTCGCAGTGCATGAATCTGAGAACGCATGTAACTCGTTTTCTCTGCAATCAGTATCGCGCACATAACTCCCCCTACCCCCCCCCCCCCCCAAAAAAAAAAAAAAATAAAAAAAAAAAAAAAATAAATATATATATATATATATATATATATATATATATATATCAATGGATACCCCTACCTTGATGTGTATGAATCGCAAAAGTGCACGAAGTTACGATACTTACGTATTATCCGTCAGTACATGCATGAACAAATTTAATATTTTATTTTATTATTATTATTTTTTTTTTTCACGTGAAAGCATATTTTATTTTATGGTTGAAAAAATTAAAATAAAGGCACCAATTAAAAATTTAGATGTATATTTCAAAGGAGGAAATGTGCTGTCTCGATCCACTGCTTCTATTTAATTGTGCAACCCGCTCTTTTCCCATTTATGGTTTCATTTCGGCTTTTCTGTGATGTTTAATTGTTTATTTAGATGTGGGTTAACAGATGGCGTTAGTTGTTTATATTTCTGCGAAATTTACAAGAATTTTTTGTAGCATTTTGCACGCGTTTTTTAAAGCTCAAAGATGTCTGGCAGGAAGTGTTTCGCGAGTGATATAACCTATATTCCTGACGATATTTCCGACCCTAGTGATAGTAGTTCTGACTCTGATTTCAAGTATATTGAAGATAGTTATAGCGAAACTGATGAGAATTTCTCGGATTCTTCTGCGGATAGTGATGAATCTGAAAATTCATTTTCTATTCATTTCTAATAAATGTTTTGTAAATATTTTGCATATTTTCATTAGTATATACGTTTTACCTTTGTACAATATTTTATAAAATAAATCATAATTTAACCAAGATTAATTTTAAAAATTTTGCTTTTATATCATTATTCTTCAATTTCAATATTCTGACAACCTTTATCTATCATCTATATTGAAAAAATTCTATAATATAATAATTCTATATAATAATTCTATAAAATTCTATATTGAAAAAAAAAAAAAAAAAAAAAACTCTTTTACAAAATTTTTTTGTATATTTTAACTCTGAACTATATGTTGATTTGAAATATGTAATAAAAACAATACGCAATTTTTGAACCTATTTTGATAAAAAAAAAAAAATACGCAGTGAGAGGGTTAAACTATACGCAGCGAATGGAACGGAAATTCCTACTTACGTAATTAAAACTTTGAACTTAAATTTAGGACTTACAGGAGAATTTACATTTCCTTTTATGTTAGCTAAGGTTGATAAAGCTGTAACATTTGAGCTGACTTTTTGAATAAATTTAAACTTTTAATAGATATTCATAATAAACAACTTACTGATGAAATAACTTATCTGTTCGTTCGCCACCACGTAACAACAGTATCTGTTGATGATGTTATTAGTACTTTGGATAAAAATTCTAAATATGCTAATTTGTTACTACAATACCCAAATTTAACTAAACCTTATTTAACAGTATCTAAATTTGAACATGACGTTGAGCATTATATTACAACAAAAGAACAAACTAATTATTGTAAAGCTTGACAATTGGATTCCAAGCAATTAGATATAGCAAAACAGAAATTCCAGTACATGTTAGAAAATGATATTATTCAGACATCTAAATCGCAATGGACCAGCCCTCTTCACATGGTGCCTAAGAAAGATGGTTCCTTACCAGATCGTTATCCTATACTTCGATTAGAAGATTTCAAGTACATTTTGAAGAATACTCAAATATTTTCTAAATTTTATCTGCATAAAGCATATTTCCAAATCCCTATTTATGAAGTTGGTAAGCAAAAAACTGCTATAATAACATCCTTCGGCTTGTATGAATTTAATGTAATGAGTTTTGGCTTGCGTAACGACCCGTCTACCTTTCAAAGATTTATCAATGAGGTATTTAGAGGACTAAATTTTGAGTTCCCATATTTGGACCATGTTTTAATTGCTTCAACTACAGAAGAAAAACAGGAAAAACACGTAAAATTCGTTTTTGACAGATTGCAAAAATATGGATTGAGACTTAATATATCTAAATTCGTTTTTGGAGTCAAGGAACTGGAATTTTTAGGTTTTCTAATTACAAGTGAAGGATCAAAACCTCTTCCTGAAAAAATTAAAGCAATTCACAATATTAAGCTGCCTGAAACAGTCCATCAACTATGGACTTTCCTTGGAATGGTTTATTTCTACCGTCATTTTTTTAAAAACACCGCTAGTACTCAAGCTATTTTACAAGAATATTTAAAAGGAGTAAAAAAAAAAAAAAAAAAAAAAAAAAGATAACAGGAAAATAACTTGGAATAAGGAAGCTATTCAGCAGTTTGTAAAATGCAAAAAAGATTTAGCAAATGTTGCTGTTCTGTCTCCCCCAAATCCAGAATTACCCCTTTCGTTGTGCACATATGCTTGAAATACAGCAGTGGGTGCAGTTTTACAACTTGAAAATTGTAGTTGGAAATCTATTGGATTTTTTTCCAAAAAACTTAATCACGCACAGCAATATTACAGTACCTACGATCGGGAAATTCTCGGAATTTATCAATCCATTAAATATTTCAAACATTTTCTAGAAGGAAGAAAATTCGCAGTGTTTACTGACAACAAGCCATTAATCTACGCATTTTTGCAAAAGTCCGATAAAGCATCTCCATGTCAAATTGGACAACTTCAATATACACTGCTCGACATTGAAAATGCAACACCAAGAAGGCATGATAATAACGGAATGAAATTTGTTGGACACATACATTTTAGTAGGAAGAACAATTGATTAAATTTTCAGGAAATTTGGAGTAATATGTACTGAGAAAACAGAACATAAAGCAGTGACCTCTGTGAGCAATAACAGCACATATCTGCCTAAGCATTGAATCGAACAGCGATTGGATGACATGTACGGGTAGAGCACTTCATGAAGCTTAAACACGATGCCACAATTCATCGATTGAAGTTACTGGTGAGTGGTGGGGGGCCAGTCGCTTTTCAATCATTAACCCGGGAGCAGGCGCGCTGGGTCTTACAGGCCCGTTCGTTCCAAAAATCCCTCGTAGAAACACCCCCTTTTTTCGGAAATGGTCCAGATCCCCGCTAGCTGTATTCAAAGTCATCCACTTTCTGAGGGTTGGAATTTCCACATTCCTGAATTTCCGTTTAGTAGATAGATTGGATTTTCGGGTCTTTCTGGCCCGACGCGCATGTTCGTTTTTTCCGATCTCAGCCCAATTGTTTTAGTGAGGTGGCGATATTTTTAGAGTAAAATGAAGCGATATAGGACATACAAGGAAGAAATGTGGCCAGAGGAAAAGATGTCATATTTTTCCGAGTAAAAAAGACAGAAAATCTGCAATTTGTTGTGCTAAATGTGATAAAAATATCTGTAGTGAACACACTACTTACATATGCTAAGAATGTGAATAAGTTATCAGTGTATTTTTAATTATTCATTTTTTTCTGTATGCTCTGTGTCTGTTCTTTCTTAGAAAATGCATTTAATGAGATAAAAGCCATTCTCAGTAGTATTATTCAACGGAAAAAGCTAGCCGGGGCTGAGAGACCGACCGCGCGTCCCCGCGTAAGAAAATATGCGCGCGTTCCCCCGGGTTAAAAAGTCATTTTCATTGGTGCGAGATCAGGAGAACGCGCTGGCCAGAGCAACAGTCGAACACATTCTGTATCAAAGAAGGTCCGGACAATACAAACAACTTGCGGTCGTGCATTATCTTGCTTAAATTTTGCGCTAGGAGGCCTCGAATACAGGGCAGAGGAGCGGGCCTTAACTCATCAGAAATTTAATGGCCGGTGTTCAGAGTGCCAGAAATACGAACATGAAGTAATCGAGACGTGTATCCAAAGGGAACCCATAACATCATTGCAAATGATGGACAGTATGAGGATGTCAAATCCCAGCTGGCAATGTGTATTATTCATAATGCCGTTAAATACGGATAAGTCAATCTTGATGCTGTAAACCGGATTGTGATGATTTGTCTGAAAAGTGACTTCACACCATTCCTGCGTCCAGGTTCATCGTTGATCACACATTAATGGCACCCATATCAGTGATGCAGTTTTGAGGGTAATCAGAATTTTGGTAGTCTCATACTGAGTCACCACCTGGATGGATGGTATGTGGTACCATTGGATACACGCCCCGGTCACCTCTTGTTTTCATTCCCGCCACTCTGAATACCAGCCATTACATTTCTGAAGAGTTAAGGCCCATAGCTCTGCCCTATGTTCAAGACCTCCGAAGCGCAACATTTAAGCAAGACAATGCACGACCGCAAGTTGTCCATATTGTCTGGACCTTCATTGATGCCGAATGTGTTCGACTGTTGCTCTGGTCAGCGCGTTCTTCTAATCTCGCACCAATGAAAATGACTGTTTAATCGTTGAAAAGCGACTGTCCTCCACCACTCACCAGTAACTTCGATCGATGGATTGTGGCATCGTGTTAAAACTTCATGAAGTGCTCTACCCGTACATGTCATCCAATCGCTGTGCGATTCAATGCCTAGGCAGATATGTGCTGTTATTGCTCACAGAGGTCACTGCTTTATGTACTGTTTTCTCAGTACATATTACTCCAAATTTCCTGAAATTTTAATCAATTGTTCTTCCTACTATAATGTATGTGTCCAACAAATTTCATTCCGTTATTATCATTCCTTCTTGCTGTTGCATTTTCAATGTCGAGCAGTGTATTTCAGAATTCACAACAGAAATTATGTACATTACAGGTGAAAGTAACGTGGTAGAGGATAATTTATCAAGAATCGAGGATATTGCCTTAAAGGATTATTATCTAGTTGCCGATGAACAAGAAAAAGATGATGAATTTTGAACGTGTCAAAAATTTACAAGTTTGTTATTTAAAAAGTATTCCCTTCCATCTGGAAAATATTTGTGGTGTGATACTTTAACACAGCATATTAGACCTTATATACCTAAAAATTTTCGCATGAGGATATTTCATCAATTTCATGATTTGTGCCATCCGGGAATTAAATCAATAGTGAAATTAATTTCCCCAAAATTTATATGGCCAAATATTAAGAAAGATGTCCAGCAGTGGGCGAAGCCATGCCAAAAATCGGTAAATTACCCGCCCACGGAGTAAAAAGTTACGGAGTTAATATTACTCCGTGTACCCGCCATACAAAACCAGCATAGGGAGAATTTCACAAACCATCAGGAAGATTTCAAGAAATACATATTGATATTGTAGGTCCACTACCACCATCAAATGGCAACACCTACTGTTTAACATGTATAGATAGATATACGAATTGGATGGAAGCTATTCAGCAGGAAAACATCTCTGCAGAAACAATGCCAAAAGCCTTTTATAGCAATTGCATAGTAAGATTTGGAGTCCCTTGGCAGCTTATTACTGATCGTGGAACCCATTTTTCATCCGAAATATTTCAAACACTGTCGAGAATCTGCGGCATTAAGCTTTCTCATACTACGGCCTATCACCCGCAGTGTAACGGCAAAGTAGAGAACGACTACATAGATCAATAAAGACTGCTTTAAAAGCCCATAATAATGTATCTTAGAGTGAAACGTTACCAACAGTGTCCTTAGGTTTACGAACTGCGATCCACGGCGATACTAATTATACAATAGCAGAAATGGTATATGGAGAGAATATTAAATTTCCTGGAGAATTCTTTGAAGCAAATATACAGCATATATCACCAGGAACTTTTATAAATGATTTACAAAAAGTCATGGAATTGATAAGACCAAAAAAACTCAATGAAAAAGCAATTCAAAAATATTTGTGCATAAAGATTTATTCACGTTTTCCTTCGCATTGATAGAGTTCGGAAGTCACTTGAACCCCCTTATTTGGTTATCAGCCGTACACTAAAATATTTTACTCTGAGGACAAAGAATAAAGAAGTGAATTATTATTCTATGGTAGCGATAGACAGATTGAAGCCAGCATATCTACTACCTTGTCTCAACCTGAACTTAAATCAGCTTTAAGACTATCTCGAAGTGGTAGAATTATAAGGACACCGTTGAGATTCAAAAACTGAATTTTGAGGATATTTACTTCCTACTTTCTTTTCTAACGTAACGTTCGTTACTGGTAGGGGAGTAATGTGGCAACATAAATTATAAATAATTCATTTAAAAGTAACTCACGAGTAGTTTAATAATTATATATATATATATTTGTAAAGAGTGTTTATTCAGATTGACAACGGATATATTTTTTATTGAATTTTGTGTTCGTAAAAAAAGAAAATGAGATGCTGGAGTTTGAATAAAAGGTTGATGTTAATTTGGTAATTTTATTTATAAGTAGTAAGATTATGTTTAATAGTGGTTTGTCTGCATTCTATTTTTGTTGACATTAGAACAGGATTTTCGGTTGCAAAGAGACGCTACTGGAAATTTGTTATGCATTCGGTTACACACTTTCTTTTTCTTAACTGTATACCCATGATCGAGGAATTATCAAACAAAACAGCAATATACATAAGAAAAAATATCTTTTGATTAAATCTCAAAAACGCGCTATGCGATACAATACGCAAGAATACTTTGATCACTTTTTGAAAATCGAAAGAAAGTAGTTTAATGTTTACCTTAAGTGTCTATTAGTTTGAAAACTTATTTTTTGTGTTCAAATACTCTGTTTTTAGTTTATTATCATTATTATTTATAAATGTAGTGTTCTTCCGAGAGTGTTATTGAAGAGTTGAGAGAGAAGATGAATCGTCTTAAATTTCGTCTTCTTGACTGTCAAAATCAAAATCAGATGCTGCGGAAAGAGTTGCTTCTTGCTAAGAAAGTAAGTTTTAGGCTTATGATTCTATAACTTTGGCAAAATTTAACGCGAAATGCAAATTACTCACCCCAAAATATGATATATCACAATCAATTTATTTCTTAGGCAATAATATCTTAATTCTAGAATGCATCACAGCATTTTTATCAAGCTGCTATGGGGTTTTATCGAGATATTCGAACAGTTCAGCACTATTCCTTAGTAAAATTTTCATGTGAACATTATTTCAATTTTCGAATAAGCTAGTAATTTTGGTACTCTTTTATTAAAATGGTGCCCGCTATAAACTACCAGATTATACTCAAAACTTTTCACTAAACTAAAATAGTCAATGAAATTACTATATTAGGTGGTGCAGCTTTAGTATGGGACCTTTTTTTCTACTTTAAATATTGTTTCCATTTTAGTGATGAATTCGAATGGCTATCACAATTGCGTAAGTAAAGACCTTGGCGAGAAACGTCCGAGCTACTTCGATGCCAAATTTTAAGTTTCGTCAATGGGTCCACCCATTCTAAAGTTGTAGCCAGGTATTAAATATATGTAATACGGTCGATATAATAAGGAACATTTTAGGGGAAAGTTTAATTTAACAGTCCGCTTGTATGCTTTTTAAAAATGGTCAGCTTACGCTACACCGTCTTCTCTCTGGGAATTGCAGCACTCTTTTCAAGATGGGGAAAAAAAAACCTAAATACATATTGAAATAATAGTTTAAAAGTACAAAATCCTGACAATAAAGAAGATCAAACTTAAATGACACACAATTTGACACCTATTAAAAAAAAAAAAAAAAGAAAAGAAAAGAAACAGCCGCTATTAAAAGAGCTTCAAGCGAATTTTCGTATTAATCGCATGGCAGCGATATACATTTAACATGAAATGCATATTTTTGTGCATTTTTTTCATTTATAATTTGGCACGACAGTAGCTCGGACGTTTCTCGCCAAGGTCTTTGCTTACGCAATTGCGATAACAATTTGAATTCATCGCCAATAGCAAAAAATAATAACAGTCGCCCTGGGGGTCCTATATAGTTGTGCGGAAAATAGTCGCCAATCAAAATATATTTATTTAAACGTTTCCATTATTCAATTATTTTTTTAAGTCATTAAAATATAGTGATTAGCGTAGTGGGCAAATCTTGCTAGTATGTATATAAATATTCCGCCAAAGGCAAAGGGTTAACACGATAGTATCTGTCGAATTCCATGTGCATGAATCGTAATAATAATAATAAAAAAGCAAGAAAATCAAGAATACAGCAATCAGTGTGTGCCTGTTGTGAGTTTTGCTTCCAGAAGGAAAAAAAAAAAGTAAGAATAATCACTGAACACTGCACTCTCGTTGTGTATGAATAAGCGAAAATCGCAATTTAATGTTCAAGAATCACGTATACAGAATTTTTTCTTTTATAAATAAATAAAAAAAAGTAAAATTCCGCTTACATTCTGTTTAAACAGAATTTAATTTAGTACGACAGGCCTTATTTTAATCTATTTTTATTCTATATAAATTCATGCACTAACTGTACTTCATTCTCTAGCATCGGTTACTATAGTCATTTCCTAAAATTACTTTTGTATAGCTTTAGCATAGAAGCCCCTTGGAGGATTTTCTATTTTTGTTATCAATTTTGCGATGAATTAAAATGGATGTCGCAATTGTGTAAGTAAGCATCGTATCGAGAAATGACTGAGCAATTTCGGAGGCAAATTTCAAATTTCGAATATTTGTTAGTTATATGCAGAAGATGTAACCAACAAATATTCAGAAGCCATCATCAATGCATATACAGAAGAAATAGCCAACAAATATACAGACGTCATCATCAATATATATTCAGAAGATATCACCAACAAATATTAAGAAAGTCATCTATATAGCAAGAAGATATCACCAACAATTATTCAGAAACCAACATCAATACTTATATCACCCACATATTATCAGAAGCTATCATCAATGCATATTCATAAAACATTGCCAGCAACAAATATTCAGAAGCTATCCAATTTATGAATAGTCATGATCTCGGATACTGAAATCGGCAATCGGTTTCTACATACGATCAAGGATGAATTTCT
Organism: Salticus scenicus; assembly: GCA_963930645.1. Taxonomy (NCBI): domain Eukaryota; kingdom Metazoa; phylum Arthropoda; class Arachnida; order Araneae; family Salticidae; genus Salticus; species Salticus scenicus. The sequence goes on from OZ005648.1 coordinate 246,077,771, forward strand.
CACTTATCAGTAGATTTTGAAAAATGCAAAAGTTTTTACAGATTTGACATTATATTATAAGACAGTTTAAAAAATTAAATGGTAAAATTGGAGATTGGCAGGCATCTTGGCAAATTCAAGGTGTAATACAATAAACGGCAACAACCCAAAATCGCTATCTGAAAGAAATGGTGTCCTGTCGTACTAACAAATCATAGTACAACTTTAATTTTTATTACATGATTTTTATGTTTTTATTTACATTTTTCGATTACTCTAATTTATATGTTTAACTACTTTAGCTAAGAAAAGTATCTCACAATAGGCTGAGAATTTACCTCACAGACGGGACAGGTGATCATACCACAAAACGGTAACAAACATACAAACCTGTTCATTCTGTTAATTGTTAATCCAACTAATTAACAATCGATTTTGGAATATGTAAAAGGGTACTACTTACGTACTATCGCAACCATGCCAACCTTCGGGATAACTCACCAAATTGGCAACCCCGATTTCGCACTTGTCTAAAGTGCTGAATTGGCAACCATATTTTAATTGTGACAGGTGGTCATACCACAAAACGGTAACAAACATACAAACCTGTTCATTCTGTTAATTGTTAATTCAACTAATTAACAATCGATTTTGGAATACGTAAAAGGGTACTACTTACGTACTATCGCAACCATGCCAACCTTCGGGATAACTCACTAAATTGGCAACCCCGATTTCGCACTTGTCTAAAGTGCTGAATTGGCAACCATATTTTAATGTTTACAGTCAGATTATATTAGTTTCAAATTTATTTTTCTTGTACAGTCGGTAGCAAAAGTATCCGAGCACTAGCAATAATCCCTGTCTAAAATAAGTACACTTAATACTGCTTTGTTAAATAAACCCTTTTCGAGTCATGTTCTTAGTCTAAGAACATGATTCGACAAGGATTTATTTAACAAAACAGTTTTAAGTGTACTTTTTTTGACATCGGAATTATTGGCTAGTGCTCGGATACTTTTGCTGCCGACTGTAGAATCAGGTAAAAAATGTAGGAATCTTTTTAGAGCTATTTTAAATAGATCGATATTTTTAAGTGCTGTTTTAATGGTATATATTGTATAGGGTAATACGATATGGTCGCGATAGATTAAAAGATTTGCTATTTTAAGTTAGCGTTTAAAATTTTCTTTTCTATGTGTTTGAATTCATTTTGACTTTGAATTTTGAGCTTATAAATTTTGAACTAGTAGTTAAAGTATAAAATTTTGATAAGATTGCCATGGACTCTGGTGAGAAGGGGATAAACGCTGAAAGAGTTTCTTGTAGGATTCCCCCTATGTGGAAGAACAATATTCAAATATGGTTTGTTCAGGTTGAAGCTAACTTCGTGACTTCGCAGATTACAAATGATCTGACAAAATATAACACAGTTATAGGTTCAATTGATGCAGATTCGCTTATTTCAGTTTCTGATTTGATATTAACCCCCCCCCCCCCCTCCGAAAATCGTTATGAAACTTTAAAACAAAGGTTAATTTCGGAGTTTTCAGATTCTCGATCTCAGCAGCTGCGTAAATTACTGTCCGAATTAACACTAGGAGAAAAAAACCCTTCAACATTACTTCGTCAAATGAAAGAATTAGGAGGAAAATCCGTAACTGAGGGTTTTTTGAAAACAATTTGGATGGAACGATTACCTGTAAATTTTCAGGCAATATTGTCTGCCTCTTCAGCGGATTTATCTGAATTGGCAAAATTAGATGATAAGATTGCTGAAATTAAGGAAATCCCTAGTGTTTGCGCGGTTGTTGAGGGAAAAACATTGGAAAGCGAGGTTAAAGAAATTCGAAAAGAAATTGCAGAGTTAAAAACTCAGATTTCAACTTTATTTTCGAAAGTAAATAGGCAATCAAGATCGAGAAGTCGTGATTTAAACCGTGCATATTACCGTAGTAAAAGTCGTAATATTGGAGATGGAAATTTTGATAGTAATGATTCGAATTTATGTTTTTATCATTCAAAATTTGGGGAAAATGCTAGAAGGTGTCAGAAACCATGTCAGTATAATTCAAAAGAAGAAAAAAACTAGTTTTGGCTGCTGCATCTGGTTTAAAGTTTGGTTCAGGTGTAGCAGACCAAGTAAAAAAATGTAGACATTTGTTTATGATAAAGCTACAAACTGTAATTTTTTAATTGATTCTGGAAGTGATATTTCTTGTATACTGGCACCAATAAATTGTAAATATAATGCTCCTGAAGATTTTTTGTATGCCGCAAATGATTATAGGATACCTACATATGGTAGTAAAACATTGGATATTAATTTGAGATTGCGTCGAAAGTTCCGGTGGTCCTTTGTGATAGCTCGAGTAAATACACCTATTATTGGTGCAGATTTTTTAAACAATTACGGAATTCTTATAGATTTGAAAAATCAAACTTTAATTGATTCAAATACTACCTTACAAATAAGAGGAGAATTGAGTGGTATTGAATCCCCCTCTATAAAATTAATTTCGGGAAATTCCCCTTATGATAAATTTTTAGAGTCACTTCCAAATTTGGCGAGTCCGGTACCAAATTTTAAAGGTCCTATATTGCATAATACTAAACATTATATTGAAACAAAGGGAGCTCCGGTGTTTTCTAGACCTAGACGATTACATCCAAAATTATTAGAAATTGTAAAACAGGAATTCCAAGTTTTGGTAGAACAGGGAATTTGTCGACCTTCTAAGTCTCCTTGGTCCTCACCCATACATGTAGTTCCAAAATCAAATGGTACGTATAGGATATGTGGAGATTACCGACGTTTGAACTCAATAACTATTCCAGATAGATATCCTATCCCACATATTCATGATATAACTAATGTCCTTCATAATAAGTCAATTTTTTCAAAAATTGATATTGTTAGGGCATATTATAGATATTATAGGCATATTATAGGGGATATTATAGATTGATTATAGGGGATATTATAGATATTAGGGCATATTATAGATTGAAGAGGATATTCCAAAAACTTGTGTAACGACACCAATTGGAAATTTCGAATTTTTATATCTCCCATTTGGTTTAAAATGCTCTCCAATGACATATCAGCGATTTATGAATGGGGTCCTGGGAGATTTGGACTTTGTTGTGTCTTACATAGATGAAATATTGATATTTTCAGGAAACGAAACGGAGCATATCAACCATGTAAAAATGGTCTTTGAAAGACTAAATAAATTTGGTTTAAATATAAATAAATCAAACAGTATATATGGTCAATGTACTATTGAATTTTTAGGTCATGAAATCTCTGCGTCGGGTATAAAACCTCTTGACAGAAAAGTTAAAGTCATTTTGGAGTACCCTAGACCTGAAAATTTGCTAGAGTTACGAAAATATTTGGGATTAATAAATTTTTACAGAAAATTCATAAAACACGCTGCGGACATTTTGGCTAATTTAACAGATTTATTAAAAGGAGTAAAAGGAAAAAATAATCGTACAAAAATTGAATGGACTCAGGAATTAATTGATTCTTTTGAAAAATCGAAGCAAGCTCTTTCGAATGCTGCTTTGTTGTCATTTCCGAGTACAAATGAAAGGCTTGTATTAGATAGTGATGCAAGTAATATTGCTATTGGTGCAACACTTAGTATATTAGAAGGGTCAGATTGTAAACCAGTTGGATTTTTTTCCAGACGGTTATCGCCTTCTCAGGCTAAGTATTCTAGTTTTGATCGTGAACTCTTAGCAGTGTATGAGTCAGTAAAATTTTTCAGACACATGCTGGAAGTACGAAACTGTGAAATAATTACGGATCACAAACCAATTATTGAAGCCTTTCGTAAAGTACGTGACACACATACAAATAAGCAGGCACGTTGGTTTTCCTTTATATCAGAATTTACTACGGATATTAAATATATAAAAGGGGAGTTAAACGGTGCTGCAGATGCCTTGTCGCGTATAAATGAAATTTCTATTCCTGGAAATTTAGATTTTGAAGAATTAAGTAAGGATCAAAAACCGGATGAGGAATTAAATAAATTAATTTCAGAACCCGATTCAGTACTTAAATTAAAACTAATTACATTGCCTAATACAAATTCACAGCTTTACTGGGACATTAATACTGGAAAAGCTCGTCCATTTGTCACATTAAAATTTCGTAAGAAAGTTTTTCAGAATTTACATTGCCTTTCGCACCCTGGTATGCGAACTACAGTCAATCTCATTAGAGATAGATTTGTTTGGCCTTTTATGAATAAAGATTATCGTCAATAGGCACGTCAATGTATTGATTGCCAACGATCAAAAATTAGTAAACATACTAAATCTTCATTGATGAAATTTGATATCCCTCTGAGCGTTTCCAACACATTCATTGTGATATTGTAGGTCCCTTACCAGAGTCACATGGTAAATCTTATTGTTTAACTGTAATAGATTGTATTAATCGTTAGCCGGAGGCTTATCCGCTAAAAGATATTTTAGCTGAAACAGTTGCACGAACTCTTTACAGAGAATGGGTTGCCCGATATGGTACACCATTGAGAATTACGACAGATCAAGGGAGACAGTTTGAATCTGACTTATTTAAACAGGTTTTTTTTTTTTTTTTTTTTTTTTTGACTGCATGGATACCCCCTTGTATTTGGGACAGTCGATGATGGGGCGCGCAAGCGTGCCACCTGTCTTATTTAAACAGTTTGCTCAGTTACTTGGTATAGAAAAATGGAGAACTTCGCCATACAATCAAAAAGCAAATGGTTTAGTTGAAATTTTTCACAGACCACTAAAAGCAGCGATTATGGCCCATGGAACCCGTAGTTGGACTGAGATCCTCCCAACAATTCTCTTGGGTTTTAGATGTGCATTGAAAGAGGATATTGAAGCAACTCCTGCTGAATTACTGTATGGAAGTAACTTAAGACTTCCTGGTGACTTTTACGACCGTACGGTAGACATAAAAGACCCACATATTTATGTTGAAAAATTAAGAGAATTTATGAGGTTGCTCAAACCGAAACCTACATCTGCACATCAAAATAATCCAGTGTTTGTACATAAGCATTTAAAACAGTGTTCACATGTATTTGTGAGATACTCGTATGATCGAGTTAGAGGATCATTACAACCACCATACAATGGGTCATACCCTGTAGTGTCAAGAAAGGAAAAATATTTCCATATTTTAATAGATGGAAAAATTCAAGTCGTTAATATCGATAGACTTAAACCAGCATTTATTGTGTTTGATTCTCCAATAGAAGTTAAACCAGATGAAAACATTAGTGCTTGTACCTCCGAGAAACTAGTACCTAGACGTTCTAAAAGACAGGTCCGATTTCCAGACCGATTCGTACCCAGTTGAAGTTTGCCTGTCTTTGTTCACTGGGGAGGGGGTACTGAGGCGAACTGCTAAATTACTTCAATGAACATTTAACTGTTTTCAGATTGTGTCAGTAGATGGCGCAGTGAGTACTTTCTGTAACCATCTCCGAAAGACTTTAGTTCAGAAGAATGTTGTTCAGTTTGCTCGCTCGCTATGTGAAAATGTGTCTACGTTTCTGTGCACAGCTATGGCACATATTTGATTTAATCGAGCTTTTATATTTGTGTAAATTGTTGGTTATTATTTATGATTAAAAGTGTTATAAGTTATGACAGTGTATTTTCTACAACTTTATTGAAATGGTGAACACGTTTAACCAAGCCAGCCGTACCGTTCTTTACATTTCTAAAGACTTTTTAACTTAACGTATGTTCATTCAATAGACAGTTTTTTGCTCATATCTGATAAAAACAAGAAAAGTGACACAGCTTAAAAATGCAGCATTTGAGAAAAATCAACTTAAATATAACTTGACTAGAATAAAATTGGAACAACTGTCTCTCGAGTGGATAACTTTCTATATGGAGATGTAACTTTTTTGTTCACATTGGGTGCATTTCATGTATTTTTCAGTGACATAAACCATTTTTGAGTTATGTCACTTTTCTTGGAAGTTGTGAAGCTTCCGTCGAACGTCTTTTGATGTTCTGCTATATGAATGAGTTTTCACTGAAAAGAGAAAAAAAAAATCTTTTTGTAAAAAAAATAGAACCGACTCCAAAAAGCAACTACTATTCAAATAACTAAAAAAAAAAAAAAAAAAAAAAAAAGGTATGAAATGAAACTGTAAATTGCGCTTAAAAATATAAAATAATTTCCTTCGCCAAACAACCTATAACACTACAATTAATCATAACTTTTGAAGTCGGCGCAAAATTAAATAGAAACTTATAACTTTATTCAATACAAAAATCAAATCCTATTCAATATACACATCTCACATTGTCACCGGCAAAACGCAGCCGAAAACTACTTTGATTCAAGAAAACAAATAAGATTTCGTAAGCAACGAAAGTTGGCGAAAATGCTGGTATCTGACGTCCTTGGTGAAAGAAAAATCGCAAAATTATCTGGCAAACATATTTAATTTCTTTGGGATATCATGATTATTTTGATAAGGTATATTAAGAGAGTAATCAAGATTATGAAACAAGCCATCCTACAATATATATTATGAAAATATACATCTTGCGTGTATATTTTTGCATTACGTTTTGATCGCATCGCCAAATCCAAAAGCCACCAAGGATGATAGTTATCAAAGTTATACCAAATTTGCAAAGGAAACTCTAACTTCGTAGAAACATAAATACCGCATTGTAAAGAATGTTCACTGTTCTATGTAGATGCTACTAATGGACCAATTGTATATAGTGATAAAATAATACAGGAAACATGAAAATGGATCATTCGAGACAACAGCATTTCTTGCTACCGATATAAAAATAAACCTTTAAAAACTAATTAAATTATATTTAATTTTGCGCCGACTTCAAACGTTATCAGTAATTGTAGTGTTATAGGTTGTTTGGCGAAGGAAATTATTTTATACTTTTAGGCGCAATTTACAGTTTCATTTCATACCTTTTTTTTTTTTTTTTTTTTTTAAGTTATTTGAATAGTAGTTGCTTTTTGGAGTCGGTTATATTTTTGTTGTTTGGAAATAACTACTGGCTATCTTGTTAAAAATACCGATTGAATTTGCTGAATATGACCATTATAGTGACGGTTATCGTTGCGTTATGAAAACAACAGTGGACGCTATGAGTAGAAAGAAAAGTTGCGATTAGTGGAAATAAAAATTATAAATTACAGCAAGTATTTTTTGTTAAACCAAAAACCATTCTTAGTATTTACTGCAGAATTACGAAATTTTGTATTTTACTGTAGTTTTCTTAAAGGAAAAGCAATCTAGTAACATTTTTAAAACCTTTTAGTTATTAACAAGGCTTGATCAAGGCAGGGGTGTGCTCGGAAATTACCGTGGGTTATCACGGTGCATTGAACCCTAAATTAAATAAAACGCTTAGTTTAATGTCCTTTCGTTCTAACGTTTCCTTGAAAATGTGTATAAGGACACCCCTGAAGAAATGTTTGACCCAGATAGGCGAAATCGGGCTCTGGTAATTAGCATTAAAATTAAAATAACACACACATATATCGACTTTTATAATGCTTACTAGTACTCTTATAAAATAGGTTGTAAATCTAGAAGTAACAAAAGCATCCGATGAAAATTTTCAAAACTTACTGAATGAAACTGATTTTCGAGGACGTCAGGAAAAAATCTTTATTTTAAAAGACAAACTCAACGAACTTCAGAATCGAATCAAGGAATTGGAAGATGAGAATACTGAAAGACCAGTTGAAGATTCAGCGAAGACATCGAAAGTTGAAAAACCACAAGAATACAAGATGTTTGAAAATAAAAAGGTATCTTTATTTAAATATACATATTATAAGAACAAATTTTATGTTATTTTGTTTATATAAGAATCATATATGTAAAATAATCTAGTGGATTTATACCTGGCACTTCAATTGCTGTTTTCCTGCACTGTGCTATATTTGTGCATCTATTAAACTATAGGTATTGGACTAAATAATAGAAACACTTTCGTTTTTTTTACGTTTTGTCGAATATCTCGAAAAATACTTAATATGTTGTTCTTGAATTTTGGGAATAAGAAAAACATGTCTTTCCTCATATTTTCCAGCACGTAGTATGTGAGTATTTTGCATTACTCAAAAACGGTTAGTCATAGAACATTGAAATTTCGTATATAGGATCGTTACAAAATCTAATTGTGCATCTAACAAGACCTCCTTGCTCTAGATATATCCACAATAACTCAAACATTTTTATCATTATGCATTCAATTTTAGGCTTATAACTCAAACTAATTACGAGTAAAAGGGAAATTTTGTCAATAAAATTGTGTAACAGCTAAGGTGTTTACCTCTCTTTTAGTTTTTATAATGACATTTTGCTTCAATATTAAAAAAAGGAATTTTATACTTTAGTAAAATATAATAAAAGTACGCTAAAAGTAACTAAAGTATAAAATTCCTTCTCAAACAAAATAATTTGACTTCAGCGACAGTAACTTTTGTTTTTAATACTGTGTAGAGAAAATGTCTTATATTAAAATGAACTCGAAGAGAAATATTGTGTCAGTTTATTTAACTTATTTCGGGTCACAAAATTGGTCAATATGCATTATATGCTTGAGAGGGGTAAAAAAAAGTACACTTAATACTGCTTTGTTAAATAAATCCTTGTCGAATCATGTTCTTAGACAGACTAAGAACACGATTCAACAAGGATTTATTTAACAAAGCAGTATTAAGTGTACCTTTTTAAGACGGGGATTATTGCTAGTGCTCGGCTACTTTTGCTGCGGAGTGTACGATCCGACTTGTGATCTACGATAGCTGCGATTGTTACAATAATATGCCTCCGTTATTACTTTCTTCTATATGTAATATAGAGAAAGTATTGGATTCGCGAAAATTTTCGACCTCCGTTTTTTGACGGATCTACACGTTTTGGGATGTCCTGAACACGAATTGATAGTTTTTAGAAAATGTCTGTCTGTGCGTCTGTCTGTCTGTCTGTCTGTGTGTCTGTATGATTTTTTTGTGGACGCTGTATCTCACGAACCAATGAATGAAATTTAACTAAACTTGGTATTTAGTTGCAACCTGACATGAACTGGTGCCCATTAGATTTGGGGATCAATAGCTCAACAGGTGGCGCTGTGATCGCATTTTATGAAAATTTTTAACATGGCAGCATAGGACAAAATTCTGTATAAATGAGCATAATGAGAGTTATTTTAAACTTGTGATTGTAAAATTAATATGAATTATTGATAATAGTAGTAGTTAACTAGGAAAAAAAAATTGTGCATGGGGGGGCATCGGTTCCCCCCCTGGGAGGGAAGTACCCCCCGGGGGGTTAAATTTTGAAGATGGGTATCATTCGAAAGATCTCGTCAATACCTTTAAAACGAATGGTTGAACCATAAATCTGTGATAATTTAAAACAAAGTTATCGATTTTTTTTACTTTTAACAAAAAAAAAAAAAAAAAAAATATTTTTTATTTTATTTTTTTTTTAAACGAAATTTTACCAAACTTGGTATTTAGTTGGTCCCCGACATAAACTATTGCTGATTATATTTGGGGATCAATAGCTCAACAGGAGGCGCTGTGATAGCATTTTATCTAAATTTTTAACATGGCAGAATAGGACAAAAATTCGTATAAATGTGCGTAATAAGAGTTATTTTACACTTGTGATTGTAAAATTAATATGAATTATTGATAATAGTAGTACGTAACTAGGAAAAAAATTTTGTGCATGGGGGGGCATCACTTCCCCCCCTGGGGGGAAGTACCCCCCCGTGGGGGGTAAATTTTGAAGATGGGTATCATTCGAAAGATCTCGTCAATACCTTTAAAACGAATGGTTGAATTATAAATCTGTGATAATTTAAAACAAAGTTATCGATTTTTTTTTTACTTTTAACCAAAAAAAAAAAAAAAAAAAAAAAAAAAAAAAAATTCGACTTTTTTTTTTTTTTTTTTTTTTTTTTTTTTTTTTTAAATATTGTTAGTGATTGAATATGTATTAATTTTTACAAAAAAAAAAAAAAAAAAAAAAAATTTTTTCCAATATTGTTACTGATTGAATATGTATAGGAAAATATAGAAGAAAGTCTTGTGGTGGCCACAACATACTAGTTTTTGTTGTGGTTAAAAATTGTATTTTTAATATCAAGATTAAAACTGAGATTTTCCTTTTTCGTAAAGAGAATTTGGCAAAGTTGAAATTTCCAAAAAGGATTTAACATCCAGTATTTCTATCTTAAAATTGCCTTTTTCCCTATATATTCCCATGAACTTTTTTTTTTTTTTTAAACGGTGCATCTTACGAATACTACGTGTTATGGAAAGTTTCAGAAAGCACTAGTCTCTAAATTCTGGGTCTTTTTTGGCGGGTCGATTCTTTCTTACGAGCATTTTGTTGCGGGCGCATTTTTACCGCACAATGTTCTAAGATTTCTCGCTGTGCTATAAGTGGATCCTTAGGTTCATTTTAGTCTAAGAGGCTCCCTATTTCACGTGGTTAATCTAACATTTACTGTTCTATTAAATTTTATCTCTAAGAAATTATTAAATTATCATATATGCCAATATCATCCACATCCTTCTTCTGAAGCGGAACAAGGATTAAAATTTAATATTGCTTCCCCTCTCTCTCCTTATTACTTTCTTCTATATTCAATAGAAGAAAGTATTGGATTCGTAAAAATTTTCGACTTCGAGTTTTTGATGGATTTACACGTTTTGAGAGATGTAGAACACGATTTGACCATTTTTAGAAAATGTCTGTCTGTCTGCGTGTGTGTGTGTGTGACAAAATTTTGTGGCAACTGTTTCTCAGGAACTACTGCGCAGAATTTCGTACAAATTGGTATGTAGTTGCACCTTGACATAAATTAGTGCCTATCAACTTTTGGTAAAAATTGTCTTACAGGTTGCGTTGCCATCCCGCATTTTCTAAATTTTTAACATGGTGATATAGGACAAAATTTTGTATACATGTGCATAAAGAGAATTATTTTTAGTTCCCCATCATACTATAGGTATGGGGAACTTAGGTAATCGTGAAAATTTTCGACCTCGCCTTTTTGACTTTTTTACACGTTTTCAGGTGTGAGGAATCCGAAAATGACAAAATTTGTATGGTGTCTGTTAGTGTGTTAGTCCGTTAGTTTGTTAGTCTGTGTACACGATATCTGAAGAACAAATTGTCGCAGAGAAGTCAGATCAGTTTTAAAATATTACTTTCGACACTGGCAAAGAACCCTATTCATTTGCACCATTCGAATTAAAAAACTTCAGCAGTTACTCGTATTCGAAATTTACGATTTTCTTAACATGCACTGTAAAAAAAACCACAGTAAATTTACAGCAAAAAATGCTGGCAATATGGGTGCCAGCATATTTTGCTGTTAATATACAGCAATTGCGTTTTTCCAAAGAAACAGCAGCTTTGTCAATTTTGCAGTAATTTGTGCTGTTTTTTTACAGCAATTTTGTATTTCAACTTTTACAGTTCTTTTGTAAATTATACAGCATTTTTTGCTGTTTTTTTACAGCAATTTTGTATTTTAGCTTTTACGGCACATTTGTCAATTTTACAGCATTTTCTGCTATTTGTTTTACAGTTGATTTGTATTTTAGTTTTTACAGTAAAATTGTACTTTTTACTGCTTTTTCTGCTGCTTTTTACAGCAGTTTTGGATTTTACACTCCTGCTCAAAAGCTTAGCAAGATTTGCAAACGATCAGTTTTTTTCCATTTAAAAACTTATCTCTCGATGAAATGTTTTCAGACTTTGGGTATTTAAAGAATTGGGTCTTCCTCGTGTTTTTCAGTGAAGATTGGTTTAAGACAACATTTAGGGGGCCGGTAACAAATTGAGAAAAATCAATAATGTTTGTGATCACCGTGTATCATTAAGCAAGCGAAATGAACCATAACTTTGGAATATGTTAATGTGAATCCAATTCAATTTGTAGATGAACTTGTGTGACGATAGCATGTTAAATAACAGAGATATAAGTATTTATTTTAAAGCTAAAAAAGAAAAATAAATCAACATATTTTTCATTTATAATATACAGAGTTTTTAACGCAAATTATTTCCACTTTCAGATAAGTAGGAAAAACACTTTTAAAATAATGTACTGCAATCGGAATTAAAAAAAAATTTAATATCTCGGGAAATATGAGCATTTTTATGAAAAACGTTTTCACTACGCATGTGGGAAAGATTAAAAAAAGTTTTATTGCATAGGTTGAAAGCTAGATATATTGGGCAACTTTTGTCAAAAGTGCATTTGAATAGAGTAAAAATTTAGTAATTTATACGAAAAAGAATGAGCTAGATTTTAGATATTTCCTAGAGTTTGAATTTCTTATGCGGATTTTCACATGCCGCGTAATTAATGTAAAGATACAATTATTTTATCCACTTAGCAAAGGCTCTGTTTTGTGAAAAACCCTTTATCATCTTACAAATCTTAGTAAATAATTATAAAGATGTTAGAGTTACAAGCTTATAAGGGATTTTTCACAAAAATCTACATTTGGAGCGTAGCTGAAATAATTGAATCTTCAAATTAATTATGCGGCATGTGAAGAACCACTTAAGAAATTTCAACTCTTGAAAAATATCTAAAATCTAGCTCTTTTTTTTCTGTATAATTTGCTTAATATTTACTCTATTCAAATGCCCTTTTGACAAATGTTGCCCGATATATCTAGCTTTCAACCTATGCATTTTTTTTCTTTTAATCTTTCTCAGATGCGCAGTGAAAGCGTTTTTCAGAAAAATGCTCAAATTTCATGAGATATTAAAGATATTTAAAATCCGATTACTGTATACTGTTTTAAAAGTGTTTATCCAAGTTATCTGAAAGTGGAAATAATTTGCGTTAAAAACTCTGTATAGTATAAATAAAATAACATGTTGATTTTTTCTTTGTTTGAGCTTTAAAATAAATGCTTATATCTGTGTTATTTAACATGCTATCGTCACACAAATTCATCCACACATTGAACTGGGTCTATTTTAACATATCCTAAAGTTGCAGTTCATTTCGTTCACTTAACGATACAGGGTAATCACAAACATTATTGTTTTTTGTCATTTTATTACCGGCCTCTTAATTGCTGTCATAAACCTATCTTCACTGAAAAACATGAGGAAGACATGAGATTCTTTAAATACTCAATGTTTGAAAACATTTCATCGAGAGATAAATTTTTAAATTGAAAAAAAACTGACCGTTTGCAAATCTTGTTAAACTTTTGAGCAGAAGTGTAATTTTTATAGCACATTTGCAGATACATTGTTTTATTTGCTAAAAGTGCAATTTTAAAGTTAAAAAATTAATATATGCTTCGATACCTCTATTATAACATTATCTTTGACTTTTTATGCATTTTTATTTTTTGGCATCTGTGGATTATCAGGCAAATTCAGTTTTTCTTTATAGTATACCTGCAGTAGATATAACTATATTTTTAGAAAATTTATGATGTTTCATTGCACATAGTATTTTTTATGGTAGAAATTTATATTGTTTCTCTTATGATATGGATAATAAAACTTAGACAGAAAAATTAATCCGGTTATCATATGAAAAATATTTATTTTATTTTATTTTATTTATTTATTTATTTTTATTTTGTTTGTCTGCATAGTGTGATAAAAATTTCTACAACCTTCTACATTCATAAATGCGCATACTCTTGACATTTCAGTGAAATAACCCAGATGCATATCAACATTAATCAGTTCATTAAAATTTAATAACAATGAATTGTGATTTGACCATAAGTAATTTTATATTGCATTTTAAAAATATGTTGGTAAATATTTTTGTGAATGGTGAATAAAGACTTACTGAGAAAACAGAAACAATAAAATTTCTTGAAAAAAAAAAAAAAAAAAAAATGCACTAGATTTTCAAGACTATCTTTAATTTGCCCCAAGTTGCAGACACCTAAGTCCTTTGACATCAATCACATTTAAAACATACACAGTTTTAAAACTTATGTATAACATATTATTCGTACACAAAATAAGATAGACAAACTAAATCTACCAAAAAAGGTAAAAAAAAAAAAAAAAAAAAAAAAATCAGCAAATTTGTATGTGTTTACACATATGTTTATTTAAATTCAAAAATTAAACTCGTGAGATCACTATATAAAAAAAAAAAAAAAAAAAAAAAAAACCTTTTTTGTTATAAAATTTTGCGTCAGATTTTTTTTAAGATATTCTATTTTCGTTTACCGATGTATATTCTGAAAGGAAATTTAATAATTCAACAAATAAAAATTCAATTTTCAATGGCATACAAAATATATGAATTAAAAAACTTTTACTGATTAAAAGAGCTTTAAAAAAAAATCTATAAATTTTCCCTCCTGTTTCATGTCGTTGGTTTTAATATTATATTTTTTTTTTTTTTTTTTTGATTCACTTAAAAATTCCTATCGCAGAATTGTTATATTAAACATATTAACCCTTTGCCGGTTCTATTTAATTTCACTCCTCTTGCCAGTGTTATAAATTTAGGATTTCTTTTATTCAATATCCACCATGAAAATTTAACTGTTTCGGTTCCCTAATCATTTCGAAGATTATTTGTCCATTATATATATCAAATATCACTCCTGAAAATCATTGGTGATAGTTGAAAAAAAGTAGCCCTAAATTTTGTAACACTGCTTAGAACGTTTTAGAGAGTTAGGGCCGACAAAGGGTTAAAATAAAGCTGAAAGATCTCTTAAGGAATGGCAGTTTGTGAAGTGACGTAAGATGAAGAGGTATAATAACAGAAGCTAATTTTTTTTTTCTGTATAACTATTTTCAAACAAAAGAAATAAAAATAAAAATAAAATAACAGAATAATAATAATAATAATGAAAAAATAAATATTGTAATATTATAGCTAATTTGTGTTTTAAAACTACAGTTAAAAAAAAAAAAAAAAAAAAAAAAAAAAGAAAAGAAAAGAAACTTGTATATGCTTACAAAAAGTGGGAGAAAAAATGGTAACATTTTGTTTACGACATATCTTTTCATTAATAGTCATTGCTGATAAGAAGTGTAGAAAACTAAAATGATGATTTTGTTTCCCTTTTGACTGACATTCTTAAATTTTGAAGTAACAGGGAAAAAGCTCTTCATTAATTATATAATATATATATGCAAAATAATTTTTAGAAATTTGAATATATGTAGTTAAAATTTTTGAACATTTATAAATAAAAATGATTTTATAAATGTGTCAAAAGAGGATTTTAGAACAAATAAATATAGGCAGAATAAAGATAATATTTAATTGATTGAAAATTTTCAACTTACTTACCATATATGTTGAAAATTAAAAAAGAAAAAAAAAATGGAAAAATTATGAGTTATTTTCTCAAAAAAAAAAAAAAAAAATAAATAATAATAATAATAATAAATAAATAAAATAAATAAATAAATAAATAAATAAATCGAAAATTTATGAGTTATTTTCTTAAAAAAAAAAAAAAAAAAAAAAAATCAAAAGCCTCCTTTCCCCTTTCCATTCTTCTTTCTCTTCTTTCTTTCTTTCTTTCTTTTTTTTTTTTTTTCAAGCGTTAATAAAAATTCAACATTTTATGTATACTATTCTTGCATTTACATGTAATACGAAGCTAAAAGGTAATTATCTAAAACATTAATATGGAACATAATTACAGCAATACCACGTGAAAACTACAATTAAAAATGTTTAATTTTTAAACGAACTTATATACATTTATTAAATATTTTGTATGACATTTATTTACATATCAAAACCATTCATAATTCGATAGGTTATTCATCAACAATTACAACGCGCGGGGCATGACTCCATCTTTAATGCTATTTTTTTCTATGTTTATTTTCCATGCTGGGGTTGATATTCATCAAGCACCTGGAATAAAAGATATAAAAAAATTTTCATTTAGAAAACAATAATCTCAAAGGAATTGTGTTTTACCTTTGAAAATATTACACAGAGAGAAACAGCATAGGGCTATATATGTATATATATGTATGTATACACGCAACATTGTGCATAATAGATAACTTCTTAACTTCATCTATAATTTAATTTTTTATTTCATTTGGCAGAAAAACTGACCAATTTTCATAAAAATCAAAATTTATTGGTAGAATAAAATCTGCTTTTATCATTAACTTTGCCCCAATAATTTCCTTCTATTAATTTTTCTTATATAATTATGAGAAATGCCAGCTTTAACCCGATCCACCAGTGGCCAAGAGGTTCTTCTGAAAGCTGGTAGACGTAAGGTGACAATTTCGACCGCAGGTTGCGCTCGTCTGCCTAGACGTTCCGAATTTCCAGTAGTTTTCTTCAAAACTTGAGTAAATATGATTTAGGACTCCGGCGAAAAAAAAAAAAAAAAAAAAAAAAAAAATCTGGAGTGACTCCACTCGACTTTCCGAACATTGAGTAATTAACAGTTTTGTAGATAAAGTAAAGAAAGAGGAGTTAAACAAACAAAAGAGAGAAAACCATAATAGAGTGTTTGAGTATTTTTCTCCATCTATTACATGATGTTTTATTTAACGCTACTGAACTTTGAGCCCATAGATCATAATGATAAAGAATTTTTCGTTGTGTCCCTGTAAAAACCTATAAATGCTAGATTCACCAAAATGCTTATAGTTAGTGCAACAGTGATTTATAATACTCATATAAATTTTCAGCTCAATTCAATAAGGCGTTTAGATGCTATCGTACTTTTAAAAATTTAGTCCCATAGGCCATAATGATAAAAAATTTTTCTTTGTGTCCCTGTAAAAAAACTGTAAGTGCTAGATTCACCAAAATCTATACAGTTAGTTCAACTGTGATCTATAACATGTGTACAAATTTTTTGCTCAGATTAATAAGGCGTTTAGACGCTATCACACTTTTAAAAATTTGGCCCCATAGGCATAATGATAAAGAATTTTTCTTTGTGTCCCTGTAAAAAAACTATAAGTGCTAGATTCTCCAAAATCTATACAGATTGAGTATTTGTGACCTATAATATGTGTATAAATTTTTTGCTCAATTGAATAAGGCGTTTAGATGCTATCGCACTTTTAAGATTTTGCTCCCATAGGCCATAATGATAAAGAATTTTTCTTTGTGTCCCTGTAAAAAAAACTATAAGTGCTAGATTCACCAAAATCTATAGGGTTCGTACTATGGTGACTTACAATATGCGTACCAACTTTCAGGTTAATCGAACAAAGCGTTTAGACGCTAGAGTGTTCACTCACAGACATACACACATACACACACATACATACATCATCGTAAGAATAGTGAAAACGGACTCAGGGGACCTCAAAACGCATAGAAACATCAAAATCTCGAATTCGGATTTTTGACATGATTACAATACTTTCCTCACTATAGTGTTCGGAAAGTAAAAACTGGTGAGGGCGCTCTCCTTAGACCAAGGCACATAGCGCAGTCAATTTGTCTTAACCCCAACACCGCCACACCTTTTTTTTTTTTTTTTTTTAACCCCGTAATTCAAATTAAATTTTCTTAAAAGCACATGCATTTTTATTAAGTCCCCACCTTCCCATATAACACATAATCCATATTTCTCTTCATCAAAATCAAATGTTGCTGCTGTAATAGCTTCAGTATCTGGACACTCAACACACGCTTTTAGCAAACAATTTTTATTGTTAACATGACATAAACATTTCATTAGAATATTTCACAAGCTAAATAAATCAATTATTAACCCAATAAACATTGTTATTTAGTTTTTCAATTTATTTTAAATAGATATATACTTCATTTTCCACAAAAATGATTAAAGGTTTTTGTTCAAAATTGTTTAATGCCCAGAAAGAGACATCTGCTTGTCACGAATAACAAGAAACTGTCTCTTCCCCTTCTTTGAAAGGCATATCAAAATATTTATTCAGGAACAATGATATCTTAGTTTGTTTAAAAGATTATTCTGAACCACTGATTTATATACACATAGGAAAAGAAATTGTTATAAATTTTGCACAATATTTTAGAAAAATAGTTACGTAAATAAAAAGACCTTTTAGGGGAAAAAAGTTTAGAGACATTTCACTTAGTAATGATCCTTTTATTACTTATTTAACTTTTTAAAAAAATAATCTATGATGGTGATCAGACATATCCTTCCTGAGGTGAGATGGAATCACGTTTAGAACGCTATTCCATAAAACAATCAAATGAGCAAATAAATAAATAAATAAATAAATAAATCTTTTTCAGACGTTCCCAATTTATTTTTTATTTTGAAACATTTTAAAATCTTGTGCAATGAATTTCATATTTCATTTTGAGCAAAATGTTTCATATACAAGGAAAACAAATGCGGAAAAATATTTTTAAATTATGAAAAGTATGAAAAATTTTGAGAAAACTCAATCATTAATTCATTATTTTTTCATGCAATGGGCCAATTCGTATTAAAATTTTTGAGATATATGTTATTAATGTAAAATTTCCAAGAAATAAATAGAAACGTAACTTTCGCTTGAAGTCACAGTAAGAAAATCATAATTTAAATGTAGTTTCTATGAGAGTAATAAATTAAATATCTCTGCTTTAAACTGAAAAAAAAAATTAAACACTTATTAGCAAAAATTGAAAAAAAAAAAAAAAAAAAAAGAGAGAGAGAGAGAGGGGGGGGGGAGACGGAGAGAGAGAAATAATTTCAGGAAGAAATTCAACTCTGAAAATTAAGCCTATAAAAATCGCCATTTTTAAAAAGAAAGACCTGACAAAAATAAGCAAATTTAAAACTAACTCTAAACGGAAATCGATTAACTTAAAACGACGTTTTTCAAAACTAGGACGAGTTTAACATTGCTTGAGAAAAAAAAATGATGAAAAAAAGAAAAAAATTCTAGAAATCTCTTTTAAAATACAAGTTTGTATTATACATACTAATTCCATAAGTTTAATACCAATAATAAAAACAGTGTTTAAAATAGAACAAGAAATCTATAAACTTTCATAAATAATACAGTAGGCAAAATAATCTGATTAAGTAAAAATTATATTGTACTTTATCTCAACAAATAATACAAAAATTTACATTTCATGATAAAAATTTCTATCGTACTTAATAATTATACAATAGGTTGTATAAAATAATGGAAGATTTATGACTGGATCTTTGTGAATCAAGTATACAAGTCTCATACATTTATGACAATAAAAGAATACAAAACAATTAAAATTGCACTTACCAGAAATTGAAGAGCAGGAATTAAAATTCACCTGCTTGAAGTTTCAGCTTCCTTTTGTCGGAATCTCTGGATAATAAAATAATGGCGCACGCAGCCGTAGAACAACCAGATATAAAACATCAGCAGACGATTTCACAAATTACAGTAAAAAACCTAAAATGCTGTTTTTCCTCAGCTTGCGAAAAATTTACAGCAGATTATGCTGTTTTTCTCCCGTTTTTTTTTACAGTGTGGGAGAATAGGACAAAAATTCACTTAAACATGCATTAAATGAAAACTTTTTACTGTAAAAATGCCAGACCAGTTTTAAAATATCAGTTTTGATGCCGGAATGAACATCAGTAACTATAAATATGCTACTTTGAAAATTTCGCAAGTTATTGGATATTTATGAATTTCTTAACATGGCAGTATAAGGCAAAATTCCACATAAACGTCAATTTTGCGAGACATTTTCATCGTAAAGATGTCAGACTACTTTTGAAATATTATTTAGGACACTGGCATGAGTATTTATGACTATGAATTTTCCAATATAAAAATTTCGTAAGTTATTGGAAATTTACGAATTTCTTAACATGACAGAATAGAGCAAAATTTCACATAAACGTCAATCTTGAGGGATATTTTCCTCGTAAAGATGTCAAACCACATTCGAAATATTATTTAGGATACTGACATGAATACCATAGAGTATAATTTTTCCAATTAAAAAAATTCGTAAGTTATTTGGAATTTACGATTTACTTACAATGGCAGAATAAGGCAAAATCGAGCATAAACGTCCATTTTAAGGATCATAAATATATCAGACAATTTCAAAATAACATTTATGATTGACTACAAATATTCTAATAGGAAAATTTCGTAAGTTATTCGAAATTTAAGATTTTATCAACATAGCAAAATGGAGAGATATTTAATAAAAATACGCATTTTTAGGAAAGTTGCATTGGAAATAGTAGCATGAAAATAAACTACGAAATTGATCCCAATAAAATAAATTAATAGATTAGAATAAGGTATCGAACTGAATGGTGGGTAGTCTATTAGGCGAGGATTTCGTTCTGTCACTGTGTCAAGCATTTGGTCAAATTCATTTCTCTTAACATGTATATATTAAGTACTGTACAAGAAATTTATGAGAACATACATATGATGGGAAACTGAGCAGAGTCCACCTATGCCAACTAGTTTAGTAATCATTATGAAATTTACAAGAATTATTTATAATAGAGATAGTCAGCTGGGAAAATTTTTTTGTATGTGTAAGAGCTTCGCCACTCCCCCCTCCTGGGGGTAAAGTCCCCCCTCGAGGGGAGTAAATTTTCATGATGGGTATCTTTCAAAAGAGCTCGCCAATACCTTTAAAACGAATGGTTGAACCATCGATCTGCGATAATTTAAAATAAAGTTATCGATTTTCTTCATTTTTAACAAAAAAAAAAAAAAAAAAAAATTTTTTTTTTTATGTTATATTGACAATAAAATTGACTTTTTTTGGATATTTAGTTTTATACTACTTCTTTAATATGGAAATCGTCTGCATTATCATGGAAGATAGTTTTTTTAAATAATAATTTTAATAAATCATTTTTACTGAGTGAATTTGTATAGGAAAATATAGAAGAAAGTCGTGTGGTGGCCACAACATACTAGTTTTTAACTGCTCTTAGAAGGGGAAGCAGCATTGGAAATTTAATGCCTAATGACCAGATAAATTTTGAGACAAGATTTGTAGCTCGGTAAATACAGGTTAAAATTTAGGAATATAAAAATTTCAAAAAAGTGAATTTAAATTTAACAAGTGAAAAAAAAAAAAAAAAAAAAAAAAATATATATATATATATATATATATATATATTTATATCAACATGTTTATGATTTTAATGAAAGTTGCATAAATGTTATTTTTGGTTTATAAAGAATTACAGTGATTGTTACGTATATATGGGGGAGGGGAAGCTAGTGAGCCAGAGGGAAAGAATATGATTGCTTTCATCACATTATATTATCTTGTTTAATAAGAAATAATAAGATAAATATCACTTACACTTTATGGAGAATTTCAGTGAGTGTTACATACATCTGGGTAGGGGCTATGGAGCATAGGGGGGGGGGATACTTGTTTTTATTTACTTCAGATTTACTTTAGATTTAATGGAAATTTGTATAAATGTAATTTATTGTTTATAAAAAATTACATACAGATTTACATGTACCAAAGGTGGGGGAGGGAGCAGATGAAAAATAAATGATTCTTTTATACTGACCTGTTACCGATTTTAATAAACTTTATAGAAATACTACTTCCTGTTTATAAAAATATACAGGGAATATTACACGTATCTGGATTGGACTAGCGGACAGAGGAAAAGAAAATGCTTATTTTTATATCACTCTGTTACCGATTTTAAGAAATCATTATAAAAATGTCACTTTCTGTTTATGATATACTACGAAGCAGGTTCCATGTACATAGAAAGCTAGAGGGGGAGGAGGGCAGATTTCGTGAAAATGATTATTTTTGCATGACGCTTCTACCTATCTCACTCTAATCTACATAAATAAAGCAAAGAGTTTTTTGGGAACAAATTCAGGTGGACCACTCCTATTTTTGATTGGTCTAGATTTAACTACTTTGGTGATGAAAGTTGGCCATTTTATTTAGTAAAAACTGATGATTTTTTAAAAAAGATGCATAGATGTTATACTTTTAAAAAGAGCTCTAAAAATTGTTCATTTTTTATGTGGACACTATTTATATCAAGTTATTAAAGATATTACGTTGCAAAGTTTTCTTTTAATTAATTAAAATATGAAAATGAATATTAGTTATAATTTAATAGTCCCCCCCCCCCTTCAAAAAAAAAAAAAAAAAAAAAACATTTAATTAAACGTGAACATTAAGAAATTATAAAAAATTAAATTATTCCTCTCACAAAAATTGACATCATCATCACTTTAAAGTTTTCTACACATTGATAAAGTGCTAATGTAGTTCTATTGCTGTAAAATTCAACAGAAAATTTAAAAACATGGTATATAAAACTTTTTTTTTTTTTTTTTTTAAATCTTATAATTATTTATAATTTTGTTATCATTTCGGCGATGAGTTGATATGGGTAATGGGTATCGTAAATGCATAAGTAAACATTTTGGCGAGAAACGTCCGAGCTACTTCAATGCCAAATTTCAAATTGCGCCAAGAGGTCCAAGCTGTTTCAATGTTTTTGCACATTTTTTCTCAATTTTATTTTAAATATTTTTGTAATGCGAGTGAGAAATAATATTATAGTTTTAAAAAATTAAAGAACACGCTTTTATAGAAATGTGAACTAAAAAGCACAAAATATCTATCTTAGTATTAAAATGCAGGGTAAGAGAAAATCGTGTGAGTGACACACCATAATATTCACATACATTTAAATCTTTAATTAAAATAATTTAGAATTAAACAAATACCATTTTAAAAATCTCTCCCCTGACTGGGCTCGAACGCTAGACCATTAGGTTCGTAGCGCGGTGCTTTACCTCACGGCTACACCGTTCACGTTGAGAAATTTTTTTTTTTTACAATATAGATTTTTGTTTGTTCACAGAGCGGTTACAAACATACAAACAAACATACATACAGGTGAAGCTAATAAAAGCGTGTTAAAAAAGGAAAAGCATTTTTTTTTTTTTATTGGTCTAATTATACAAAATATCTCTTGTAAAATATTATGCGTTTTCCGTTCTGTTTATTATCAAAAAGAAAATGACTAATGCAATTTTTCCTGTATTATTGACATTTCTATAAATTAAATTAAATTATCCAGTACCATGACGTTGCAGTGAAGAAGTCTCTGCTGAAGTCAGCGAGGGCCCGAAGCGAAGTTTTTAAGCCATTTCAATGTATTTTCTTTTTTAGTTCTAATTTGTAGAACGGTATAAAAAATATTGATTCTTTTTTAAATTAATTTAAATATAGTGACTATCGAAGCGGGCAAAGCCTGCTAGTTCTACAATATTTAATTTTTATTTTTAGTAATCATACTTAATAATCTAAATTACTGTATCTATGTTCAATAAATATAATTTAACTTTAATACTTTATTTTATAATATATTATATAATAGACATTTATGACACAAATTATTTCGAAATGCCAGAAATTTATCAGCAACTATTTAATCTTTTAATAGAAATTGACCTCTGAATGAGGGTTAGTTTTAAGGGAGAAAATTAATATTTCGTCTTAAGAAGTCTTTTATTGTGACATAAAAATAGTCAAATAGTACTTTTTTTTAAAAATATATTTTTCTAGTATACATGTATATGTGCAAAGCAGGTGCCGATTTTAGCTTTCCCCATTTTCCACTAAAATAATGCCCCTCTCCCCTTATTTTCCCTTACAACAATCGGTATATGGAAATATTTGGACATGTTAAAACCTATTGACAAGTTTTCTTTAGTAAAGATTATATTTTACTGAATGATATTTATACACACAAAAGCAAACGAACAGAGTGGCATAGAATATTCTTAAATCTCAAGATTGTTTTTGGAAATTCGAAAAGAATTTATTCTTACGTAAAAACATACTTTAAATTAATAAGTATTCATTAAATACAATTTAAAATACTCTAAGTTAGTGAAATTGAAAAATTGATAATTATTAATAGCTTTTCTGAGTAAAACAATAACATTTAAATAAATTTTTCGAGGAAAATAATATGAATCAAATACCATCAGGCATTTAAAAAATCTTATGCTATTTCAACTCTTCAGTTGCTTATATATATATATATATATATATACATATAAAGTTGATTTTTCATTTTATTTGCTTTTGGTTTTCTAATTTCTGCTAAAGATTAAATTATAATTTCCTTACTTTCACAAAAGTTACCACCTACTGTGCATCAACCACCTATTGCCTCTCTACCCCTCCCTCCCCCAGAGACAGAGTATATATATATACCAATCATCGTAAATTTTCCTAGAAAGTAAATGATATTTACAATAAATTTTATTGAAATGTATTATTATTATTATTTAAAATAATAATAATAATAATAAATTTCTTTCTTTTTGTCTTCCAGCAACCCCCCCCCCCCCGGCGGCACACACACACACAAATGTAACCCTCACTGTAATTTTTACTTTCTCTTACCCATAAGGTAGAGAAAGTATTGTTTTTGGGTCAAATTTTCGAACGCGAGATTTTGTTATATTTACATGTTTTGAGGTTCCCTGAATACGAAAATCATGTTTTTAGCAAATGGTCTGCGTGTCTGTGTGTGTGTCTGTGTGTGTGTCTGTGTGTCTGTCTGTTATCAGCATATCTCAAAAACAAATTATGGCAGAAAGTTCAAACTTGGTATTCTAAATGTGTATCATATAGAGATGCTACAGTAAGCTTTTCGTTAAGATCAAGCAAATGCTTCGTGTACAGGGACAATCAAGAGAATTCTAATACATTTCGTCTATGGGGGAAATTGCAGGAAAATAGAGTTTAACGTCTATAGACTGCACTAAACCAAATGAAACAAATATAAATATTTTGTAATAGAGACAGTTAACTGGGAAAAATTTTTTGTGTATGTAGGAGCCTCGCCTCCCCCCCTGGGGGGGAAGTCCCCCCTCGAGGGGAGTAAATTTTCATGATGGGTATCTTTCAAAAGAGCTCGTCAATACCTTTAAAACGAATGGTTGAACCATCGATCTGCGATAATTTAAAACAAAGTTATCGATTTTTTTTACTTTTAACGAAGAAAAAACTTAGAAAAAAAATCGTACTTTTTTTTTTTATTTTTATTTTTATTTTTATTTTATATTGAGAATAAAATGGGCTTTTTGGATATTTGGTGTTATACTACTTCTCTAATATGGAAATCGTCTGCTTTATCATAAAAGACAATTTTTTTAAATAATAATTTTAATAAATTATTTTTTAATAACCAAATAAAATTCTATATAAATGTAGGTGCATTAATGAAACGGGGGGTCGAGGGGGCGGTAGCCCCCCTCACACAGAACTAATTATCATATAAAACTCTTCAGAAGCCTAATATGAATTGTTTAACATAGGTTTACATAACAGTACTCGTTATCTTACCTATTAATCTGCAACCTGTATTTATAGTATTAAATTTCAGGGTAAGAGAAAGTCGTGTGAGTAACACACCAGATTATTCATTAACAATAAGTGATATATGAACAAAATTTGAACAAAAATCGATAATAGGGTGGTATATATATATTTTTTTAACTTTTCAGTTTAACCCTTTACCCCCCTTCAAGTATATGTCACTCACTGTAATTTTAATAAAGAGTAAGTGATAGTTATACAAAGTTTCATAAAAATAGGTAACATGATGATATAAAAAACATCATTTTTCCACTCTGTCCCCCATCCTTCTTTAGCAATCCTCCTCTCCCCCAGATATGTGTAACACTCACTGTACTTTTTCTTAGACAGAAAGTGATATATTTAACATGATGATGCGAAAACATCCATTTACCCCCTCTGCCATTCCCTTAGCCCCCTCCCCCCTCTATCTAATATATGTGTAATACTCACTATAATATTTCTTAAATATTAAGTAGTATTTCGCTCACCACCCCTCGGTTCACTTCACTTATTAACCCCTGTGAGACTTTTCACTGAATAGGAATATATAGTGTACAACATAAAACAAAAGCGTAGAAAAATATTATAGAAATTCCCATATTTAATGTCAAATTAAAATAAACTAGCTGGAACCCGTCGAATTCGACGATCACTTTATTGACCGTAATGTTTCAAAAAACGTCGCATCATTATTTAAATGTATTTCAAGTTAAAACTTCTAATATAATTTACTACATTACACTTAAAAAAAAGAAAGTCAGAAAAATGCTTATAAATAGAAATACTATATATAACATCACTTTCTACAAAGTACTGTCAATGTGACGTCAAACAGACTTCAAATAAACAGATGCTATCTTTTATTTTCTATTTCGTTTAATACTAAGATTATATGTTAGCTGACCCGTCCGGCGTTGCCCGGGCCCATGATACCTTAAATTTGTATTATTTTATACCTTTAACTCGATTTTGTTTGAATTTCTGTTTTAAAATGAAAACATCACGAAAAGAATAATCATTTGTAAAAAAAAAAAAAAAAAAAAAAAAAAAAACCCTTAAACAGAACGGAACTCGGGTTCGTGACCCAGTGCCTGCGGCACGTATATGCAAGCCGCTAATACCATGAAAAAATTCTCAAAAATTAACCTTGAACCGAACGAACCTCTGACTCGTGTTACCGCTGCCTGTGGCTGCGGCACCGTATAGCAGGTAAGCTACGCAGGCGCTGCAAAATCTACTTTCCTCCACCAGGGAGCGCAGTATGTTGTATACGAACATCACCAATCGCCTTGTATTTCCAAGACCTTTCAAATAAGGTTTCACATGGTGGTGTCAACTGCAAAATCCTTTAGTTGCACTTTCCACCACCAGGGGGCACAGTCTGTTCTATAGGAACATCAACAACGGTCAAGAAATACCAAGGCCTTTAAAATAAGGTTCAACATGATAGGGCCCACTACAAAATCACTTAGTTCCACTTTTCACCACCAGGGGCGCCCTATATTATATACAAACATCCCCAATCAACATGAAATTTCAAGACCTTTATCAACAACCGCCTTGAATTTCCAAGACCTTTTAAATAAGGTGTCACATGGTGGTGTAAGCTGCAAAATCCTTTAGTTGCACTTTTCACTGCCAAGGGGCGCAGTGTGTTCTGTACGAACATCACCAACGGTCAGGAAATACCAAGACCTTTAAAATAAGATGTAACATGATAGGGCCCACTACAAAATCACTTAGTTCCACTTTTCACCACCAGGGGGCGCCCTATGTTATATACAAACATCCACAATCAACATGAAATTTCAAGACCTTTATCAACAATCACCTTGAATTTCCAAGACCTTTTAAATAAGGTGCCACATGGTGGTGTCAGCTGCAAAATCCTTTAGTTGCACTTTCCACCGCCAGGGGCCCAGTGTGTTTTGTACGAACATCACCAACGGTCAGGAAATACCAAGACCTTTAAAATAAGATGTAACATGATAGGGTCTGCAGCAAAATCACCTAGTTCCATTTTTCACCACCAGGGGTCGCACTATATTGTATGCAACAGAAAGTGATTTTTTAGTATTCGACTCTAGTCCCCATATGTACAATTTCTTCACCGTGAAGGAATTTGAAGCTTAGTTAAGCTCGTAAACGTGTTTTTAACCCGTTTCCCAAACGGCTGGATAACGGTTTCCCACCCGTTTCCCCCAGAGGAGAAACGGTCCCCCCCCCCGGGGGGGGTAACCGTTCGATTTTTTTTTATTTTTCTCTTCTCATAGCAGATCTACAGACCAAGACCTTTCTTTAGACACCTCAACCAAATTTTTACACCGAGTAGTTCTCTCAATATAGTGGAGACAGGCAAAAACATGTTTCAAATTAATATATAGATAATAATATTTAATACCACATTTTTTACTTCCATTACCCTACTACCGTAGGTAATGGAAGTATTGTATTCGGTCTGAAAATTCGATATCGGGTTTTCACCTGATTTACACGTTTTAAGGTCCCCTGAGTCCAAAAAAGTGGTTTTTGGCAATTGGTCAGTGTGTATGTATGTGTGTATGTGTGTGTGTATGTATGTGGAGAATCTTCTGGCTATTATAGCTCAGAAACTAATAAAGATAGAGCTACGAAACTTTAGAATTCAAATACGTCTGGCGTACAGATGAAATTTCCAAATTTTGGTGAAAATTGAAAAACCGGAAGTGGGACATCGGAAACCGGAAGTTGGACCGTAAGTCCGTATCTTAAAAACGGCTCTAACGAATTTTCTTCAAACTTGCTATATAAACACTCTATTAGATGTCCTTTCGAATGATATAGTTGGTTAGTTCAAGAAAATTGATAGGCGTCCTGTATAAATAGCTCAATTTCAGGCCTCCCAAGGGCGTTCCTTTAAAAACGGTTGTACGGATTTTTTTCAAACTCCCCATTTTAACTCAATTTTAAATATGCTTTTGTATGTAATTATTGTTTTCCTGTCAATAATTGAGTTTAACCGGAAATGGGACATCGGAAACCGGAAGTGGGACCGTAAGTCCGTATCTCAAAAACGGCTCTAACGATTTTCTTCAAATTTGCTATATAAACACTCTATCAGATATCCTTTCGAATGATATAGTTGGTTAGTTCATGAAAATTGATAGGCGTCCTGTATAAATAGCTCAATTTCAGGCCTCGCAAAGGCGTTCCTTTAAAAACGGTTGTACGGATTTTTTTCAAACTCGCCATTTTAACTCACTTTTAAATATGCTTTTGTATGTAATTATTGTTTTCCGGTCAATAATTGATTTTTTGTGAAAGCTGGTATCTCAAAAACGGCTCTAACGATTTTCTTTTTTGGTCACTTTTATGTTTTCTTATCACATTATCTCTCAAAAATGCATATAATACATGTAATAGCGGGTAATGGAAGTCGTGTGGTTGTTTCACACCAGATTTTTTGTTTTTAAATGAAATATTATGCTTAAAATTATCTTTTTTAGTTCCCCATCATACTATAGGTATGGGGAACTTAGGTAAACGTGAAAAATTTCGACCTCGGTCTTTTAACATTTTTATACGTTTTCAGGTGTGAGGAATCCGAAAATGACAAAATTTGTATGGTGTCTGTCTGTAGGGTGTCTGTTAGTGTGTCAGTCCGTTAGTGTGACAGTGTGTTAGTCCGTTAATTTGTTAGTCTGTTAACACGATATCTCACGAACAAATGATCGCAGAGAGGTCAGATCAGTTTTAAAATATTACTTTCGATACTGGCAAGAACCCTATTCATTTGCAACATTCGAATTAAAAAACTTCGTAAGTTATGAGAAATTTACGATTTTCTTAACATGGGAGAATAGGACAAAATTTCACTTAAACGTGCATTAAATGGAAACTTTTTACTGTTAAAACGTCGGACCAGTTTTAAAATATCAGTTTTGATGCCGGAATGAACATCAGTAACTATAAATATGCTACTTTGAAAATTTCACAAGTTATTGGAAATTTACGAATTTCTTAACAGGGCAGAATAGGTCACAATTTGGCCATAAACATCGGTTTTGAGGGATATTTTCATAGTAAAGATGTCAGACTACTTTTGAAATATTATTTAGAACACTGGCATGAATATTAATGACTATGAATTTTCCAATATAAAAATTTCGTAAGTTTTTGGAAAATTACGAATTTCTTAACATGGCAGTATAGAGTAAATTTCACATAAAACGTCTATCTTGAGGGATATTTTCATCGTAAAGATGTCAAACCACTGTTTAAATATTATTTTGGATACTGGCAGGAATATCATAGACTATGATTTTCCCAATTAAAAAAAATTCGGAAGTTATTCGGAATTTACGATTTACTTAAAATGGCAGAATAAGGCAAAATTGAGCATAAACTTCCATTTTGAGGATCATAAATGCATCAGACAACTTCAACATTACATTTATGATATTTTAGTTCCCCATCATACTATAGGTATGGGGAACTTAGGTAACCGTGAAAAATTTCGACCTCGGTTTATTGACATTTTTATACGTTTTCAGGTGTGAGGAATCCGAAAATGACAAAATTTGTATGGTGTCTGTCTGTAGGGTGTCTGTTAGTGTATCAGTCCGTTAGTGTGTCAGTGTGTTAGTCCGTCAGTTTGTTAGTCTGTTAACACGATATCTCACGAACAAATGATCGCAGAGAGGTCAGATCAGTTTTAAAATATTACTTTCGACATTGACAAGAACCCTATTCATTTGAAACATTCGAATTAAAACATATCGTAAGTTATGAGAAATTTACGATTTTCTTAACATGGGAGAATAGGACAAAATTTCACTTAAACGTGCATTAAATGGAAACTTTTTACTGTAAAAACATCGGACCAGATTTAAAATATCAGTTTTGATGCCGGAATGAACATCAGTAACTATAAATATGCTACTTTGAAAATTTCGCAAGTTATTGGAAATTTACGAATTTCTTAACAGGGCAGAATAGGTCAAAATTTGGCCATAAACATCGGTTTTGAGGGATATTTTCATAGTAAAGATGTCAGACTACTTTTGAAATATTATTTAGAACACTGGCATGAATATTAATGACTATGAATTTTCCAATATAAAAATTTCGTAAGTTATTGGAAAATTACGAATTTCTTAACATGGCAGTATAGAGCAAAATTTCACATAAACGTCTATCTTGAGGGATATTTTCATCGTAAAGATGTCAAACCACTGTTTAAATATTATTTTGGATACTGGCACGAATATCATAGACTATGATTTTTTCAATTTAAAAAAATTCGGAAGTTATTCGGAATTTACGATTTACTTAAAATGGCAGAATAAGGCAAAATTTAGCATAAACTTCCATTTTGAGGATCATAAATACATTAGACAACTTCAAAACTACATTTATGATATTTGTTTGAACATGATTGAATACAAATATTCTAATAGGAAAAATTCGTAAATTATTCGTAATTTACGATTTTATCAACATAGCGAAATTGTAAAATTTTCATATAAATATGAATTTTGAGGATTATTGCATTGGAAATAGTAGCATGAAACATAAACAACGGAATTGACCCTGATAAAATAAATTAATAGATTAGAATAAGATAAAAATATGGAAGTGAACGGTGGATAGCCTATTAGGCGGGGATTTCATTCTGTCACTGCGTCAAGCTTTGGTCAAATTCATTTCTTTTAACATGATTATAATATGTCTTCCACTAGAAATTTATGAGAACTTAAATATGATGGGGAACTGAGCAGAGTCCACCTATGCCAACTAGTTTTTTTTTTTTTTTTTTTTAAGGATAGAAAAGAAATTCATAATATCTAGACCATTTTGTTTTACAACTTTAGTAATCGTATATGACCCCCTTGTCAACTTTTAAATTTTTGTCATTATTTGGCGATAAATTTTGTCGTGTAGTTTTTTTTTTTTTTTTAATAAGGGGGGGGGGGAATGTAGTACTTATAATCTAAAGCCTATACTTTTTCCTAATACCTCTACTTTTTTCTAATGCTTATACTTTTCAGGTGAATTTTTTCCTTGCCATAATTAGAAATATGAAATGTGTCCCAGAAATGTCTAATTATGTAATGTTAAAAAATTATCAGTGTGAAATTACAAGATTTATAAATGAGTTGGATTTTGACTCTATTTGGAACAACTTGCAGGTTGGTCCACAACTTTATTTGGCGATTTTCTTTTGATGATCACGACGAAATGCGATTTTTGGAAGTGGTTGCCATGGGTTCAAAACCTGAACAAAGCGAAAACGCGTTTTTCAAAATGCGTCTCTTTTGAAATGTACATAAAAAAATGAAGCCCATTTTTAACATTAATAAAACAAATATTTGAAATTAACTTTCCTTACTTTGCATAAAAAAATAACAAGGATCATCAATATGCATAAATATATATATATATATATATATGCTTCCCGTACATTTAAACCACTTACATGTTCTGCATTAGCTGAGAAAATACGATTATGTAAACCAGATTTCCTAATCCACATTTTTTCAAAAATTCCAAAATCGTTTACCTCTCTAAACAATTGACTGGAAAAAAATTCTAATACATTCACCTTCTTTTCCGAAAATAAGCCTATCTTTCGTTAAATAAAATAGCAAAAATAGAATATTAAAATCCGATTCATAAAAAATGCTATTTTGGAAATCAAGTTTCCAAACTTAAATTCAGTAACTTTTTAAAAAACTTATGCTGACTTATAGTGGGTAATGAGAAATCACGTTATTATTCACGAGAAAGAGCTGATTAAAAAACTGATAAACAACATAAGAAATTTCTAGTAATCCGCGTTTGTAATGATCGATAGATGGCGCTCTCTGAACACTGCAGTTGTTAGTAAATATAACAGCCACGTGTAATATTATTCTTTCTCCGACATTTCATCATGGAAAGTCCATTGCATAATATGAGGATATGCAGTGGTGTGATAATTTCACCTTAGCCCACCAGAGGGCGAGCATTTCATTACAATCGCGGATAGAAATATTTTTTTTCTTAATGCAAAGCTTTACAAAGTAAGCGTATTCACTACAATGGAGCAATGGGTAGTAAGGCTCCTATATATGCGAGCTGGCGCATCCGACATTTTTTTGCCTTAGGGTTGCCGCATGTACCCAGCGTGATAAACAAACGGCAGCCATTGTTTCTACCGTCTTGCTCGTAATTTTAGTGAAATAAACTGCAATATGGGAGGTTGTTCAGCGATAAACTGCTGTAAACACTCCAGAAAAGAATACAAAATGTTTAGGTTTCCTTCGGATAATCAGGGCCCGACTTAGACTACCTGCAGCCCCGGGGCAAGCCTATTCTGGGGGGCCCCCTTGCAGTGGCATAAGAGATCTTTAGGTTGCAGAATTTCTGTATTCGCCTGTAGGGGGGCCCCTTCCAGAAGGGGGGCCCAGGGCATTTGCCCCGTATGCCCTGCCCCCGTATGCCCTGCCCCGTATGCCCCGTATGCCCTGCGGATAATGCAAGAAGGAGAAAATGGTCAGCGAATTGTCGTCCAGATTCTTGGATCCCGGGACCTAATGCACAGCTTTGCATAGTAAGTTTTATTAATGTGCAAGTTTCACCGAAGGAACAAACTGTTTCTTCCAACAAAAATGCCGGCAACAGTTAGAAGTCGCTGAACCACTTTAGAATGTAAAAAAAATCGTCTGTGTATGAGAAGGCATTTATTAGAACATAGTTTTTTTTTTTTTTTTTTTTTTTTTTTTAAGTTTCTATATCAGTGGCATCCTTAAATTATTAACTCAAATATAAACTTAATTATGTTGTTTCTTTTTTTTTTTTTCTTTTTTCATGCGCACTTTTTAATTCCTTATTCAAAATTATAATAAAAAAAAAAAAAAAAAACCTTTTTTCGATATCGTTTGTTTCGATAGTGATTATTATTTATTTCATTTTCTTTCCTTTTCAAAATAAATAAATAAATAAAATAAAATAAAAATGATTTTGATGAAATTCTGGCAAAAGCAGAATTTAGTTTAGAACGGAGGACTATTAGTTTTTTTTTTTTTTTTTTTTCCCTTGGAAATCCATTCCTTATTTCTTTGCCCTGGATGAACCGAAGGATAACAGTAAAAGCTAATTTTCCTGGAGATACGGAACATTCAAATCGAATTATCATCTGAAACCCCTAATTCTAAATTTGTTTTTAAATCGTTTGAGCAGATTCCTAAATAAACAGGGTTCTATTATATTTTCTTCCCGGCGAAGCACGGGTCACCAGCGACTGTAATAATCCTGAAGAAGAAGGTAAGACAAATCGATTTTTCAACTCAAAAAGCATTTACCCCCTCCCCCCTTATTATTATTATTATTATTTTTAATCATTCCTGTTATTTTCAACGAAAACCAGGTTTCTGTTGCATTTTCCCCGGGGGAGTGCAGGTTGGCAGTGAACGCCAATTATCCTGAAAATGAGGTTATTTAAGATCTAATTGTTATCTAAAAAACACACTACTTTAAATATTTATCAAACTCATTCTAGTACTTTTAAAGAAAATAAAGTTTTTTTTCGTTTTTTACTGCAACCCCCTCAACTCTCTTTCA
Source organism: Salticus scenicus (assembly GCA_963930645.1). Lineage (NCBI taxonomy): Eukaryota > Metazoa > Arthropoda > Arachnida > Araneae > Salticidae > Salticus > Salticus scenicus. The sequence goes on from OZ005648.1 coordinate 246,111,719, forward strand.
ACTACAGTGCATTTATTTATTTTATTTTATTTATTTATTTATTTATTTTTTAAGAATCAAGGCTGTTATTAATTCGCCTTCAAAATTTTTAATCTTGATCAAATTTTTCAAGTGACAACCTAATGTAAATTTCAAAAAAAAAAAAAAAAAAAAAAAGATTTTTTTTTTCAGTTATTTGTTTTTAAGTTATGTTGATAACAAATATGCATACACATCAACCACTAAAAATTGGACTTTCGTTAGCAGGGCAACTCAAATCGTGTTATTATACTTAAAAAAGAAAAAAGTAAATAAATAAAAATGAAAATAGAACTTTAAAGAATTCTTTGTTTACAGTATGGGCATGAAAAATTAATTTACCTTGCTGAGCAGTTCGCTGACTTTGTTAATGTAGCAAAGTACTTCCATAAATTACATTCAATAGAACGTTTAGCTCAATTTTGGGTAGCCCTGTATATTGTCTATGAACAATATAATAAGAACTATAAACAATATTGTGTATTTATATTTAGTTTTATATGAAAAACATCTAACACAAAATGAATTACAATTTTAGCAATTTCCAAGTATAACCCCAATATATCCAAATACTTTTGGTAGCCCTGTAAACGAATGATGAAGCATTTCCATATCACAATCAACAAAAAACATGGTTTTATGCATGTTTTTTCGATTTTTATTTTTTTATTTATTCATTTCGTTTTGTTTAAGACAGCCTACACTGTAAAAAAAAAAAAAAAAAAAAAAAAAAAAAAAAAAAAAACGGAATTTTTTACAGCAGAATGTGCTGGCACCCATATAGCCAGCATATTCTGCTGTTAAATGAGACAATTTACAGCAGAAACATCTGTAAAAAAATCTGGTGTGAAACAACCACACGACTTCCATTACCCACTATTACACATATTATATGCATTTTTGAGAGATAATGCGATCAGAAAACATAAAAGTGAACTAAAGAGAAAATCGTTAGAGCCGTTTTTGAGATACCAACTTAAAAAAAAAAAAAAAATCAATTATTGACCGGAAAACAATAATTACATACAAAAGGATATTTAAAAGTGAGTTAATATGGCGAGTTTGAAAAAAATCCGTACAGCTGTTTTTAAAGGAACGCCCTTGGGAGACCTGAAATTGAGCTATTTATACAGGACGCCTATCAATTTTCCTGAACTAACCAACTATATCATTCGAAAGGACATCTAATAGAGTGTTTATATAGAAAATTTGAAGAAAATCGTTAGAGCCGTTTTTGAGATACGGACTTACGGTCCCACTTCCGGTTTCCGATGTTCCACTTCCGGTTAAAATCAATTATTGACAGGAAAACAATAATTACATACAAAAGCATATTTAAAAGTGAGTTAAAATGGCGAGTTTGAAAAAAATCCGTACAACCGTTTTTAAAGGAACGCCTTTGCGAGGCCTGAAATTGAGCTATTTAAAAGGGGCGCCTATCAATTTTCCTGAACCAACCAACTATATCATTCGAAAGGACATCTAATAGAGTGTTTATATAGCAAGTTTGAAGAAAATCGTTAGAGCCGTTTTTGAGATACGGACTTACGGTCCCACTTCCGGTTTCCGATGTCCCACTTCCGGTTTTTCAATTTTCACCAAAATTTGGAAATTTCATCTGTAGACCAGACGTATTTCAATTCTAAAGATTCGTAGCTCTATCCTTATTAGTTTCTGAGCTATAATAGCCAGAAGATTCTCCACATACATGCACACACACACACACACACACACACACACATACATACACACTGACCAATTGCCAAAAACCACTTTTTTGGACTCAGGGGACCTTAAAACGTGTAAATCAGGTGAAAACCCGATATCGAATTGTTGGTATAAATGGGTCCACAGAGTGAAAAGCAGAGTCTTTTAAACAATCACAACATTTAATAATATAGAAAAGTAGAATAACATAATGCGGGCATTTCTTGCCGCACGCTTAGCAAAGCTTTCTCGTACAGACTCATATAAACCTCTCTTTCTCAGAGAAGCGAAGATGCGCTGTTGTTTACGTAATACAGTTACGTCACATCTGACGTCATGACAGGTGTGAGCTGGTTAACAGATGATATGAGGAAACATGCATTGAAATCCTTCACGAATTTTCAGACCGAATACAATACTTCCATTACCTACGGTAGTACGGTAATGGAAGTAAAAAGACTCTTTTACAGTTGTTTCTGCTGTAAATTTCTTCTTTTTTACTTTCCCCCCTTCATGCATCCATATTGCCAGCATATTATGCTGTAAATTTGCCGTTTTTTCTTACAGTGTAGAGATGTTACACTGTGCTTTAGAGCAGGCCTGTCCAACCCAAAACACTAGGTGGGCCGCATTGGAAATATTTTTTATTCAGGTGGGCCGCATCGTCTGTATATATGTGTATGTGTTTATATGTTCGTAAGTGTATGAACACGGATTAAAAGAGTAGGATGTATTACGAATGTTACGGAAAGGTAGTAATTTTCATCTTACAGATAGAGGGCGCCCAGATCTTGAAAATTCACCAATCAGCGTGTTTTTACATTTTTGGCTGATCGTTCGTTGGTCGTTCTCGGAAATCAGCTGATGACTGAAGCCGAAGGGGCGGGCTTTCCCTTTCTTCCGATAAGTTTCAAAGATACTACACCAGGCGGCTCAGCTGAATTAATGCGGAAAAGGAAGCTTCTGTTCCCGCGCTCGCTGCCCTATCTCGTTTTAATTCCTATAGCCTCTTCTTCCGTGTGTATGAATCATGCATGTACACACATTGCCATAAAAAATTTGCTCACCAAGAAATAATTATTGGACTGTAACGAAACTTGGCACGAAGGTACGTGCTAGGCAGATATGCAAATGATTAGAAATGCAGCATGATTGCGCATTGTGTAATGCCAGCAGAGGGCGTTGAACTTCGTTTTTCTTAAAGTATAAGGTAAGCAGAGCTTGCTTGATGTGCATAGGGACGCTTTTTGAAAAGAGGTGCCGTCACGCCGCCATCGGAGACGATACGAACAGCTGTCAGAGTCCGAGATGGGAAGAATCAACGGTGTGATGGAATACGGGTGATCAGCTTGGTGAGTAGCCAGCCACCCAGGCCGTTCTGATTTTACTGTGAGGAGGTGTTGTGACCAGTGGACAAAAGAGAGGTCGCTTACACGGTGACTAGGCTCAGAACATGCTCGACAGATCAATAATCGAAAAAACCGTCATATCATACGAAACATACACATAGCGCCAACTGTCTCGTTGTCAGAAATCCGGACATATGCAACATTTATTCCTATGTGATCTGTCCCTGTGTCTGTACGTACCATCGCAAGGTCTCTGTCTGAAAGGCATTTACTATCGCGACGCCCAGTACATATGTTGCCAATAATACCCCTCTATCATCCGTTTGGAGTTGTGTCGTGTCGCGCTCGACGGGTTTGGACTGCAACCGAATGGAACCAGGTCGTCTTCAGCGACGAATCCAGATTCAATTTGGGCAGTGATGACAAATATGCACGTGTGTGGAGGCATCATGGTAAACACCTCAATCCTGCCTTTTTCTTTACAGCTGCACACCTCACCCACAGCTAATGTGATGGTATTGGTATGGGATGACACTGCATACGATACACGGTCATCCCTAATATTGATCCACGGCACCATGACAGACCAGCGGTACGTTCGTAACATCCTTCAGCCATAAGGGTTGTCACTTATGACAGGGCTCCCAGGAGCCATTTTTGAACAAGACAATGCACACCCACACACAGCAAGGTTGTCACAGGACTGCCTCCGTCATAATACCACCCTTCTCTGGCCTGCTCGATATCAGATTTGTTACCAATTAAGCATATCTGGGATCACCTGGGACGGCAAATTTGGCAGCCAACGAGTTTGGACGAATTAGAGGAAAGTTTACAACAAATGTGGAACGAGATGCCGCAGGATATCGTACGGGACTTGTATGCCACAATGCTTGCCCGTATCGCATCGTGCATTCACGCTAGAGGTAGCGACCCAACAGGGTACTAAAACCTCCCTTCTTTCGTAATTTTTCCTGTAATAAATGATCATTTCACTTTGATTTTGTAATCATTTACTTATATCAACATTGAACTTACGTATGTAAATTTTTGTTTTATTCTGACAGCTCTTTCTTGGTACGCAAATTTTTATGGCAGTGAAAGTATATACTTTTTTCAGGGGAAGGGCAGGGTAAAGATTCGGCGCAGAATACATTTTTTTTTTTTTTCATTCATAAATTAACAACATAATCGGGAAAAATTCATGACTATACATTAAGAAGTATAATAAAGAGAACAAAAACTGGATCTAATAACAATTTCATTACAACAGTGTGATTTAGCTACCATGATCGTTGAAAGGTATTTTTACTGCAAAAAGTGAGAAAGGATTGATTAATTTTTAAACTTTTAACCAAATTTGCCAAAATTTAAATATTGTTAGACTCCTCGCGGGCCGCACGAAACTACACAGAGGGCCGCATGCGGCCCGCGGGCCGCGGGTTGGCCACCCCTGCTTTAGAGGTTTGTTTGAGGCCCGACCCAGTACGAAATCAAAAAATCCGGGCCGTTTATTTTTACCAGGATACGGTCCGACCCGGGCCGGACAAAAAACGATAAAATCTGGCCCGACCCGGCCCGATTCATAAATATGTAAAATAACAAAAAAAAAAAAAAAAAAAAAATCATGCTTTTTTTATGAAAAATAATTTTATTATGTATTTTGTAGAGGTTTTATATAGCTATAGAATGTTCTTTAACATAACTGTTCAATACTTACAAGATAATTATAAAAAACAGAAGTTCATTATTACAGACATACAGAAGGCAGAAAGACTGACAGAAAGTCAAATAAAAAATATTAGCATTCATCAAAAAATATTGGAAGGTGTTTAAAATGATTAATACTACTAAAAATGCACTTTCAACCATTTCCTCTTATATACTGTAATGTATCCGAATCTTTCATATGATCCAGTAAACAAAATTTTAATGCTAATCTAACCATATTCAATTAAAAAGGTGCTTTTGCACATGCTAAAAATGATGATACTTTTACCCATTGACCTGGAGAAAAGAAAAAGGATCCTTAGAGAAAAAGCGGAATGATTTTTATATCCTTCATTGCTTCATACCGCCTAAACTCTACAGACTATAGGACATAACACAGAGTAACATACACAGTAAGGGCACATAGTACCGTATTTAATTTCTTTTGTTGGTACATGTGCCAAACTAGTAGTGGCAAGCATTCTATTTTGAATAGGAAACCATCTAATATTACTTTTAAAAAAATATTTTAATTTCGAGACATGCTAAAAATATTTGCAGAAAATCAGATCGCGATCAGACTGATAGACACAGACATAAAAAAAGTTACAGACATAAAATATATATATATATATATATGAGACTTACCAGCCTGTAAAATTATGTAAAATAAATGACAGGAGATTTTATCATTTTCTTTTTTCGTTGATTAACGAGGAAGCTAGAAAAAGATTCGGGCCGAAACGGCCCATAAAAAATTTCCTCATGGCCCGGCCCCAGTATACACACACACACAAAAAAAATGAATCCGAGCCCGGCCCGGCCCGACAGCAAATTAAAAAATTCGGCCCGAACACGGCCCGTAAATCTGACCCGTACAGACGTCTAATGTGCTTATCAGAAATTACTCCATAGAAGTAATGTATTGGAATTCTCTAGGATGTTACTGTACACGAACTATTTCCTTGATCTCAACGAAAAGTATAATGTGTCATCCCTATATGATAGACATTGAGAATACCGACTTTAGACTTTCTGCTACTACTTGTTCTTCACACAGACTAACCGCTAAAAACATGATTTTCGGATTCAGGAGACTTTAAAACGTGTAAATGTGACAAAAACTCAATTTTAAAAATTTAACTTAAAAATAATACTTTCTCCATCATATATATACGAGGAAGGGAAAAGAAAATTAATTTTAAAAACTTTTCAATTTTAATTGGTACGCTCTTTTTTTTTCCCCTTTCAAATGTTATAAATTATTTAAGAAACAGAAACAGATTACTTGTGTTGCTTATCATTTTTGGCCGATTTTATTTTTAGAGGAAAATTTCTTAAAACCGCCAGTGAAGCGATAAAATCGCCAAGCGGAAATGCTGTCCTCTTACGAGGCAAAAAAATGGCGGTGATGCGCCGGCCTATTATTTATTTAAGGGGCTCTAATGGGTAGCGTACTATGTCATGGTTGCGTCATGGTTACGTCATAGTTACGTCACTGATCGATGACAAAGCCATCTTGTGTTGGAGGTACCTGAACTACTCAGGCTGAAACTGCGCATGCTCGAATAGAATTTGTTTACTCGCGCGATGCTCCATATTTAAAATTAAAATAGAACTGTGTTTGAACGAATGCACATCTAAACGAAAAAAATCATGTATTTTTAGAATATTCATATTTCGCATGTTTTCCCGTATTTTAAGATAAGTAATATATTTTAAATCAATTCTTAAAATATATTTTTGAATACTTCTTACAATTTATAAAATTATTGATATCTTAATCTCTTGAATATTCATTCATTACGGATCAAGCGATAATCTATGGAATTTTGAATTCGGTTGTTTGATTTGTTATGAGGTTAGAAAAAGTTAGTTTTTATTATATTTGTCATTCCTAAATGTTATTTTATCATTCCTAAATGTTATTTTAGTTATAGATTTGGTTATAAAGCGATTACAAATATATTTTGTTTAGAAGATAAAAGTTTTGCGAATGGCTTCATCTGCGTCTAATTGATTTTATGGAACATGACATAATATAATGCTTTTTTAAATAAAAGAGATAATGATAAAGTCATCTTTTATAAACGATTTATTTTCCAAAATTTAATTTTTTTTTCTAAAATTTTAATTTTGAAAATTGCGCACGTTAACATTTTCTTCTTAAATTACTAATACACGAATTTTTTCGTATTTACAATACAATTTATAACATTAGAAGATCGATTAAAAAAATTATATTTTACACCACGGAGTAATATTAATAGGAGTTGAAGGTCCAATGGGAGAAAGCTACGAAACTGTGATCTAAATTTTTGGTAAATATTGAGGGCGCCACTTGTCATTCCTCCCTACCTCGGCGCGGATATACTGTGTTTTTAATAGAATTTTGCTGGAGTACATTTAAATTTTTTTATTTTAAGCAATTTAATTTCTTTGTAAGTTCTTAAAACTGCATAATTCAGATGTTTCAAATAAATGCTTCGTTCCTAGTTGTAAAACAGGCTATGATAGTGATAAGAAAAGAAAAAAAAAGGCCGTAGGAGAGAAATAAAGTCCGAGTTCGTGTTTTCTGCACCTAAAGTAAGTTTATTTTTTTTCTTTACAAAATTTCATCCATTCTCCTTTTTCCCAATTGTCTGTTTTAGCTAGCTTTGGTTCATAAGAATCGTCATTTTTTAAAAGCTTTCTTTCAAATTAAAATTAGTATAAAATGTCTCTTAAAAAAAAGATGTTGTTTAGAATACTCTATTTAATGAAATTTGCTTTCAATCGAAATTTTTTCAGCTTGATATTATTAAAAAAAAAATAATTAAAACGAGACATTTCCCCATTGAATAACATTGCGGAAGCTGGAGAGAAGGAAGGATTGCACGCTGGCGCCATCTGTAAACATTAGAAAACAACACCACAAAATTTCAGCGTTACCTTCTTCTCCTGTCTTATTACTCCGTGTTTTACACTAATTAATTCTAGCTCTAAGTACACACCACGGAGTAAAAAGACAGGAGAAGAAGGTTGACTTTATATACAAAATATGTTAGATGTTAACTAATAATAATGTGATTGTTTATTAGCTAAGATCTAACATATTTTGTATTTAAAGTCAAATGTACGCTAATAATTCCATCTATAATTGTTCATTTAGGGCTAGAATTAATTCTTGTTTATATTAAAACCATAAGAGATAACATTTTTAAAGAAAGCACATTAGGGGCGGGTTTTTTCACAGCTTTTATTTGGGTACCGCAGCCACTGCACGAAGAGAAGAGCTAACGTCGAGTTTACTTTGCGACATTTTTTAACATTATGTGAACGAGCTTAATTTGTAAAGCTTTGTCTTAATGTTAATAGCAACATTCACATTGATTTCATTATTTTTTACACCATGGATCACATTTCAGTTTTCCCGTGGAAAATAATGTCATGACAGAAGAACAACGTCATAAGAGAAACTTTTTCTACGGGGGCAAATAGAGTACCTTTATAAATTCGGAATTTTTACTTAGTAACTTCGTTAATTAAAATGATACAGATTTCTAACTACCTGAAATGCCTTCCTTGAAACATTCGGAACACATTGATATATCTCATGATGCAGAGCACTTTTGCCCTCCACGAAAAGATGCTGTCGCAGACAAAAAAAAAAAAAAAAAGAAAAAAAAAAATTGACGCCAGCGACAGTTACTTTTTGTTTTTGCAAAAATCGTTTTTTATCTGCACCACACCCTTCTCACTCTGAACTATATATAACATTGTGATTTTCATAAAAAAGTAAGAGAGTTACAGAAAATATCATAAAAATCGGTAATAAGGTCATGTTAAAAAATAAATAAATAAATTTTATTTTACTCTGCTTCAGCCCCTCAAGTATATGTGACACTGTAATTATTTTACAGATAGTAAGTTATTGTTAAACAAAGTTTCATTAAAATCAGTAAGAAGGTGATATAAAACAATTATTTTCTTTCAATCTGTTGCTAGCCCCTTCCTCTTCCACCAGATATGTGCTGTGAATATTGTACCAATTTAATTGATATTTCTAAAAATGCAATATAGAAATTATTCTTTAAATTTATTATTTTAAAAATGCCCATTTTTCCGGTGTACATTTTTCTGGGTGTCCTTTTTTCCAGGATCCGCTTTTCTTACCACATAACGTTCTTAAAATTCCCTTCTGCAAAGGAACCTTAAGTTTGTTTCAGTCTAAGAGGATCCATATCTCGCATTGGTATTCAAACATTTTGTTAAACTTTATTTCTAATAAATTGTTAAATTTTCATCTATATCCGTCTGTAGATTAAAATTTAATAATACCCCCCCCCCCCTTTTTTTTAAACTGAGTTTATAAATAAAATTTAAAATTTATTGCCTAAGGCCCATATGAATCTTAAGACAAGTTTTGTTCCCTGGGGAGAGAAGCATGTGTATACGCAAACATGCATATTTTTCTGTGCGATTTTCCCCCTGGATTAAGTATTTAGGAATTAAACTTTAGTTTTAGTTATTAAGAAATATAAAGTATGAAAACAGATTGTTTAAAAAATAAAAAATAACAATATAGAAGGAAAAAAAAAAGAGAGAGAGAGTAAAATAGAGATATATAAATCAATAAAAATCACACATACATAAATATATATGCATTTATTAATAGAAAAATATTGTTGTATAATTGACACTTTAATAACAATTAATAACCTTCAGTTGTGGAATGGAATGAAAACAATAAAAATGAGTTATATATTGCCATGTTTTTATTAACTTCGATTCTTGTTTGTTTGTTTGTTTGTCCGGTACAAATCTTTCAACCTATTTTTAACTAACTTTCCTGCTAACTAGACATTTGAAGCTTTCACAGTAGCTCAGAACCCGGTGACAACACTTCGAAGTTAGATTTTCGAATTTTTGAATAGTTTTCTTTAAATTAATTAAAATATGAAAATAATAAGATCTTAATAGCAATAAAATAGCCATTAAAATATTAGCTATAATTTAATTGTTGCAAAAAAAAAAAAAAAAATAATAAGAGTTCATTATTTTATAATTACTAGTATCGCGCAGTGGTCGAAACTCGACCATCTTTTTTTTTTTTCAAAGCGAGGCAAAGCAAAGTTATTGCCTTGTCCTAAACGGAATGCAATTGCAACACAGCTGCGACAATTGTTTGCCGATATTTACTCTAACTGAATCAGCAGCTTTACTTAATATAACTATTTATTACTATTATTACTTAATATAACTCTGTAGATGTTAGCCTTTCCTGAAATGAAAGAAAATCGCAACGTGAAAACGACCCTTGTTGTGTGATACAGCCCAGAAGCTAATAGGTACCATGTCAAACCAAGGCCCAACCAAGTATCAAATTCTGTTAAATTAATTCGATTGGTTCATAAAGTACAGTGTTTGAAAAAAAAAAAAAAAAAAAAAAAAAGATATTTTTCAAAAATGGTCGAATTGAGTTCGGGAAATTTCAAAACGTGTAATTTTATCGAAAACCGAAAATCTAAAACTTTTCTGAATCTTATATTTTCTACTAAAATATGCAGAGGAAAGAATAATAGATTCACTTTTAAAAAATTAAAAATAAGTAGTCAATTTCACTTAATTAAAATGCAAGGAAATCTCAAAACGTGTAAATTCATCGAAAACCGGAAATCAAAAGTTTTTATGTATCTTCTACTTGCTTCTTCTACCCACAAAAGCTAGCAATAAAGACACTTTTTTAAAAAATAAGTAGCCAATTTCAGTTAATTGAAACGTAAAGAAAGCTCAAAACATGTAAATTCAGCAAAAAACGGAAATCGGAATTTTTTCCGTATCGTCTACTTATACATGCAGCAGTTAGTAACAAATCCATTTTCCTTTTATTTAGTATATTAGTTGAATATTTATTGTTTAAATATCACCCTTTGAAATGAAATGTTTATGTTTACATTCGAAACTGGAAGTTTGCCATTTTTTTTTTTTTTTTCTGGAGTTTTGTGATTTTAAATTAGAATTTTATCAATTTTACAGAAAAAATAACTCAATCAAACACATGTAGACAGTAACTTATATATAACTATACCCAAATATTGGAATTAAAATCGGCAGATAATTTCCGTTATTTTTTAATAATTTTTTACAAAAAATCCAATGGACGATTAACACAGAAAATCTTTTTCATGGCTCCATGGACAGACAGTGACGTCATCACTTCGCTTGCGTATAGTGATGCTACATTATACAAATTACTGTGTCTATGGTTTTTTTTTTTTTTTGAGCTTTATGAAATTGGCAGATTTAACAACTTTCTACTTTTAGGTATTTTTTAATGTAAAAGAATACGTGTATAAAAGGGAAAAATGGGGGAAAATGCATAAAAAATAAATGTATTTTTAAATACCTTCTTGACATCGTAGAAAATAATATTTGTATTCGCACCTTCCGGCTAACCATACCTTTCGAATGATACCATTTTCAACCCTCTACTCCCATAATTAATATGTTAAAAAGGGACAAAAAAATTTTATGCTTGCCTATTAATATATAGATAATTATTATTAATTTTTTTTGTTTTTGTTTATAAACAGCTTAGGAGGCATTTGGTCACTATTGAGATTTAATTTTCTTAAGATTATGTTACAAGTTCTGTCTAAGGCTTATAGGGGTTTAAAAAACAGTATTTTTTTGTGGGAAGTGACCAACTGGCTCCACATTTTGTTATATATATATATTTTGGCGGGGGGAGGTTGCTGTCTTATTTAGTGTTTTTTAATAACTGTAAATTGTAGTAGATAAAAAGTTTTGTATGTGAAGATGTTTAATTGCACATAGAAGCATAACAATTAATTAATTCTGAATGTTTCAAAGTTTTGTTTTTTGTTATAAATCAACCTTGGATTTATTTATTTATTTTATTTTATTTTATTTTCATTTGAGCGTAGGGGACACCAGGGCAGAATGGGGTACTTAAGATTTGAAACAAGGTTTTAGGTCTAAGGTAATAAAAAACCTTATCCTATATTAAGAAATAGTTTCTTTATACATTTTCAAATAAACTGTAGTATACAAAATTGTAAAAAAAAGTTAAGATATATTTTTTAAAAATTAAAAATAAAAGTAACTCAATCAACCCCATTCTGCCCCTTGCATGGGGCAGAATGGGGTACAATAGTTTTTGGAATATTATAGGTTATTTTTTTTTTTTTTTTTGTATTTAAAGTGTTTCGAAGTTCACAAATCAGTACTGAATCTAGTAAAAGGTTTTTTTTATGGCCAGTAACTTTAATCAATTCAACGTGATATAAAAAAAAAGTAAGAGTTTTTTTTTTTTTTTTTTTTTTTTTTTTAAAGACCAATCTGGTTACAAAAAAAAAAAAAAAAAAAAAAAAAAAAAAAAAAACTCCTTCTTTTGAAGAATAAAATAGTGTTTATTCTTCACAAATTTAGGTACAAAGTATAAAGTAATACACTGCTTATGGCTTGCAAAATTGACATGTGAATATTGATTCATCATTGTCTTCTTCAATACCTGCACATGAGTTGCGTGCCCACTTTTTGCATTTAAAGCATGACACCCAACACTCATTTGATGTTGAATACAGATCATCACAATACAAATATGACGCGTCTTCATCTTCCTCAGAGATTTCATCTGGATCTGAGCTGTCCTCTAACGCCTCATCCTGTTTGTTTGGTTTCTGCTTCCTGGGTTTAGGCCCTTTTCTTGAACGTTTCTTCTTATCTTGAGCGACTTTTTTTCTCTTGGCATCACTCTGTTTCGCTTCTTTAGCCAGAAACTTTCTCTTTCCGGCATTCTCTTTCTCCAACCTGTTCTGCCCCGCTCGTTAAAATTTAAAAAAAGTCACGTGACTACCAATAACCCTTTACGTTTCGACCATTGCATCATGGTTTAATACATTTAAAAACATGACTAATTTAATGGAATTAAAGTTAATTTGGAACAAAATGCGGAAAGAAGACTTACCTTGCTTCGAAAATTTCCAAATTTTACAGTAAGACACACAATTTATAGTTAAAAGTTGCCAAAGTGATTTAATTAATTCCAGCAATCAGACAAACGCTACTCATCAATGTCCTTCATACAACTAAGGCACGTGAAGCTTTGCCGTGCTACTCTAGCGCCACTGGCTGAAAATAAATGCTGTATCCCGTTCTACCCCGGTTCCCCATTCCGCCCCGGTGTCCCCTATATTTGAGATATATGTATTCTTTTATAGGAGACATTTCTGAAGTGCAGTTTTACCTGGGTTAATATTTTGAAAAGGGTTTTAAAAACTAGTTTTGATAATTTTTGATACAATGCACTCGACCTATAACACTAGGAACGTTCTGAAGCACTACATAAAAGTATGCTATTCGCCATTTAATCAAAGTTTTTATTTAAAATGAGCAGAATTCTTCATATGTTCACAAATAAATCTTTCTACAACTACTTGGTATTCTCTCTTCGATTATCTTAGCTAAAGTGCTATTCGGTACAGCACTACTTTTGTTGTTGGAGTAATAGTTTTCCTGGCTTGTTGGACTGGAACCTGCCTGTTTCTCTAAGAACCTGTTACACCACACACAATATGCCAGTGTTTTCATAATAATATGTATATTTCAACGGGTGTATAAGAATATGATGTGGCGTCACAACAGATTTATTTTTTAACTGAAACTGATAAATCTATGATACAGTTAACATGTTGTATATTTTTTAATTTCATGTATGAATTATTATATACTTCTCCTTACTCTTAACAAAGCTTTGAATTTAATAAACAGGAGCATTTTACTTGTTATTTAATGTATAATCTTACGTAGATGATAGATAAAGAGTTGCAGTATCTACTCGAAAACTCGTGCCAACTGAAACGGAAATTAGAAGTGTGGACGAAACGCAGTGCAGAATTGAACAAAGAAGTGGAATTACTTCGACTTGAGCTGGATCGGTTACTTGAGAAAAGCAAAGAAGATAAAAGTGTCCATGAATCTTATCATGTAAGTAGACAGAAAAAGTAATTTATCTCTTTTATCTAGATACGAGCAGACTTTACCTGATTCGCTGGTCACTATCTTTAATTGAATTCTCAAAATTCCATATTATTATTAATCTTAATAAATAAATAAATAAAACCACTGAAATAAGTCGAAACCTAAGTTAAGCCTCCCGCTGCATTCAGTAGTGGTTTTCCCGCTCGCTACATGAAGAGTCTGGGTCCTCACTGCCTTCAGCATCAACTTACCCACTTTTTACTCCCTCCTTCCTCCGCGGACAAATTAGACGTTTCGCGAAATCCTACCAACATGTATACATTGCGTACAGTTAATCACACCCACACATCAAAATTCGCCATTCTGAGCTAATTTAAAGCAGATTTAAGCTTAAAAGGTTAGCTTTTGAAATTCCTAATTTTACTCTTATTGATCGTAATTTTTGGATTCACTGCGAAAACAATATTCATTTAAATTACATGACAAATTCTCCAGTCTTCGTTGTTTACAGAGTCCCAACATTTCCAACGTCCTCCCTGTTGTTAATAAAAATGCCATCGTTAATCTTTCAAGTGTTGAAATTTCCAATATTCAATATCAAATACTTGAACTTAATTCAAATTTTGCTATTGACAAACCACCTTCATTCCCTCAGTTCTCCTGTTGAAAAAGCTTTCAAAAATTCTCGTCTCAGTGACTAACAGAAAGAAAATCTTCGACATTTAATCCTTAACAATGCCAACTTCAATTCAAAGAATTTTAAATCTAATCTCACCTCTGCAGAAAAAAAAAATGCCTTGAATGAATTAAAATGCAATGAAAATGTCATCATCACAAAAGCCGATAAAAGTGGTCAGGTTGTTATTTTAGACAAGAAACATTATATCGATAGTGTTACCAAATTAATTAATGATGGCCCATATATTCCTCTTTCCCGCGACTCCTTTTCTCAAGAATTAACTAAAATTAAATCTGCTGCAAAATCTTGCCCCTTGTTGTTGAACTCAACTAAATCTCATCTTATCCCTTCTACAGCTAACTGTGCCAGATTTTATACTCTACCAAAAGTCCACAAACCTAATATCCCATTTCGTCCCGTAGTCTCCAATATTGGTTCTGCTTCCAATCGTTTAGCTAAATTTCTCACTACAATTTTTTCTCCCCTTCTTTCTGCAAATATCTGTACTGTAAAGAACATCATTAACTTCGTAAAAAGCATTCAAAATTGCCCTCTAACTAATCTTACTATGGTTTCTTTCAATGTAAAATCCCTTTTCACTAATATTCCAATAAGTGATGCCCTCTGCTGTCTTGAAAATATATTAAAAGAGTCTCGTTTCACATCCTTTGAAATTAGTGAATTAATTTCTCTCACCCACATATGTTTATCTCAATACTGCTTTTTCATTCCAAACGAAATTTTATCGTCAATCTGAAGGTCTTGCCATGGGTTCTCTTTTCTCCCCAATTCTCGCCGATATTTATATGCATTACTTTGAAAGCACGCTGTTTAAGAAAATGTCTTTCCCTTTCTGGACTCGTTACGTTGATGACACTTTCACGCTTATTGACACATCTCTTCACAATATTGACAATGTCTTACAAACTATAAATTCTATAGACAGTAATATCCAATTCACATATGAAATAGAGAATAATGACTCACTTCCATTCCTTGATACCCTTGTCTCACGCACTGCAGGCAGATAGACTTTCTCCCACCGTCTATCGTAAAAAATTTGCTGTCTCTCTACCTCCCCATGCGCGTTCATCTCACACACCTACTCAAAAAATGGCTGCTTTCTATACTTTTGTTAACTGTGCCCTTAATATTTGTTCCAATTCTGTTCTGTTTAGTTCTGAAATCAAGTATCTGAAAACCATAGCAAGTGGCAGAGATTATATAGAGATTATTTATCAGAGGCCTTCCATTATAGATAAAGCTATCCAAAAATTACAACTTCCCCGTACTTCGTCTATTAAATCAGTCTCTTCCAATATCAGTATGGTTTTACCTTATTTTCCTAAATCTAGTCATACCATAGCTAAAATTCTCAAACAATATGATTTTAAAATAATTTTTCACTTTCCAATAAACTCACCTTTTCACATTTAAAAGATTCTATAGATTTGTATAATTCTTGGGGCATCCATAGTATTTCCAGCCAGTGTGGTTTATCATACATTGGCCTAACTAAACGCAGTCTTAAATTCCGCCTTAAAGATTAATTACGTCCGTAAACAAAAGATCAATAAATCTGATATTTCTAAGCATTGCTTTGAAGAAAACCATAATTTTAAATTTGATTCAGCTAAAATAATTTGCAAGCCTAAATCCACTGACGAACTCGACTTCTTTGAAGCTTTTAATATTAAAAAAAAAAAAAAAAAAAAAAATTAAAAATATTGTTAATTGTGATTTCGCTGTGCCCCATTTGTCTGGTTGTTGGAAATTTTACATTCAGTCCACATTTTCTTAATTTCTTCCATATTTTTATAAGGGTTTCGTATTTTCCTATTGACCAATCCCCCAAATTCAGCGTAATTCTATTGGCTGATCATTCTAAGCTGAATCCCCCCTTTCCTACATATAAGAGCACTTCTCATGGTGTCGTCTCCCGCAATTTATTGTCTTTTTTCAACTTGATCTGCTCTTATTTTGTTTTTTCCCGCAGGTGGATGAAGCCCTTTTCAGAGCTATTTTTCGCGCTGCCCGGTGGATAATCTTTTAAGATGCCGACCTTCAATTTTAACGGCCTACCTATTGATCAACCTACACTTGTAGCTGGAATCGCTACAGGTATCATCAAGCCAAAATTCCGTGAACTCTTTCACAGTAAAGTTGACACCAGTCAAGATCCTAAGTTTAATGAACTATTATACCATTTCTGGATACGTAGATGAAAACATTTTTAGTCTCACCCAGAAATTCAACGAATCCCAAGATATCACCCTTGAAGAAGCGATGAGTTACATATTTCTGATGAATGTCTTACGTTCCTATCAGATCCGTACAATCTTCCTATTACTAACATTCTAACTTTTAAAGATTTTTGTAAGGATAAATTTAATCAAACTCCCATGCAAGTTTTCATGCAGCACAAACCTAGTATTTTCGAAAACTTAACCAAATCATCTCCAAAAGACTCTAAAAATATTTTACGTAAACGTAAAAATCCTGACACCCCTGTCAGCCTTTGTATACCTACTAAAAACTCCTTTTCCTCTCTGGAAAATTTAAATGATTCCGATATGTCAGATACAGAAAATATTTCTGAAAATAACGATAATACGACTGAAAATATTGCAGATATTGCTGAAGAATCGGCTAAGACCAAAAATGAGAAACCTACCCCATTTTTTATTGAATGTTCGGAAAAATGGAATTACATAGCTAAATCAATCTCTGAAATTTGCCAAGTCAAACCTCTTATTAAATTAAATGGCAGACTAATAAAAGTTACCCCCAAAAACTCTGAAGATTTCAGAATTACTCAAAAATACCTCTCAGAAAATAATCTAAAATTTACTACATTAAATCCCGTTGATAAGTGACCGAAGAAAATATGCCTCAAAGGTATGCCATGCTATACTGACTGACAAACAATAATAAATAGCTTCGCTGAACATGGCTTCACTGCCACACGTGCGATCATGCTCAAAAATAGACGCACTGGCCAGCCTATGCCATTATACATGGTTAACATTCTTCCACAAAAAGACTTCGACAAAATTTGCGAAATTACTAACATCGCCTGTATCTCAGTTTCTATTGAGCGTTTCAGATAGGATCCCGTTAAGCAATGTAGATGCTGCCAGCTTTTGGGCATTCCAGTGATACCTGCGGACTTACTTCTAAATGTGTTAAATGTGCAGACGAGCACTTAACATCCGACTGCCCTAAAAAGGGAAATTTACCCCTAAATGCGCTAATTGCGGCGATAACCACCCTGCTTAAAACCGTGGCTGTCCCAAGTACCCACTTAATTTAAACAAAAAAAACTAACAATGATAAATCTAACAGTCGAACTAAATTGAAAAGAGAAAGCCAACAATTTGCTGAAATCCTTTCTGGATTTAATTACACGCGTAAAAAAGCTCCCTCTAAAAATTCTAAATCAGCCCTGCCTCCTACGAACGATAATAATAAAACTAAAAATAACTCCAGTGAAAAGACTAATGGAAACGTTCATTACGATGAACAATTTCCTACCCTTCCAAATTCCGATATTTCAAGAAATACTGACCATTCTCCAATTCCTGTAGTTGACGAATTAGGAGAAATCTTTAATACATTCAAAGACCTAAAAGAAATTTTTCAGATTGCTAATTTCTTAAATTTTGCTAAAAAAATAGCCCAAAAACTTAAAAATCTTAATAACCCTCTCGATAAAATTTGTGTTATCATCAGCGAATTTGAAGAATTTTCTGATGAAATCCCATCACTTTCTTCTAAGTTTTATCTTACCGTAGCCGTTTTTTCAAAATTATTTAGCTTTTCTTAATACTTTCTACTTTCTGTCAACAGATAGCGACACCAAAATAATTGAAGAAATCTGATTCCTTCGTTTTTTTCACTGTAGCTTAATACTTATACTTTTTTTTTACTTCCAATACCTTACTACCGTAGGTAATGGAAGTATTGTATTCGGTCCAAAAATTCGATATCGAGATTTCACCTGAATTACACGTGTTTAAGTCCCCTTAGTCCAAAGAAGTGGTTTTTGGCTATTGGTCAGTCTCAGTGTGTGTATGTATGTATGTATGTATGTACGGAATCTTCTGGCTATCATATCTCCAAAACTAATAAAGACAGAACTACGAAACTTCAGAATAGAGACAGGTCTGGTGTACAGATGAATTTTCCAAATTTTGGTGAAAATTGAAAAACCTGAAGTGGTACCGTAACTCCGTATCTCAAAAACGGCTCTAACGCTTTTCTTAAAATTCGCTCTATTAGCACTCTATTAGAAGTCCTTTCGAATGATATAGTTGGTTCGATCAGGAAAATTTATAGGCATCCTGTATGGATAGCTCAATTTCAGGTCTCGCAAGCGCGTTCCTTTAAAAACCGCTGTACGGATTTTTTTCAAACTTGCCCTATTAACTCACTTTTAAATATCCTTTTGTATGTAATTATTGTTTTCCGGTCAATAATTGAGTTTTGGTAAAGTTGGTATCTCAAAAACGGCTCTAACGATTTTCTTGAAAATTGTAATATAAATCCATTCCTTTTTCATGCATTACGTGGTTATTATAGGAAAATTAACAGTCATCCTGCTTGGGTAGGTTAGTTCTAAATCTCGGAAATTGGTGTTTCAAAAAGTAACTCTACCATCTCCCCCCCCCCCCCCCCCCCTCATTTTTTACCTCGCTATATGTAAGCATCATTTTAAATGTCTTTACATGTGTATAAAATTTCTCTTACCGGAAAAATTTTAGGTTCCTACTACCATAGAATAATAATAGAGGAAGAAGGAGCACGCCAATAGTCTTAAAGCTTACAAACCCCTTCTAGTGAAATGCCAGCGAAAGCTACTTTTGCTCCTCTCAATATTGAAGTTTGTTAATAAAGGCTTGTTAATAATCGCTGTTTTTTGTGGCAACACAACAGCTTATGTAGAAACCTTATGCTCCTTCTTCCTTTATTATTATTCTATGCCTACTACTTCTTTAGGTCACTTTTATGTCTTCTGATCACGTTATATAAAAAAAAAAAAAAAACATATAATACGTGTAATAGTGGTTAATGGAAGTCGTGTGGCTGTTTCACACCAGATT
Organism: Salticus scenicus; assembly: GCA_963930645.1. Taxonomy (NCBI): domain Eukaryota; kingdom Metazoa; phylum Arthropoda; class Arachnida; order Araneae; family Salticidae; genus Salticus; species Salticus scenicus. The sequence continues at coordinate 246,131,269 of OZ005648.1, forward strand.
TTTTCAACTGTAGTCTTTATTTATTACATTTTAGTCTCCCTTAAATTAAAAAAAAAAAAAAAAAAAAAAAAAAAAAACTAATATACATATATATATATATATATATATATATTCATTTTATTATTTATTAGACTTATGTATGGTCGCTGTTAAGCGTCCTTTTTTTCTTTTTTTTTTGAATTGGACAGAGTTTCCTTCCTTGACTGACTTTTCCATGACTGTTTTTACGTCCATTACCTTATTACCGTAGGTAATGGAAGTATTGTATTCGGTCCAAAAATTCGATGTCGAGTTTTCACCTGTTTTACACGTTTTATGGCCTTCTGAGCCCCAAAAAATAGTTTTCAGCAATTGGTCAGTGTGTGTGTATGTATGTATGTCTGTATATATGTGTGTGTGTATGTACGGAATCTTCTGGCTATCATATCTCCGAAACTAATAAAGATAGAGCTACGAAACTTCACAACTGGTGCAGGTCTGGTGTACAGATGGAGTTTTTAAATTTTGGTGAAAATTGGAAGACCGGAAGGGAGTCATCGGAAACCGGAAATGGGGCCGTAAGTCCGTATCTCAAAAGCGGCTCTAACGATTTTCTTCAAATAAGTTGCTACATAAACACTCTATTAGATGCCTTTTCGAATGATATAGTTGGTTAGTTCAGGAAAATGGATAGGCGTCCTGTATAAATAGCTCAATTTCAAGTCTCGCAAGTGCGTTTCTTTAAAAACGGCTAAACGGATTTTTTTCAAACTCGGCATATTAACTCCCTTTTAAATATCCTTTTGCATTTGATTATTGTTTTCCGGTCAATAATTGAGTTTCCAAGTTTTAGTAAAAGTTGATATCTCAAAATCGGGTCTAACGATTTTCTTGAAAATTGTTACATAAATCCATTTTAGATACCCTTTCTCATGTATTACGTGGTTATTACAGGAATATTAACGGTCATCCTGATTAGATAGTTCCATTTTAGATTTTGGAAATTGGTGTTTAAAAAAGTAACTCTACCATTTTTTTTTTCTTATTTTTTAATTTGCTAATGTAAACTCGGCTTTATATGTCTTTATACGTGTACCAAGTTTTCCTTACTGGAAAATTTCAAAAAATGCATATAATACGTGTAATACTGGATAATGGAAGTTGTGTGGTTGTTTAACACCAGATTTTTTTAGGTTGATTTCTTTAGAAATCGACCTATTGCAATCATTTCGTTTATCTATATATATCTATATCTATAATGAAAATTTTGTCATCGCGATAACTCCCGAAGTAATACTCCAAATCGAACCAAAATTGGACAGCGAACTGATCTTATAAATATCTTAGATGAGTTCGTTAACCAAGTTGCTCTGCCTTTTTGTTTTCAAGTGGCGGCCACTTGAAAATTTCAAACCCATATTGTAAAAAGTGTATTTAAAGCAAGATTTGCTTGAATGTTGATCTAAATATAGACCACATAAGGGTCTAAATGAACTTTATTAATGAACTTTATCCACAATTTTTAATGAAGTGGCGGATATCTTAAGTTAACAGGGCCACTTGAAATCAGTTTACCACTTTAAAATTTAAAATCACAATAACTTCCGAAATAATACTCCAAATCGAACCAAATTTGGACAGTGTCTTAACTTATCTTATAAATATCTTAGATGATTTTGTTAACCAAGTTGCTCCGCCATTTTGTTTCAAGTGAAAACCACTTGAAAATTCCAAATTCAAATTTTAAAAATCGTATTCCGTCTTGGATACGTTTGCTTGGTAACTTGATCCGCAATTTTATTTTCAAGTGGCAGCCACTTGAAAATTTGTCATTATGATAACTTTTGTAATACTAAATCAATTCGCATCAAATTTGGGTAGTGGATTTGCCATTCAAATATCTCAGATAAGTTCGCTGGGCATCTCACTCCGCTTTTTTTTTTTTTTTTTTCAGTCTAAGTTGCAGTCACTTAGACTGCCACTTGAAAGTTTGTCAAAACAATATTTTTTGAAACTTCACTGATTTGAACCAAAGTTTGACAGTGAACTTATGCTTTGAATATCTTGGACATGTTTGCTGTGCAGCTTGTTCCATTATATTGTTTTCAAGTGGTGGCCACTTGAAAATTTGTTATCACAGTAATTTTTGAAATACTCAATCAATTCAAACCAAAGTTGAAAAATGGATTTATCATTCAAATATCACCATTATCTATCTCCAAGTTCATTAATAATTTAAAGCGGCCATTTTGTTTCAATGGCGGCTACTTGATAAAGGAGAAATAAATCAACCTACCTTTCCGAATGAGCCAGAAGGACTTTTTTTTTTCATGGATCTGTGAACTATCTTTATTTCTTTTATTAATTAGACCTTTCTCTATACATCATTAAATGCAGTCTTACTGCTTACTAAAACTTTATTTTTGCTGGGATCTAATTAAAGACAATATGATAAAGACCGGAGGTAAAGAAAATGTTTTCTAGGCACTCCAGAACGTACATATCAGTTCCAGTTCCAATTCTTTATACACTGAAGATGATACGCTAAAGGCTACCAAAACAGCTGTCTGCTTTCCTGTTATTTATTTTTGACGTTCTAGACGTTGTTATTTGCCTTGTTTATAATCCCATGCCAAGTCTTCCATCAATATCATGTGTCTATTATGTCATTTATATTATTAATTTTTCATGACGTAGCTAAATTCTACGTATTGATAGTTATTATTTTCCCACAACGTATTAAAATTTCACATATCAATGAAAAGAGTTTATCCCTAAAAAATAAATTTTGTTTTGTTCAAGGTTTGTTTTGCGGACGAATAAATTCTGGAAAATCATTTGGTTATTATAGCTTTGATTACTGCAAACGAAAGAACTGTATTGTATACATATATACTATACTCAAGTAGATTTCTAAAATGAGATTTTTTCTGCTATTGAAATAATGAATTTTGTGTGTTTAATTTTGATTTTTTTAGAACCACTGAACGAATACCCCAAAACCATGCAAAACAAGGATAACATTTTACTTTATTTTTCTCAATAAATCGTTGCAATTGTGGTGTAATTTTTTCTGTTAAATTATTATTATTATTTTATTCTTTTGAAACGCACGCATGAGAACCATGGGTAAAATCTGACTTGCTTTATTTCAATACATTGCTCATGCTATGACGCTAGTTTCAAGCATTCCACCCGGGAAACCAGTGCTTTTATTATTAAGAAGATATTGCATGTTTTCTAATTTTACTATTAAAGGGGACTGAGACGTTTCTGACAACCGAGAAGAGGGAAATTTAGGTTGTTGCTTTAATAATCATATCTTTTCTAATTATCATGTATTTATGAGATATTAACAAGAAGAAGTTTAAGAAACATTTGATGCAAATTATTTACTCTTATGTGTTACAGTTTTTTTTTTTATTGCAGCTCTGTAAACATGCATATTTTTTTTTTTGTTTAATGTACTGAACCTATTTTATGTTTTGTTGATCTTTTTTTAAAAAATATAAAAAATGGGCAATTTTTACATATTAGAAATATACATTTTTTTAACACACCTATTCGCTGTTTTAAAAAGTATCACAAGATTTATACTTAAAAAAAAAAAAAAAAAAGGTTCACTATATGCAGAGACACTTATTCTGTTTCCCTCTAAAATTGTAGAGAACTACTTTCAACAGATTTTTCATAAAGTGTACCAATATACAAAAAAATGACATATTGTGAAAAACGCAAAGATCACTTTAAGCCCTTCAAGTTTAAATATTTATGTATAATTAAAACATTCCTGCCTCATGATTATTTTGTCCTAACATTTCTTTTTTTTTTTTTTTTTTTTTTTCTACACGTTTTTTCTATATCTTTTTTTTTTCAATCGGGCTTCTCTGGAAAGTTCTTGTATTTTGAGTTCCGCATCGCATATTTTTATATTGTCAATTTTGCGATGGGTTGCTTCAAAGTTTGTTCCTGGTACAATGCCCATAGCCTTTAATACTTTAATATTTTCTGCTGTACATACTATCATTAAAACAAATTACAACATACTTTACTCCTACTTTTAATGTGTTTATGCTCACAAATTTTGTTTTGGGTACTCTTTCCCAGATGCAGTTGTTAAAGCCCCCAATGGGATTTTGTGTAAACCCATGTAAAAAAATTTTCAAACACTTCTTATCAGTAGGACTTCTGAATACTGGCTTAACTGCTGTTAGAACAGCTTTTGGTAAGAAATGGCTATGAGAATAATCTATTGATTTTATCATATCATCTACAAAATTTTTAAGATTTCTTCGAATAGCCAATCCATAGAAATTTTAAATTTTGTTAATTTCTAAATTCGTAAGGCGTCCCAGACAAGATATACACTTTTCATCAGTAAGTTCATAAGGATCTCAATCTTGATCCCATTCGCTTTTGGACACATACCTAATGCATTCAAGTTTTTCAATATTAAATTTATCGCCATATACTTTAGTTTTGGGAACTGTCAAAAATGCTTCTGAGTCCATCATCACCTAAGTATTTCACATATCTTACATTTCGAGTAGTCTCGGAGCGGAGAAATATATTTATTGTCCCTGTAGCTCCCATACCTCCACTAAATCCATCGAAATTTTTCTGGCAGTCATGTTTATCAACATTTTTATTTTTTGCATGACAAACAGTACTTTGATAAACGTTCAAAGTCAATTACTGTTTTCCAGTGATGCTGCACACGCAACACTATTGAGAGAAACATGGCCCCTCTTCTGCCAAGTGCCATAAAAACCTGCAGTTATATTTCTGTCACTCTCCAGCGTATCCACAGTCTCATTTACTGCCCTTTATCATGGATTGCATAGAAACAGTATTCATACTATCATGGATTATCTTACTGTATCGTTCAAATTTGGAAGGAGAAGGATGCAAGTACATAATGCCACAAAATGTTTCAGCAGCTCTTTTCCCTTTACCAATGTAAGGCATGCCATACACTAGTCTTATATTCACATTGTATAATTTTGATTTATTGGATGACATTGCACGTGTGGAATTATTTCATTTTGAACATAAAAATTCTAAACTTACTGCCGAGACCTTCACATTTTCCAGTGTTTTCAAACACTTGAAAATAGTCTGTGCTACCACAGTTTCTGCACTTAGCAACTGTGTTTTGCAAACAGCGCAGCACATCTAATTCAACAATAATATTTGAATTTTCATTTCCCGAATAATCATTGAAAGAAACATTAATATCCTTGGGATGATCTATTTTCTTTCCTGATACACCCAAGTTAAGTTTCTCTGCACTTTCAACAGAAACTTTTGTGAACTGATTGGCTTGGAACTTTCTTCTGCCAAACTTTTTCTGACGAACCATGGTCGAATAAAAAAAATCCGAAGCAAAAATATTAAAAGTAATATTACTGGAATAACATAAACTAGTACATAAATTATATATATTTGTAAGCTGCAAAATTTGTACTATTTTTTAAGCCACTAATTGAAAAATCGAAATTTTGAAGGTATTTCACGTCCCAGTGCGACTGATTTGCTAATAAGTATTTATACTTAGAAATTTGTTAAAATTTCAGTAAATATTCATGGATGAATAATAAATCATTTTATTAATGCAGGTAGTCGATAAAGAATTAAGAGCGAGACAGTCTGAGAAGCTGGATATGAGATGTAAATTGGATTTAGAAAAGACTCGAAATGAACAATTGACTGAAGAAATGACAGCCTTAAAAGAAGAACTTTCAGTGATTCTGAGTAAAATGAATGATGACAAAGTGTTAATTGATGCTTTAAAGGTAAAGACACACTAAAAATACTAAAAATGTTTGTTTATTTTATTTACTAGCTGGCTCTCCCTGCTTTTGCTACTCCCTATTTTTAAAGGAATTTTCAAAAAACGTTAGTCACTATATTTTAAATCATAAAAAAAAAAAAAAAAAAATGGTAAAAAAGGTTTTTCAGTTTCTTCCTTTAGTTTTTCAATTTAGATGTAATTTTACTGGTAATGTTTTGAAAATTTCGATGAGCACTTTATATATTTTGTATTTACTTTCTGTTATTGATAATAACTCGTAGAGTGTGGCACCACTTCTTTTTACTTCATTATACAAAGTATAAGGAAGTATAGTAATCACGATTTGCGAAATGGATTTTATATTTCACATTGCTCAAAAACGAATGATCGCTGAAGGCTGCCAATTTATACGTGTGACTGTCGTGATGTCTAGTTGGTACACCTGCAAGTGTCGTCTTAACACGAGCTCTCGTTTTAGAGATATAAGCGACTTTACACGATTTTTCGGGACGTCTGTATGTGTGTGTGTGTGTGTGCATATGTCGCATAACTCAAAAACGGTTGGACGTAAAAAGTTGCGAATTGGTACATAGGTCTGTTATAACATCTAGTTGTGCACCTCCTTTTTTGGTGTTTGTATGATTTTCCGTTTTGGAGCTATTTAGGAAAAATTACGTTCATAATGACCAAAAATACATTTGTTTTGACCATTATGTATCAAAAAACGGTAATAACACAAAAACGGTTTGGACAAATCTTGCAATCGATTTTTAACAGACTTCCCGACTAGCTAGACATTTGAAACTTTCAGAAAATCTCAGAACACATTGACAATGCATTTTTTAAATATTTTTAGCCAACTGTTTCGGAACCTGCTGCCTTCAGCAGCGTTTATATGATTCAACAGAAAAATTATTTAACTAACTTCCTGACTAGTTAGACATTTGAAATTTTTAGAATAGTTCAGAACACGGTGAAAATGCATTTTTTTAAATACTTTTACCCAACTGTTTCGGATCTCTGCTGCCTTCGGCAGCGTTACTTGTACAAATCTTGCAATCGATTTTTAACTAACTTCCCGACTAGCCAGACATTTGAAACTTTCAGAAAAGCTCAGAACACGGTGACAATGCATTTTTAAAATATTTTTAGAAAATTATTTCGGAGTCACTGCTGCCGTCGGCAGCGTTTATATGGTTCAACAGAAAATTTATTTAACTTCCCGACTAGCTAGACTTTTGAAACTTTCAGAATAGTTAAGAACACGGTGAAAATGCATTTTTTAAATACTTTTAGTCAACTGATTTGGGTCCGTGCTGCCTTCGGCAGCGTTACCAGTACAAATCTGGCAATCAATTTTTAACTGACTTCCCGACTAGTTAAACATTTGAAACTTTCAGAAAAGCTCAGAACATGTTGACAATGGATTTTTTTAATTATTTTTAGCCAACTGTTTCGGATACCTGCCGCCTTCAGCAGCGTTTATATGATTCAACAGAAAAATTATTTAACTAACTTCCCGACTAGCTAAGCGTTTGAAACTTTCAGATTAGTTCAGAACACGGTGAAAATGCATTTTAAAAATACTTTTAGCCATTTGTTTCGGATCCTTTGCTGCCTTCGTTAGTCTTACCAGTACAAGTTTTGCAACTGATTTTTAACTAACTTCCCCACATTTGAAACTTTCACAAAAGCTCAGAACACCATGATAATGCATTTTTTAAAATATTTTTAGCCAACTGTCTCGGGTCCAATGACAATGCTTTTTAACATTATGTATATATTTCTAAAGGTGTATAAGGAAGTCATGCGGTGCCCACATCAGATTTTTTTCTCCTAGTATACTAAATCGCAATTCAATTGAGTACGTACATTTTTCAAGATTCTTTATTATCTTTAATTATTTAATTATAAAAAATAAATTATAGATCAATATCTCTATTTTAAAATCTGAAATCTGATTAAATTGAGTGGTTATAAAATTAATTATATTTAGTTTTTATTTGGTTTTATTTTTTAAGTCTCTATCAATTAAATAATGGTATGACTAGATATACTTTAATTTTTTTTTTTCACAGAAGAGTGTTTTTCAATTCCTACTATTAGTTCACACTCTCCCTCTTGTACAAATCTTGCAATCGATTTTTAACTAACTTTCCCGACTAGCTAGACGTTTGAAACTTTCAGGATTGCTCAGAACACGATGATAACACAATACTTCCGAAGTCCGATTTTCGAATTTTGTATTAGTTTTCTTTAATTAATTAAAATATGAAAATAATAACATCCTAACAGCGTTACAATAGCCATTAAAATATTAGCAATAATTTAATTGTTGCCAAAAAAAAAAAAAAAGAAATACGAGTTAATTTTCTTTCGACATAAAAATAAACACATTTAATTAAACGTGAACATTAAAAAATTATAAAAGTTAAATTATGCATCTCACAAAAATTGACGTCATTATCACTTTAAAAATTTTATGCACATTGATAATAGCTCTATGATTCATCAGAAAATTTAAAACGTGGTATATAAAAAGTTTTTTTTTTTTAATCTTATAATTATTTTTATTTCATTTTTCACACGCGTTTTTTATTTCCTAATTCAAAATTATTAAAAAAAACTTCTTCGATAGTGTTTGTAAGTAGGAATTAACTTAAAAAATTTTCTTTTTATATTACTTGTTTGTAAGGCTAACGGATCTTAGCTCTTTTATTATTTTTGTCGATAAATAATATTTCCTTTTCATGTTAGTAAGTTATTTTACCCTTTAAATTTTATTTTACTTTCCTATGAATTTTATGTACAGTCGGTAACAAAAATGTCCGAACACTAGCAAAAATTCCTATGTAAAAAAAGTACACTTCATACGGTTCTGTAAAATAAATCCTTATCGAATCGTGTTCTTAGATTAACTAAGAACAGGATTCGACAAGGATTTATTTAACAAAACCGTAGGAAGTGCACCTTTTTAACATAGGAATTTTTGCTAGTGTTCGGACACTTTTGTTACCGACTGTATGAAATATCTTGCATTTTTTAAAACATAGGTAACGTTCTGTTTAGGCGTATTGGGCATTGAATACTGTAAATTTTGGCTATATGCTTATAAAGTTACAGAAATACACATATGTTGTGTATAATTATCAATCAGTGCTTCTGAAGAAATATTATGTATTGTATACTTTCATTATTTGGATTCTGATTGTTTTTTACTTTCTCTTACCCATATATATGGTAAAGAAAGTATTGTTTTGGGATCAAACTTTCGAAAGTGAGTTTTTGTTGTATTCGCACGTTTTAAGGCCCCTTGAATCCGAAAATCATGTTTTTAGTGGTTGGTCTGTGTGTGTGTGTGTGTGTGTCTGTGTCTGTTATCAGCATATCTCAAGAACAAGTAGCAGCAGAAAGTCCAAACTAGGTATTCTAAATATGTATCATATAGGGATGCTACACTAAACTTTTCATAGAGATCATGCAAATGGTTCGTGTACAGGGCCACCCAAGATAATTTAAATACACTACGTCTATAAGGGAAATTGCAGGTAAGTATGCACTTTAAGATATATAGGCTGCCTTAAACAAGACGGTAGGAACAATTCTTTTTATATGCATAAAAGTATGTTTTGAGTAGATTGTGATATAGAAATCCTATATCATTCGTTTACAGGGCTTCCCAAAAATTTGGATATATTGGTGACTGTATATGGAAATAGCTGGAATTATAACTCATTTTGTGTTAGATATTTTTTTCATGTAAGACTAAATTTCAGAACACAATAGTTTTTAAAGTGCATATTGTTTATAGGCAATATGCAGGGCTATCCAAAACTGAGCCGAACGTTCTTTTCTATTGAATGTAATTGATCGAAGTGCTTTGCTACATTTTACAACGTCGACAAACAGTGCTCAGAAAGAAAAATTAATACTGTAAACAAATTGTTTTTTGTAGTTTTATTTTCAACTCTGATTTTTTGTATTGTATCACGTTTTGAGGTGCCCTGGTTACGAAGTCCAATTTTTACCGGCTGATCTATATCTATATCTGTCATCAGTATAACTTAAAAACGAATAATTGCAATAAACTCAAATTTGGTATTGTAAACTTCGTATTAGTTTACCATGTTGATCAAGATTGACAAGTTTGAAGGCAAATTATATCAACACCATTGATAAAAAAAAAAAAAAAAAATTAGTGTCGGCACTACACTGTAAAAAAAAAAAAAATAAATAAATAAATAAATAAAAAGTCCTGTTTGCTGCCAGAAATTTTCTGTAATGACAGAAATTTTCTGGCGGAAAATTACGTTGACAGAACGTACTTTTATTAAAGAAAATTTCATTAAAGTCATCAGTTCATAAATTTCATCATTGTCATTAAAGAAAATTTTTGTCAGCAAACAGGACTTTTTTAACAGTGCAAAAGTAAACGGGTGGTTGAGGGGGAGGGGGCGGTAGCACCCCCTCACACAGAATTATATATGAAATAAAGCTGTTTCTAAACGTATCTATATATTAATTTCTATATATTAATTTGAAACATGTTTTTGTCTGTCTCCACTATATTGAGAGAACTACTTGGTGTAAAAATTTGGTTGAGGTGTCTAAAGAAAGGTCTTGGTCTGTAGATGTGCTATGAGAAGAGAAAAATAAAAAAAAGTCTAATGCTTTTCCCCCTGGGGGGAAACCGTTTCCCACTCGTTTCAGGTTAAAAACACGTTTACGAGCTTAACTAAGCTCCAAATTACTTCACGGTGAAGAAATTGTATATATGGGGAATAGAGTCGAATACTAAAAAATCACTTTCTGCGAATTATGAATTTTCGATTTTAAAGGGGGGGGGAAAGGGGGAAAAGGGGGAAAAGTAGATTTGGAGGGGGGGGGGGGGGGAAGGGGGGAAATTAGTTTGAGAGGAAAATCCATTCTAGACCCACGCATGTAGCAACCTCATTTTAAAGGTCTGGAAATTTCATGTCGAATGGGGATGTTTGTATACAATATAGTGAGACCCCTGGTGGTGAAAAATGGAACTAGGTGATTTTGCTGTAGACCCTATCATGTTACATCTTATTTTAAAGGTCTTGGTATTTCCTGACCGTTGGTGATGTTCGTACAGAACACACTGCCCCCCCCCTGGCGGTGGAAAGTGCAACTAAAGGATTTTGCAGTTGACACCAGCATGTGACACCTTATTTGAAAGGCCTTGGAAATCCAAGGCGTTTGGTGATAGAGGTCTTGAAATTTCATGTTGATTGGGGATGTTTGTGTACAATATAGTGCGCCCCCTGGTGGTGAAAAATGGAGCTAGGTGATTTTGTAGTAGACCCTATCATGTTATATCTTATTTTAAAAGTCTTGGTATTTCCTGACCGTAGGTGATGTTCGTACAGAATACACTGCGCCCCCTGGCGGTGGAAAGTGCAACTAAAGGATTTTGCAGTTGACACCACCAGTGACACCTTATTTGAAAAGTCTTGGAAATTCAAGGCGATTGGTGATGTTCGTATACAACATACTGCACCCCCTGGTGGAGGAAAGTGGATTTCGCAACGCGTGCGTAGCATGCCTGCCTGCTATACATTGCAGCAGCTACAGGCAGAGGTAACACGAGCCAGAAGTTCGCTCGGTTCAAGGTTCATTTTTGAGAATTTTTTCATGTTATTAGTGGCCTGTATATATGCTGCCGCAGGCACCGGGTCACGAGCCCGAGTTCCGTTCTGTTTGAGTTTTTTTTTTTTTTTTTTTTTTTTTTTTTTTGTGATGCTTTCATTAAAAAATAGAAATTCAAACAAAATCGAGTTAAAGATATAAAACCATACAAATTTAAGGTTCATTTAAAGTTATTATCATGGGTCCGGGCATTGCCGGGCGGGTTCGTTTAGTTCCAGGTTAATTTTTTGGAATTTTTTTTATGTTATTAGCGGCCCGCGCATGCGCTGCCGCAGGCACCGGGGTCACAAGGCAGAGTTTCGTTCGGTTCTATGTAATTGTTTTGTTACAGCTGATTATTTTTTTCGTGATGCTTTCATTTAAAAACAGAAATTCAAACTAAATCGAGTTAAAGGGTATAAAATCATACAAATTTAAGGTTCATTTAAGGTATCATGGGCCCGGGCAACACCGGGCGGGTTCGTTCGGTTCCAGGTTAATTTTTGGGAATATTTTTATGTTATTTTAGCGACCGGCGTATGCGCTGCCGAAGGCACCAGGGTCACAAGGCAGAGTTTCGTTCGGTTCGAGGTAATTTTTTTGTTACAGCTGATTATTTTTTCATGATGCTTTTATTTAAAAATAGAAATTCAAACAAAAACGAGTTAAAGATGTAAAACCATACAAATTTAAGGTTCATTTAAGGTTATTACCATGGGCCCGAGAAACGCTGGACGGGTCATCTAACATGTAGTCTTAAACGAAATGGTTGGTTGTAGGATTTAAGGCCGATTGACTCCTGATGTGTCCTAGGCCTAGAGGGGGAATGCCCTCCGTGGGGGTCTTTCTAAGGGGTCCTAGCCCGTATTTACGCAAGTTTCGGAGGAAACCACGGAAAACTCCGAATGGCTAGGTCGATGAGCGCGACCTGGGATCGAACCCGGCACCTCCCATCTACCAGCTTTGAGCGCAGAACCGCTCGGCCGCTGGTGGGCCCTTAAACGAAATGGAAAATGAAAGAAAGGAACTGTTTATTTGGAGTCAGTTTGACGTCACATTGACTGTACTTTGTAGAAAGTGATGTCATATATAGCATTTCTATTTATAAGCATTTTTCTGACTTTCTTTTTTTAAAGTGAAATGTCGTAAATTATATTAGATGTTTTAACTTGAAATACATTTAAATAATGATGCGACGTTTTTTGAAACATTACGGTCAATAAAATGATCGTCGAATTCGACGGGTTCCAGCTAGTTTTACATTATTTTAAAAGTACATTGACCTTTATTTTCTTACGCTGTTGATCTTGAGACTTAATTTGCAATCTATCTTTATAGTATTGAAATGCAGGGTAAGAGGAAGTCGTGTGAGTGACACACCAGATTATTTATTTAAATTTTCCCTTTTTTCATATGATACTTTTCATTTCATCCTGTGTAATGTTCGGGTTTTCATATATATACATTTGTTTTAGGTTATTTAGTAACCTACTTAGGCTCTTGTGGAATATTGTGGCAATTTAAGCATCTGTCTTTCCTGCATGAAACTTCTTTTTGTTCATATATATATAAATTGCTTTTATTATTCGTAAGATAATATAACTGTACATTTGTATTAACATTTTTTCTCCTTAAACTTTAACTATTTTGTTGGTTAAAATAATGAAGCTTAAATAATTAGTCATTTAAATTTTATTACCATCTGTTTATTACGGTATTTGGCCGCGGTTTGGATTTAGCGAAAATGACCGACCGGGATTCGGTGAGCCTTTCAAAGGGATCCTAGCCCATATTCATGCTAGTTTCAGAAAAAAAAACGCAGAAAATTCTGAATGATTAGTCTAAGCAAGCGCTACTTCGATTTGAACTCGCTACCTCCCGTCTGTCATTTTTATAAGCAGAAACTCTAGTCCACTGGTGAGGCAATGCCTAAACATGTCATACATATGTACCTTTGACCTCATGTATATATATATATATATTTTTCTATTTTCCTTTGGTGTGATGATAATGATTATTTCATAATAATAACTTTTACCATTGCTTTTTCTCTGAGCAATGTATAAACTAATAAATATAGTTTAAAAAAACTAAAAAACACGCTTTTAAAGCACATCAAACTAAAAAGTGAAAAATAATTCTTAATATAAGCTGAAAACAATTATGAACGAAAAATACTAGTATAATTGTGAAAAAAGCGTGGGTTGCTCGATGTACGAAAAATATGGCACAAAGCACCCCACGCTTTTTTCACTATTATACTAGTATTTTTCGTTCATTATTGTTTTCAGCTTATATTAAGAATTATTTTTCACTTTTTAGTTTGATGTGCTTTAAAAGCGTGTTTTTTAGTTTTTTTAAACTATATTTATTTTTCACTTTTTAGTTCGATGTGCCATGAAAGCATGCTTTTTAAACTATATTTTAAACTATATTTATTATTTTATTATTTATCACATAAATAGCTAAAGTATGTAAGTTTTTGGTTAAAATATTTACACACAATCGAAAATATCCCCATTCGACTTGCAGGCCTCTTAAATCTATCTGTACCAATTTTGAACGTCCTAACTGTATTTCTATTTGTTTTTGCCCCATAGCCCCCCCTTACTCCCTCACCCCCCTATCTGCCCCTCCTAATAATTTTACAAATTCAAAAATATCCGCAATCGATTTGTAAGTATCGAAAACCTCTATGTACCAATTTTGAACGATCTGACACTATTTTTATTTTTTTGCCCCCCTCCCTCCCCCCCCCTTCTTGCCCCTCCTAATAACTTTACACAATCGAAAATATCCCCATTCGACTTGCAGACTTTAAAACCTATCTGTACCAATTTTCAACGGCCTAACTGTATTTCTATTTGTTTTTGCTCCATAGCCCCCCTTACCGCCCCACACCCCTACCCGCCCCTCCTAATAACTTTACAAATTCAAAAATATCCGCAATCGATTTGTAAGTATCGAAAACCTCTATGTACCAACTTTGAACGATCTGACACTATTTTTATTTTTTTGCCCCCCTCCCCTCCCCCACTTCTTGCCCCTCCTAATAACTTTACACAATCGAAAATATCCCCATTCGACTTGCAGGCCTCTTAAATCTATCTGTACCAATTTTGAACGACCTAACTGTATTTCTATTTGTTTTTGCCCCATAGGCCCTCCCCTTACCCCCTCACCCCCTACCCACCCCTCCTAATAATTTTACAAATTCAAAAATATCCGCAATCGATTTGTAAGTATCGAACACCTCTATGTACCAATTTTGAACGATCTGACACTATTTTTATTTTTTTGCCCCCCCCTCCCTTCCCCTCCCCCTCCTGCCTCTCCTAATAACTTTACACAATCGAAAATATCCCCATTCGACTTGCAGAACTCTAAAACCTATCTGTACCAATTTTCAACGGCCTAACTGTATTTCTATTTGTTTTTGCTCCATAGCCCCCCCCCCTTGCTGCCCCACCTGGGGGCTGAATTTCAAAAATTCCAGAAATTGCCTTAGATAATTGCCTTAGCTATATTTTAGAGCAAAAATTTAACGTATATCTATTTTTTTTTTGTTTGGGATATATAGGATTATGCGAAATCACGTTTTACGCATGTGAAATCACGTTTTGCCCCCCTCCCCCCGCTCCCCTTGGGGACCGAATTTCAAAAATTCCAGAAACCAATTTTTAGACATTTGTATTAGCTATATTTTAAAGCAAAAATTTTACGGATATCTGTTTTTTTGTTTGAGATATGAAGGATTTTGTGCAATCACGTTTTGCTCCCAGAGAAGTTACAAACAAACATACATACATACATACAGGTGAAGCTAATATAAGCGTGTTAAAAAATATCTTCATTTTGTTTATTTTCTTTTTATTGATTATATATATTTTGCGTGTACTCGTGTGCTGTAATACAATTTTAAAGTAAATTATTTTGGTAGGATACTTTTTTCTCTCTTTTCAGAGCCAGCAAGGTCACATGATCGATCTTTTGGAGCGGCAGAAGTTAATATCTGAAAGCGATAACCGAAAATTTCAAGATGATATGAGAGAAATACAGGCAAAACATTCAACAGATAATCACGTTTTAGATCACTTGAAAGATATCATCGAAGATAAAACAAAAATCTGTCAACAAATGCAAGAACTGATGAAAGATCAGGTAACTGGTAGTCGAACATATATATATATATATATATATATATATATTTTTTTTTTTTTTTCTTTTCTAAACAAAATGCGTGGGTGACATGTTTGGATTTCATAGTCCTAATATAGGTTACATGTTTTTTTTGTGTGGGTGCTTGTGGTATCTGTATATTACAATATCTTTAATTTACGACTAATAAGTACTAAAGCTTCAACTTTAAAATTATGAATTATTTTAAAACAGGAATTGGATTAACTCTTAGCAGCTTCACTTGAAAATTAAGTAAAGAAGAATAAGGAGTGATTTTTTAATAGAATTTCTAAATAAGTTAAATAAAAAAAAAAGAAAGAAAGTATACACGCTCAAAATAAATAAATAAAGGGGTCAATCCATTTGAAATCACCCAGGCCATGTTGCTCAACATTTTTTATTTTTCTTATTTTTTTACCAGTTTTTCCCCGTTATTAGGTGAGTTCAAAACTGTTGAAAAAAATTTTTTTAGGCTCATACTTTTTTTTTCACGGCCATTTTGAATTTGCATCGTAACTGTTTTTAGGACAGAAACAAGGTTTGCATAAAAGTATCTAACTCTGTTAATTTTATAGATATCAAGACAAAATAAAAACCAAAATTATCAGAATGACCCTCTAGATGTTTTGTACATGCATAATATTTCCTACGACATGAGGAAAGTGAAGAAAAAAATTCACAACTGTAGATAGAAAATTGACTTAAAACGGTAATTTTAGTGCTGCAAAACTACCTAAAAAATGAAAGACTCATCAATAATTTTTTTTTTCTGCGTAGATTTGTTACTGGACTAGTTACTGTAGAAGTTTCCAGCTTGAGAGTTTTATCCTTTTTTTTTATATATATTTTTAAAAATGCCCAAAATTGCATTTTGGCAATATTTAAAGTTGAATATCTCAAAAGGGACTGAGTGAAAAATTATAAAATTAATACAGATAATATCTCTTTATGACATAAACATATGATAAAAATTTGGTGACTGAGACTCAACTGGTTCCTGAGTTATAGTACATCAAAATTGACCAAAAATTGCATTTTAGGCATACAGAATTTTGACGAAAATTTATGGTAAAAATCAACATTGTAACTTAAAATACAAAATTTTATTCAAACTCTTGATGTACATTTTATCAGTTAGCATAATAATTTTATAATTTCTTCAAAGTATTGAAGAGTGTTGAAATTCTGTTGCATAGTTTTTTTTTTTATATGTTATGCAGGGGTTGATCCAGGCAAAAATTGGGTCCCCCTTTGCTGCCCCTTCACAAAATTCCACATCAAAAAAGGGGACCCTTCACAAAATTCAAATCCATAAAAGAGGACCCTTCACAAAATTCAAATCCATAAAAGAGGACCCTTCACAAAATTCAAATCCATAAAAGAGGACCTTTCACAAAATTCAAATCTATAAAAGAGGACCCTTCACAAAATTCAAATTTATGAAATGTGCCCTTCACAAGATATTGTTTTACAAAAGTAATGTTTTTATAAAATGTTTCCCTGTTTTCAGTGTTATTTTTACTTAATTGGTTCAATGAAACTATGTTAATTTGATATTAAACATTATTTAGAATTACTGTTAAAATGGAAGGTTTTATACATGATATATACATATTATTTCTTTTTTCACAAAAATAAATAAAAATTTCACAAAAATATTTTGTTTTTCACAAAAAGGGGACCCAAAAATTAAAACCTGGATCGACCCCTGTTATGTGTTCTGCCCGAAACCGTTGTTAGTTCGATAGGGGTAATTTTCCTCACAACCTTGTTTACTGGAACCCACACCACGTCATTTTTAGATATTTGGAAGGCAGTTTTGGGGTCATGTGGATGGAAAAATTGAACTAATAGATCATTATTTTGATCGGTCTTGTCTTTGACTAAGCCTAGCTACCAATGATATTCGTAAATGTATGCAACATAGTCCATATTTGTAAGCGAAGATGTTTTAATAAACACTATCAAAGTTTTGTGCTCATCAAATTTCTTACTTATTGTTGTAGTGTAAAATCTGATTTGATTATTACTTATAGGAACAAATCCATGATATTCTCTTATTCATGTCTCAGGCAAGCAAAATTCAAATCTTTTTGTTAGTTTAGCTTCAGTTTATTTAATTTCTTCGGCTGAGACAAAAATGTATTCTATTCTGATTATTTTTTCATTTCAGTATTTGAACATGTCTTGTGGAGTAAGGATTTAGTTATTGTAAAGTCTTTGCATGCTGGCTCTAGTTTCCCTTTTAGTGGTACACCCCCCCCCCCTATACCATCACACAAGTTTTTCCCATGAGATGTAGCTAAAAAATTCCATTCAGCTATCAAGCTAAAATCATTCTCATATTGGCACAGATTAATAAAGTTTTTCTTATTTTTCTACTGGCTGCTGGCACCATCGCTGAAGTAAATCATCATCTTCGCTTTGGGTAAAAAATTCTTCATTTCATTAATGAGATTCTTTTGAAATTCATCAGCTGTAAAGGTATCCTGAATAAGATAATCATTTATTATACAAATGCTTTTACAGCAAATTTCATTTATAATAATATTAATAATAAATGGATGTATGTAACTCGGCTGTTGGACCAGTGGTAGTTCTAAATTTCATCCTGAATGCAAAATGTAAAATTTTCTGAAAAATCACCAATGACTAAATATTAACTGTTTTTGAGATTATTTTTAAGTTCTTTGAAATGATTAGACTGAACTGTTGAAATGAAATGGTGAGATTTTAGTTTTACTCTATCTTTCACAAGAAGATTTAGAAATTCATCATTTGGTAGTAATCGGGTGGTAAATTCTGCTCTGTCAGTTTGCACCCACTTCTTAAAAGCTACTTCCTCTGGTAAATTGTCAATTTCTTTCATTGGAACTTCCAGAAGACCTTTGGATCCTGGACATTCTGAACCCTTGTCCAGCATGTAACTTTCATTCTCAATGTTACACACAAGTAATTCTATCAGTTCCCTGTAATTTATTTTGAGCCTTGCTCCTTCAATCAAGAGCTTTACGTTCTGGTGGTATTTGCTGACACATACACTATGTGTGCCAGATGATCTTGGGAGCACACACCACTTCGGTCGCATAGCACAGAACACAGATCGTCTAATTTTGTAGTTAGGGTATTTCTGTATGAAAAAGTTAAATAGCTCATTTTAAGTTATTAGAGTTAATATATATATATGTATAGCAAATATAATACACAGGAAAATGGATTTTAAAAATTAATTTTCGTGAAATACTGTGTGCGTAAAATGCAATTTTGGGTCAATTTTGATGTACTATAACTCTGGAACCAGTTGAGTCTCAATCACCAAATTTTATCATATGTTTATGTCATAAAGAGATATTATCTGTATTAATTTCATAATTTTTCACTCAGTCCCTTTTGAGATATTCAACTTTAAATATTGCCAAAATGCAATTTTGGGCATTTTTAAAAAATTATATAAAAAAAAGGATAAAACTCTCAAGCTGGAAACTTCTACAGTAACTAGTCCAGTAACAAATCTACGCAGAAAAAAAAAATTATTGATGAGTCTTTCATTTTTTAGGTATAGTTTTGCAGCACTAAAATTACCGTTTTAAGTCAATTTTCTATCTACAGTTGTGAATTTTTTTCTTCACTTTCCTCACGTCGTAGGAAATATTATGCATGTTCAAAACATCTAGGGGGTCATTCTGATAATTTTGTTTTTTATTTTGTTTTGATATCTATAAAATTAACAGAGTTAGATAATTTTATGCAAACCTTGTTTTTGTCCTAAAAACAGTTACGATGCAAATTCAAAATGGCCGTGAAAAAAAAAGTATGAGCATAAAAAAAAATTTTTCGACAGTTTTGAACTCACCTAATAACGGGGAAAAACTGGTAAAAAAATAAGAAAAATAAAAAATGTTGAGCAACAAATTTTATTCTTTTTGGGTGATTTCAAATGGATTGACCCTAAAGATAAATGAAATCGTCTTAATAATAAAAGTCTATAAGTTTCCCGACACTAGTACTCGAAACTGACATGATTGCTACAAAAATGTATTGAAATAAAGAAAATAAATTTTTATCCTTGATTTGGTAGAATGAATAAAATAATTGAAGACAGATGATTTAGCAGGAAAAATGCTGTTACAATTCCAAGAAAAATTGAAAAAAAAAAAAAAATGAATGAATAAGTCTAAATGATATTTTACAAGAGTAGATGCTCCAATCTATGTTCCAATTGGTGATTTACCGGTTTTCTTTCTCGGACAGGACACAGCTATAAACTGCCAATTATGATCAAAATATTTAGTTAAATTAGAGTAAATCTAAAAAAAAGGAGGTGGGGTGAGGTTAAAATGGTTTAATAAATAATTTAAAAAAAAAACATTAAAAATAATATAGATGATAAAAAAATCATTAAAATGATTATAATAAATAATAATCTATATAATATTTCTCTAACGTGGACCAATTTCAATTAATTTTTGTCGAAACGATACGATAGTTGTGAAATTAATAAAATACGCTAAGATAAAAAATAATATTTAACAATGAACAATATTTAAGCACGCGGATTCAGCTCAATGATCTAATTCGATAACATGATGATATTTGTATGATGACATTATTTTATGAAAAATATATTTTTTAAAGTTATTTCTTCAAAATCTTTGCAAGCGTCATTTTAAACCTAGCAATATTTTTAAAGATATAAACAAAATAGGAATTATTAACATAAATTGACTAAAAAACGCAATCATAAAAAAGTATAATCAAAACAGGATTTTTTTTTTTTTTTTTTTTAAACAAAAATTTACGCCAATTTAAATAAAATGTCATTGCATACTTGGCGATAAAAATTTAAAAGGCGTCATGGGGGTCCTTTACTAAAACTGTACTGCCTGCGGAAGTGTGAAAACTGAGTCGTCAACCATGAATTTTATTTTGAAACTTTTCTTTGAATGATTTTGGTTTCACTATTGCACAATATTTATTTGGTTATAATAATAATTTGGCTTCTGGTAAATTAAAATTTTAATTAGGTTGTGAAATTAGTATAATATTTATAAGTTCCAAATTTTAAAAGTAAATAACAAAAGAAATAAAGTGCGGAAGTTTCGCACGGGTTTGCTAGTAGTCATAATAACATTAAGAATAGATGACAATAAATTTAAACCGAAAAAACTATGGTACATCTCTGATATCGGGATTTAAAAAAAAAAAAAAAAAAAAAAAAAAAAAAAGCAATAAATTTGGGACATGCATGTGTAATTATTTCGACAAATAAACTAGCAACGATTTTGATGAATTTGTGCTAGGTTAATTTTCATAAATAATTCAATTCAAATTACATTTCATGACTCGAATTCTATTGTATTGATAAAAAACACACTTAAATTTTATATAATCATTTTTTCATTATTGGTTATTTACCATGACTTTTATCCACTGTTTTTGATTTGGCGAATACAGCAAATGTGAAAATAGGTTCATTTTGAAATATCGACCCCTAGGCGAGCGAAGATCGACTAGTAATGAAGTAAAAAAAAAAAAAAAAAAAAATCTGGTGTTAAACAACCGTACAATTTCCATTACCCACTATTACACGTATTATATGCATTTTTTGGAGATAATGTGATCAGAACACATAAAATTGACCTAACGAAGCAGAAACCTGAAAATTTTGCGTTAAGAGAAACTTGATACACATGTAACGACATATAAAACAAAGTTTACATAGCGAGTTAAAATATAAGAAAAAAAAAAAAAAAAATTTAATTTTTTGAAACACCAATTTCCGAGATCTAAAACTGACCAAAATAAGCAGAATGACTGTTAATTTTCCTCTAATAACCACGTAATATATGAGAAAGTGTATCTAAAATGGATTTATGTAACAATTTTCAAGAAAATTGTTAGAGCGGTTTTTGAGACACCGACTTTTACCAAAACTTGGCATACTCAATAATTGATCGGAAAACAATAATTACATACAAAAGGATATTTAAAAGAGAGTTAATATGGCGAGTTTGAAAAAAAAATCCGTACAGCCGCTTTTAAAGGAGCGTGCTTGCGAGACCTGAAATTGAACCATTTATTACAGGACGCCTGTCAATTTTCTTGAACTAACCAACTCTATCATTCGAAAGGACATCTAATACAGTGTCTGTATAGCAACTTTGAAAAAAAAAATCGTTAGAGCCGTTTTTGAGATACGGACTTACGGTCAGGGTTGGCTAGTTTGGACCCAATTGGCTAGAACCCAATGGGTTTTTTTTTTTTTTCTAAAAAAACTCATTTGAAAAAACTCACAATTTTGCACACCTTTGGGTTTTTTCAATTTTATGAGACTTTCTTCGATAAAAAAAAAGCAAAGTACTAAGCAAGTGAAACTCAATTTTTTCATTTTTTTTTTTTTTTTTTTAATTTAACAAAACAGTTTACATAAAAAATGAGTTTTATTTTGAGTATAATTTTTACAAATAGAAGATTTAGCATCACATTTATATTTAGATGCTTACTACTGCGATAACTAGAAAATAGCTGGCATAGGTAATATATGCTCAATTTCAATTCTCCGTGATATATTTGCTCTACTATAAAACATATATTCAAGATCAGAGCAATGAACTTTGCTGATGACCATTTTTCAGTCACAGATTGAAATGCCTGCCATACGAACTAGGCTAACCTGCACTTGCTTTCGCCAATTTACCTTTACTAGTTTGCTGCTTAGTCTTATAGATGTCAATTTTGCATTTAATTGGTCATGCAATAATTTTTATAATGCACATTTATATGAAATTTTGTCCTCTTCAGATATGTTATGAAAATTTTAAATTTTGTATAAATTTACAAAGATACAAATTAGAAAATTAAAATCAGGGTTCTGGCAAGTTCACAAGGGAAAAAACTTTTATAATTTATGAATGTTTTTTTTCAAATTACAAAACTTCAGTACCTGTATTTTATTGGTTACAAAATAAATAAATAAATAAATAATAATAAAAAAAAGGAAATAAAAAAAAGGAAAGAAAGAAAGAAACAAAGAAAGAAAAAATAAAATAAAAAATAAAGAAAGAAAACTGCACTTTGACTTTTTCTCTTTATGTAATTTCAGAATTTTTAAAATAGAATCCTAATTAGTCCTTAATAAAGGAATTGTAGAACATGAGCATAAAATAAATTTGAGAACAGCTGTTCTTGAATTTTATTTTTTAGAGCTTTTCTCTGTTTTTCTCCCCCTTAAAATACTACTATAATAATAATAATAATTAGTTAAGGAATACTTTCATATTAACTGCATGTCATGAAGTTTGGTTAACTAAGATCATTATAGGAATAAAACAAGTTGTGATAATTAGAACATGAAGAAAAAATTAAAAAAAAATTTCAGTACCTCCGAAAAGTTAAATTTATCCAAAAAATACATGAACATACAGGTAGAAGAAAAATAAATAAAATGTTTGATTTTCAAACTTCTTTTAAATATTCTCATTAATTAATTAAAAAAAAAAAAAAAAAAGAATATATATATATATTTCTGAAAAAACAACAAAAACAAAAAAAAAAAACATTATTTTTCTTTATTTCTCTTGAAAACCCCAAAACCCCCCACATTTTCTTGAAAAAAAAACCTCAACTTTTTCTTGGAAAAACCCAAATAAAACTGGTTTTATTAAAAAAAAAACACGAAAAAACCCCTTCCACTTGGGGTTTTTCTAAAAAACACGGGGTTTTGCCAACCTTGCTTACACTTCCAGTTCTTCAATTTTTACTAAAATTTGGAAAATCCATCTGTACATCAGACCTGTCTCAATTCTGAAGTTTCGTAGTTCTATCATTATTAGTTTCGGAGATATGATAGCCAGAAGATTG
Organism: Salticus scenicus; assembly: GCA_963930645.1. NCBI lineage: Eukaryota > Metazoa > Arthropoda > Arachnida > Araneae > Salticidae > Salticus > Salticus scenicus. The sequence goes on from OZ005648.1 coordinate 246,154,733, forward strand.
CACAGTTGCATACATACATATATACATACACACTGAACAATTGCCAAAAACTACTTTTTTGGACTTAGGAGGCCTTAAACGTGTAAATCAGGTGAAAACTCAATATGGAATTTTTGGACCGAATACAATACTTCCATTACCTACGGTAGTAGGGTAATGGAAGTAATATAATAATGACATAGTTTAAGCCGCAATTTTGTTTATTTTATTCCATGTGTTTCATTTACACTTCATTCTACTGAACCATCATTTTTAGATTTTGTACAAAGTTTATTGTGCCCATTTATCTTAGTGACGTCTTTATTTAGCCACGATTTTCTTTTACAAATGTACCTCAGTAAGCTTCGAATCGGACCGAATTCATTGGAATTTTGTTTCAGAATTATATTTTTACAGATATTTATTTTACATTAATAAGTGCTTCATTTATACATAGTGACCAGTGAAGCGAGCAAAATCCACTAGTGTATTTATAAAAATTAATTAATATCAACGTCCTCTGGGACATAAAAGAGTTACTTTTTAAAAATAAACTAGTTGGCATAGGTGGACTCTGCTCAGTTCCCCATCATATTTATGTTCTTTTAAATTTCTAGTGCGAGACATTATAATCATGTTAAAAGAAATGAATTTGACCAAAGCTTGATGCAGTGACAGAATGAAATCCCCGCCTAATAGGCTATCCACCGTTCACTTCGATATATTTATCTTATTCTAATCTATTAATTTATAGGGTCAATTCCGTTGTTTAGTTTTCATGTTACTATTTCCAATGCAATAATCCTCAAAATTCCTATTTATATGAAAAATTTACAATTTTACTATGGTGATAAAATCGTAAATTACGAATAATTTACGAAATTTTCCTATTGGAATATTTGTATTCAATCATGTTCAAACAAATATCATAAATGTAATTTTGAAGTTGTCTAATGTATTTATGATCCTAAAAATGGAAGTTTATGCTCAATTTTGCCTTATTCTGATATGTTAAGTCAATCGTAAATTCCAAATAACTTACGAATTTTTTATATTGGAAAATTCATAGTCATTAATATTCATGTCAGTGTCCTAAATAATATTTCAAAAGTAGTCTGACATCTTTACGATGAAAATATCTCTCAAAATTGACGTTTATGTGAAATTTTGCCCTATACTGCCATGTTAAGAAATTGTAAATTTCCAATAACTTGCGAAATTATCAAAGTAGCATATTTATAGTTACTGATGTTCATTCCGGCATCGAAACAGATATTTTAAAACTGGTCTGACATTTTTACAGTGAAAAGTTCCCATTTAATGCACGTTTAAGTGAATTTTTATGCTATTCTCCCACGTTAAGAAAATCGTAAATTTCTAATAACGTACGAAGTTTTTTAAATCGAATGTTGCAAATGAATAGGGTTCTTGCCAGTATCGAAAGTAATATTTTAAAACTGATCTGACCTCTCTGCGATCATTTGTTCGTGAGATATCGTGTAAACAGACTAACAAACTAACGGACTAACACACTAACAGACACCCTATAGACAGACACCCTATAGACAGACACCCTATAGACAGACACCATACAAATTTTGTCATTTTCGGATTCCTCACACCTGAAAACGTATAAAAAAGTCAAAAAACCGAGGTCGAAATTTTTCAGGATTACATAAGTTCCCCATACCTATAGTATAATGGGGAACTAAAAAGTGGTCGAATGTGATTTTCTATACAAGGATAATTATTATATTTTATACTAGCAGGCTTTGCCCGCTTCGCTGGTCATTATATCGAAATGAATTCTCAATATTTCATATCATTAATAATAAAAAAAAAATCTCAAAAAAAAAAAAAAAAAAAAAAAAAAAAAAAAAAAAAGAAAGAAATCAGTCAAAATGTAAGTTAAAGTTCCCGCTACCTTCGGCAGCGGTTTTCCGCCTCCCCACACTTTTTAAATCTCGAGCCCCAATGCCTTCGGCAGTACCTTACATAATTTTTACTCCCCCTCCCTCACGGGTCATGTTGAAAGTTTCGCAAACTTTCCTCCCATCAAAGTGTATATTGCGTACACATTATCAACACCCACTCATCAAAATTCATCATTCTAAGTTAATCTGGAGTATATTTAAGCTTGTTTTTGCCCCCGCCAGCCCCAGAAGAGAAGGGGATAATTTCGCAAAATACCTTTATAGTGCATCTTGCATACGCATACCTAACCAGACATAAAAAAAATCGAGATCCTGAGATTATTTGAAAAAGAATTATGTTTTAAAACGTGTCCCCCCCCCTGCACATGAAGGAGGGACGGCGGAGGGAATTTTGCAAAATCTCTTTATACTATGAGTTAGATATACATATAACCGACCCACACATCAAAAATCTCCTTCCTAAGATAATTTAGTGCAGAGTTATACATGGATACATTTTTTGTCCCCACCTCCCCTCCCAAGACCGGTAGGGTGGAAATTCACAAAATCCCTTTGTAGTGTGCGTGTTGAGTACGCGTAACCAACCGACATATAAAAAAATCGCTTTCCTGAGGTACTTTGGAACAGAGTTACTCTTAAAAACGTGTTTTTGCCCCCACTCCGCCCTTAAAGGAGGGAGGCAGAGGGAAATTTCGTAAAATTACTTGATAGTGCGTGTTGAGAATGCATAATCAACCCACACATAAAAATTAATCTTACTGTGATAAGTTTAAGCAAGGTTATGCTTGGAAACGCTTTATTGCTCTCCCTTCTAGCCTAAGAGCCCACGACGGCCAGACCTTCGTTATTTAATAAAAGCTGAAAATTCTTCTGTGCGTGTCCCCTATACAGGTAAGAACGACCAGGGACTATAGAGTTTGGGTAGTGGTTACTTGGGCAGGTAACAGGTAGTAAAGGTGTATAAAATAGTACCTTAAATTCGTTAAAGTATAAAGCTCAATTTTTTTATATTTTATTAGGGATAACTTTAGAAATCTCGTCATCCATTGCCGGACACTTATGACAGTTGCTACCCCCTGCCAGACACCCCTAAATTTTAATAAATTATAATTATACTTTCGTTACAGTATAAAAGCTAAATTTTATATATGTTACTTGGGAACCTATAAAAAAATGTTACCTCAATAGCCGGACAGTTTTAATGGTTTTTACACCTTGCCAGACACATCGAAAGTCCGCTGTAGGTGCGAGCGCGAGGTAACGACTGTTCTAGCGGGTGCGAGTGAGATAGGGCGCTTAGTCGACTGCGATCTTTCACTGCGCATCATCTGTCTTTTAGTGATGTATTGAAGAATTATGTGTAGCTACAACCACGTTTTACCATTGATATTTGTGTCGTTTTTTTGTGAAATAAAAGTGTAATTTTAGTAAAAAGTGTTATCATGGGAGACACATTAATTTGTTTTGTGTGTAATAAAAGTGATGGTAAGATAATATTGTTCTCGGAGGAAACTTTTAAAAAATGTCAAACTGTTTTGAAAATCAGAAAAAAACATAACCTTAAATATAAAGACATTATTCTGCCTGATGAGTATACAGAAAATGGTTATCACCGGGGATGTTATAAAGCATTTACAGGACTTATGAAAAAATACTTAACTTCTGAACCTGAAAATTGGACAAAAAACAGTGAAAAACAAAAATGAGCCAGTGTTTCTACAGACAATACCTCAACAACCTCGTCGTTGATACCTAAGTTGACCACAGAACCATCTCATTTACAGTCATCCTCTACAGAATCTTCAGTAACAATGCAATCAAGTTTAACTTCTGAATCAATAGGACTTCAATCTACAACTTCTCAAGAAAATATTGAAGTTTTTGAACCAGATCTTAGTGAAGATAATGATTTAACTCAGGATGGAAATATTCTAACCGAGAAGGAAGCTAATAATATCGACTACCTAATTGTTTGTGTGTTTTGTGACAGGAAACATAAAAAAAAAAAACGTTCACGAATGCTTCCACTTCATAAAGCTGATACCAACCAATTTAAATCTAGCGTACTACCCAACATCGAACGTCAAGAGAAGTATGAAGAATTATTGAATAAATTAAAAAAAATTTCTGGTCCAAAAATATCATATCATACAGAATGTAGAATTAGTTTCAATAATGAAATATCATCTTCTAAAAAACCATCCAGTAAAAGTGATTGGCATTTTCATCGGGAATATCAACAATTAGCTTTTAATGAAATAAGTGGCATCATCGAGGAAGACGTAATTAAAAAAGGGCGCTGTTATTTATTAGTATATTTGCATGAAATGTACACCGATGTATTGGAAAGAATATTTGAAGAAAATTCTGTTGAAGTGAATTCTGTTTTTACTGCACATCATCTCGAAGAAAAAATGTTGAAAAAATTTTCTAAAGATATTAAATTTTTTACTATTTGTAATAAAAAAATTATAGCACCCAAATATTTACAAACAATAGACGATACAATATTTGAAAACTTACAAACCGAAAATACTTTACAAAAAGATGCATTAATTTTAAGAAAATTAATACTACAAATGGAAAAAAAATAAGTTACCGATAAAAAATCTAACAACAGAGCATTTAATGTCAGGAGAAGTTTCGATACCACCGCAATTACTGGACTTTTACTTTACTCTTGTAGGTGGATGTAATAACAAACGGAAAAAAAGCCTGAAATGTGCTCGTCAAGTGCGTTCTTATTCTCAAGACGTAATCTATGCTGTCCATAATGGCCGTGTAAAAACATCAAAGCACATCATGTTAGGTATAACTTTAAAGAGCTTAACAAGCAGTAGGAAAATTATCGATATTATTAATCGATATGGGCATTGTATTAGCTATCAGGGTATCGAGGAACTAGAGACTGAGACAACGTATACTTCTTTTGAACAATCCAGTTTATACCCAGAAACGATTAAAAGAAATCCTAACCTTTTTACTGGTGTGGCATATGATAATTTCGATCGTTTTGTGGAAACTACAAACGGAAATGATACTCTACATGACACCGTAGGAATTATATACCAGAACATTGAGGCCAATATAACCGAAGAATCTGAGATGCCCGAAGAACTTAACATGTCTGAAGCGCCGATTACAGATAATGAAATTAATTTACCACATACAACGGTAAAAAGAAGAAGAAGAACTTTTGAAGCCATATCTACAGAAGAGATTCCGTATCCTAAGAAACCGAAAATGACAAGTGAACTACAATCAACAATTGATAATACAGAAATTATACGCCCTACAAGCTCGCAGCTATACACCGAAATCGACAATATATGGATGATCAGTCACGTTTTGCAGTTACCTGACGTTCCTATGTGGGTTGGTTTCAATAGTCGGATTTGTAATAATGCTGTGTCACAACAACTTATTTCTTATTTAACCCCAATCAATGTATCACCAACTAGTACATCTATAGTGCTAGAAACTATGGAACAGAGTAAAAAAATTGCTGAAGATTTACATCAACGTTCCATCCAGGTAACCTACGATCTTGCTATAGCTAAAGTAGCATTTCAAATACAGTCTACGGAAAAACCCAAATTTGATAATTTATTCATACACCTCGGACCGTTTCACATTATGATGGCTTATTTTAAAGCAGTCGGTAAAGTAATTAGTGACTGTGGGTTAACAAATGTTATGGTTGAGAGTAGTTTGCTGGCAAGTGGTTCTGTGAATGGGTTTCTCGATGGAAAGCACTTCAACCGCTGCAAAAGATTGCATCCTTTGGTAGCATTGGGATTGGAGGTTCTACATTTTGAATCATTTTTACAACATGACAACTCAACACTAACAGATGATATGATAGAGAAAGTGAAAAGACTACAAAACTGCGAAATATCGTCTTTCAACATTGAAAATGATGAACTGAAAGAATTGATGAATAATTACAATATTTTCAAGCAACAATGTCTCAATGGTGAGCATGGTAAAACTTCACAATTTTACTTAATTTACATAAATCTCATACATCATTACTTGGACTTGTCACGGAGCATTCGTACGGGGGATTTTGAGCTTTTTATATCAACATTGCCTAAGACTACAAATATATTTTTTATATGCAACCAACAAAATTATGCACGGTGGACCGTAAAATATTATGATAATTTGCAGAAAGTTGCAGAAACTCATCCTGACTTATACGAAGGATTTAAACAAGGTTGCTTTGGTATCAAACGGACCACCAAACCATTTTCTAGACAACCAATTGACCTGGTGTTAGAGCAAACTATAAATGCAGACGCTGCTAGAAGGCTCACAGGTGTTATACACTTTACCAATTCGATTTCGGCTCGTCAACGGTGGGCTCGTAATCATGATGTTAGGTCCTCAATAATAAGTCAAGTTTATCTAGAACTAGGACTGCGAACTCATCAAGATGTTTCAACAGACTTAAATCTTCATAATATCCAGAAGAATTCCAAACAATTGAGACAATTTATCGCTACTTTTGATCGATTTATTAATCCCTTCAGTTCAGAAGTACCGAAAGACCAACTATTAAATATTTCATCTGGAAAATCCGCATCGGTATCAGTAGAGACATTCCTACTAAATATTGAAAAAAATGGAGATAATCTTCGTCAAACATTTGTTTCCGAATGTTTTTCAGATATTACCAGATTTGAAAAAGCTATTAAAAAAAATTCCCTTGACAATTTTTCTATCGATTATAAGAAGAAGACAAAAGTTCAAGTAGGTGGTAAAATTCAAGAAATTAAAATCCAAAGAGATTTATTTGGACGCATGCTGGGTATCTCAATGGATTTTAAGGTAGACATTTCAAAGATTTTGTCTTACCCAATTACCTCAGTGCCATTGTCCATGTGCCATTTGGATGGCGCTATTTGTAAGACAGATAAATCTGCTCTGATGAAATGTCTAGAGAAAGAGGTCCAGCATGAGCAACCACATCATATAGATATTATGATAATTGACGGTTTCTTCCTGTTGCATACAATGAAGAATGTTCCGAAAACATTTGGAAATATTTCAAAAAAATTGTTGCAAATGGTTACTCAATTTCAAGCATCGAGAATTGATGTGATCTTTGATCAATACTTTACTCCATCGATCAAAGATTACGAGCATTCCCAACGTCTAGAATCCGCGCAATTGGAGTACTCTATAACTGGGCCTGAACAAATTCGATCAAGTGATTTCGCGAAAGAGTTAAAAAATTTAAATTTTAAAGAGGCTCTGGTTAATTTTTTTATTTCACATTGGGCTACTGATGAAGTGGTGCCATTTATTGGCAACAAAACGATAAACATCAATTTCAGAAAATGTCATTCTTTCACTGTTGATAATTCCAACAAAGTTATCTCAAGGGTTGATGAAGAGTTGTCATGCCCATCACACGAGAAAGCAGATACGAAAATAGTATACCATGCATGTAACATCAACTATCCAGCAGAAATAGTAATAAGAAGTGCTGATACTGATATTGCGGCTATAATGCTTGGTAACATGCATCATCTTAAAAGTGATTCCGTTGTTCGGATGCTTACGGGTACTGGCAATAACTTAAGATATGTGGACCTAACTAAAATACATGCAGAGTTGGGACAGTTAATTTGTCAGAGTTTACCTGGATTTCATGCCATCACAGGTTGTGATTTTAACCCTGCATTTTTCAGAAAAGGAAAATCAATACCATACAAGAAATTAAAAAAAAATCCCGAGTACCAGGAAGCTTTTAAGAACTTCGGCAACAGCGAATTAATTGAAAATTTAGATTTTCAACGAAACATCTTCGATATTATTCAGAGATTTATATGCAATGTTTACAATGTCCCTAATGTTATTGGTGTTGATGACGCTAGACTGCAATTATTCATCGACTCGTATACAGTCTCCGATGTAAACGAAGCTTTTGACCGGAAAAAGTTGCGAAATTTTGACGCTAGCAATCTATCACCTTGCAAAAGCGAGCTATTGCAACAATTTCTGCGAGCAAATTATATATGTACCATTTGGAATAATGCTCATCTGAAAAATCCAACTACATATCAACTAGACAATAACGGCTGGGTATTGAAAAATGACAAATACCAATTCAAATGGTTTTCAGTAGATCAACTACAAGTTATGTTAGTGATTCGCTTAAAACTCAATCAGGTATGTAATTATTATGACAAATTATTGTACATAATTTTTTAATTATTCATAATTGTATAATCTTGTTTTTTTTTTTTTTTTTTTCAGAAACTGACGAAAAAGGCGATATTGAAGACGATCATGACATCGACTGGGCGAGTAGTGACGAAGAAAATAAAAATATCGACGACAACGAATAAATATTTTTTTTACATGTAATAATGCTTTTTTTTTGTATATTATAATAATAAAATTACATTTTTTACTTTATATAACCTGACTATGAACGTAATAAAATAATTTTTTTATTGGATATCTTTGAAGATCGCAATCGACTAAGTGCTCGCGCTCGCACCTACAGCGGACTTTCGATGTGTCTGGCAAGGTGTAAAAACCATTAAAACTGTCCGGCTATTGAGGTAACATTTTTTTATAGGCTCCCAAGTAACATATATAAAATTTAGCTTTTATACTGTAACGAAAGTATAATTATAATTTATTAAAATTTAGGGGTGTCTGGCAGGGGGTAGCAACTGTCATAAGTGTCCGGCAATGGATGACGAGATTTCTAAAGTTATCCCTAATAAAATATAAAAAAATTGAGCTTTATACTTTAACGAATTTAAGGTACTATTTTATACACCTTTACTACCTGTTACCTGCCCAAGTAACCACTACCCAAACTCTATAGTCCCTGGTCGTTCTTACCTGTATAGGGGACACGCACAGAAGAATTTTCAGCTTTTATTAAATAACGAAGGTCTGGCCGTCGTGGGCTCTTGCTCTATTCCTTAAGGAGGGAAAATGGGGAAATTCTCAAAATCTCGTTGCAATGGATGTTGGATACACGTAAAAAAGCCACACAGTAAAAATTGTGACCTCAGCTCCTATGGATTTTTTTGGACAAATTTTACTCGCTTGGCTGGTCATTATATTTAAAGAAAATTCTTTTCTATATCGCTTTATAGATAAAAAATAAAAATAAAATTCATTGAAATTGCTCAAAAGCTCGCTTCGGGTGTGTGTCGCTATTGCATGCGACAATGCCATACCAGCGGGCTTTCACTTTTGTGCTTATCAGATAACAATTTCGAAACAGACAGTATCGAAAAAAATTAAGTAGCCCTTTTATATTTGAATATTAATTACATATGAACAACACTATGCGTACTGTACATAATATTTACTTTTACGTTATTTCCTATATTTATTCGATTTTTCCGGTCGACCGTAAACTGACAACAATTTCACATGAAATATAATATTACAATATGCTGTGAAACAACTCACTTTTTGTGGCTATATGTATTTCATAGTTAGTTTACAGTGGTTCGTATATAGAAAAATAAATAAATATTTATTTATCCTTATCGTGGTACAGGCTTATTATAGTTCCCCTTGGTGATTTTTGAATTTTTGTCACCATTTTAAACAAAAATACATAATTTATGAGGCTATTGTTTCTGTTTCTTTCTTTCTAGCCTTTTTCCCCCCCCTCAATATTTTATAATTTATTTGTTTATGGGCTACTTGGCTTAAAGTGGCTATCCCAAAAGTAGACTCCTTGGAGAAAAATGTCGTATCTACTTTAGCATCAAAATTTAAAAATTACCCTACATTATGAATAAGTAAATCTGAATATAATGCTGAATTAGCTTTCATGCCAAACGTATTATACTCGCCAATAAATAAATAAAAACGCTATTAAAAAAGAAATCTAAAATTGTGGTATGTTAAAAAAGATTACGGAACAAAATTTGAAGAAATATGTTGGATTTTTATTATTAATATTTAATTTTGATAATGACGTCATTTTGTCATAGCCTAAGCAAATTTATTATTTAATATTTCTTTTACTATTCTCGTAAAAATATATTACATTATATGTCGAAAAATAAATCAACTCGTAAATTTTTTTGACAACAATTACAAATTAAAATAATTATTTTTTAACTTTATTATAGAAGAAATATCTATATTATTATATAGAAGATAAAATATAGAGAATGTTTTCCTTCCTTCCCCTCCCCTTGGGGACTAAATTTCTAAAATTCCAAAAATTGGTTTTTAGGCATTCGTGTTAGCTATATTTTAAAGCAAAAAGTTTACGGATATCTGTTTTTTTCTTTGAGATATAAAGGTTTTTGTGAAATCACGTTTTGCCCCCTGTACTACCTTAGGGGCGGAATTTCTAAAATTCCAGAAATTGGTTTTTAGGTATTTATGTTAGCTATATTATGAAACAAAAATCTCACGTATATCTGTTTTTTTCTTTGAGATATGAATGTTTTTAAGAAATCACTTTTTGCGCATGCGAAATCACATTTTGCCACACACCCCCTCTTGTGGACCGAATTTCCAAATTTCCAGAAATTGATTTTTAGGCATTTGTTTTAGCTATGTTTTAATGCAAAAAATTTACAGATATCTGTTTTTTTCTTTGAGATATGACGGTTTTGAGGAAATCACGTGTTACCCTCCCACCCCCCTTGGGGGACGAATTTCGCAAAATCGCTTCTTAGGGGGTGCTTACACTACATGTTCTATAATCTGACCCAGTTTCGAGTCAGTGGCCCCAGTAGATTTTGCTGTGCGTTGATGAGTCAGTGAGTGAGTAAGTGAGTGGAAGTACTCTTTTATATATATAGATTACATTTTGCAATACCAAAATTGGCATATACATACACTAAGCGACAAAAAAAAAAAAAAAAAGCCGCACTTGGATATTTTCCGTTTTCCTTCCTGTAATCGCTAATTTTATTGTTTCAAAAGTAAATTTTTGAACAGATTTTATTACATTGTGTTTGTTCCTCGTGCAATTTAGGATTGAGCCAAATGTTAAAAACAAGATGCAATTGTTCGCAAAATTGTAATTTTAGAAAGCATTTCAAAAATGGCAAGAATAAGGCAATTAACGATACCACAAAAAATATTAATTTTAGAGCGAAAATCAAAAAAATATTTTAATACATGGGATGTCAAAATTCTTAAATGTTAACAAAATATTAGTGATCTGGTTTTTAGCAAGATATAACAGTTTTTGGCTGTTTAAACTTCACATTTATCCTTAAGCGGCCACGTTACTCATCCAGTCGAGATGACCGCAAGTTAAAAAGCCAGCGCTAAAATAATCAGTTTGTATTACATTTAGAACACAGCAGTGATTCAGAAAAAGTGCTTAGTAACATAATTTATCTAAATACAGTGAAATAACAATTAAACAAAGCAGGTTTAATTGCCAGAAAATCTGGAAAAAAAAAAAAAAAAAAAAAAAAAAAAATCATTCTTAACGAAAAGAATTAGAAAACCAGGACATTAAAGGGTTAAAAAAATTAAAAAATCATCAATTAATTATTGGGCTGAAGTTGTTCTCTCTGATGAGTAAAATTTAACTTATTTCGAACAAACATAAACAAGCAGATCTGATCACGAAAATGTGACTGACTTGATGAAAATCGCACTTTTAAAACAATGACATATTCCCCGTACATTACGATACGAAAATGCATAATTTTTCGGTGAGTATGGCAAATTTTCATGTTCAAGGGATCAATTTACCCGAAATAAAACTTGGTCACTAAAAAATTGATACCTGACCGACTACTTTGGGGGTATTTCAGACTCTTCCCTAATCAGCATTTCAAGAAGAAAAAGCACCTTGTTATATGGCACTTGTGATACATTTATTTGATTCTAGTTGTTAAAATTACTTATCATTCTCATGAGCATCTATAATTGTGTAAGTAATCATAACTTTTTTTACTTAAAATTAAATCTCACAAAGAATATCGTAGGATTTCCCCTTTATTAGACCTGAAAATTGTCCTAATCTCAATCCGCCCGAAAATGTTTAGTCTATAAAAGAGGGCGGGGATTAGAAATTTGTAGCCTACAACTTTGAAAGAACTAGCAAAAAATATTTATGATATTTAGCACAGTGAAATTTCTGAATTTCATGTTAAAAAACTGTAAAATACTATGCAATTGTCCATTAAAGCAGTAATTTCATATAAAGGCGGAATTATCGAATCCAGAATACATATTTTTATTAAATAATTGTTTAGACCTAACAAACAAATAGTTTTATTTCATACATTAACATAGCACTTGTTTATTTTATATAATACTAGGGGGCTCTGCCCCCTGCTCGCTCCGCTCACCAACCCCCAAGGAAGGCTTTCCCTCACCCCGACTTGCTTCTCTCATTAACCCCTGCTGGATTCTACCCGACTATTCTCAACTTTGCCTTTCATTGAATTGGAATATTAATAATACATAATACAAGAGAAAAGTTTAACAATATTATAAAATTCTACCATATTTGGTATCACATTGAAATACACAATATTTAATATTATATCGTTCCTAGTATGTGAAAAATCTGTCTTAACGTTCGACAGTTTAATAACAATTTGCCATTATTTTGAGAGAAAACATATGTTAAACAGCTAGACACATAAAATAAACAACGATAGCACTAACTGTTTAGAACAGAGAGAAATTTTTAACATCTAAATGATTTAGCGTTACAGCTTTAGTATACGATCCACTTGTTAAATTTTTGTCACTGTTTGACGATGAATTTTTCGGGTATTATTGCTTGATTAAAGAAATTATGAACTTATTTTTTCTAATGCCTATATTTTTTACTATTGAAATTTTTTATTTAATTTAGGACAATATGTAACACTCTGCATTTATTTCCAATGTACAGCAAGGTTTAAAATGGTGCTTACAACAGTAAAGATGCAACTTTTTAAAGTGCATTTTTCGGATCCATTATCCAAGATTTAGTCGGATCCATTGAAAATAAATATCTTATGTGATTATTGCAATTATTTTAAACATTTCATTAGTAGTAGTACGACAGGACAATTTTTTTCAGATAGCGATTTTGCATTGTCGCCATGAATTTGCCAAGATGCCCGTCAATATCTGATTTTACCACTTCTTAAACTATATTAAATACTAAGTTAAATCGGGGGGGGGGGGGGGGGAATCACATTTTTTGAAACCTACTGATAAGTGAAAAATTCATCCTTGATTAAATTCTAATAACGAATTGCCGGTTTGGAGTATTCGAGATAGACCATCACCATTCATAAATTGGATGGCTTTTGAATATTTGTTGACAATTTGAATAAATATTCATGATGGCTCCTGAATACTTGTTGGCGATATCTTCTGAATAATTATTATTGTTGGCGATATATACTGGCATATATTGATCATGACATCTTAATAGTTGTTGGCGATATCTCCCGAACTTGTGTTAATGATGGCTTCTGAATATTTGTTGGCTACATCTTCTGGATATGTACTGATTACACCTTGATTTTTTTTACATATATATTATATATTATATAATATTGAATTTAGAAAATAAAAAATGCGTGTGGAGAATGAAATATAATGATATTGGATAATTTAATTTATAGAGACATCAATGCTACAGGAAAAACTACTTTAGCCATTTTCTTTCTAATAATACGGATAATATTTTACCTGGAGATATTTTGTACATTTAGACCAAATAAAAAATGTGCTTCTTTTTTTCTCACTTGAATTAAGTTAAAAAAATATTTAAAATAAAATTGAAAAAAAAAAAAAAAAAAATTGTGCTAAAGCAATGGTACAGTTTAACTTCTTGGCGAAATTTTAAATTTGGCACCGAAGTAGCATAGACTTTTCTCGCAAAAATCTTGACATGCATAACTGAGATAGATAATTTAAGTCATCATCAAAATAAATGAAAAATTTAAAATCTGCCAGTGAGGTCCTGTATTATGTGTAACTAAAATATTTTAGCAATGCAGTTACTTCATTCCATTACATAGAAAAATAGACAAAAAAAAAAGTCCTGTTGTATTAAATTAAATTATGTTTTCTACAAAGTTTTACATCAATGCTTAAAAAACAAAAATAGGTTACTAATTTTATTATTATTATTATTATTATTATTATTATTATTATTATTATTATTATTATTATTGCTCTATTTTATAATTTTTTTCGGTACTTACGTATTAACGCCACAGCACCAGAAGTTGCGCTAATGCGCCAATAAAGAGCAATATTGTTGTTCGCACACAAGAGACATAGGAGGACAGCGAGACATCTTTTGGAATCTTATTTATCAGAGTTCATATGGCGACAGCATCAGGTGAAAGATAATAGAGACAGTTTTGAATCTATGTTAAACTCTATATCGGCCCATTTTCCACCGAATCACATTGACTACTTTGTTTTAAATAAAGTGTTTTGAATTTTGAAAGTGTTTTGATTTTAAATAAAGTGTTTTATTTTATGATTTGTCGCAAAAATTTTAGGTGTAGATTGACGGCACTTAATCTGTAGCCGCGGTGGCGTTAATACGTAAGTATCTTTGGAACAACTTCAGTATAACGCCACAACGATATTTGGCGATTTTTTGTTGGCGATTATGGCTGAATCATAAATCTAAAAATCATAAATGATAAAATCATAAATCATAAAATCATGAATCAAAAATAAACAACATATGGGCTGCCATATTATATCGCAAACAGTCCAGAACCACATCGTTATCGTTCAAAATGGCGCCAAAGAAAAATCGCCAACTTCAGCTGTTGGGTTATACTGAAGTTATACCAATTTCTGGGCTTAACCTCTAATTCTATACCAATCGTTGTTTAATATAATAATTATATTCATTACTAAATCTTTTTCGCCTAACGTTAAAATAAAAACTAATAATATAAACTAAACTAATAGTATAAACTTAACTAATAATATAAAATAATAATATAAACTAAATTAAAAATATAAACTAATTTTCATTTCATTTTTATTAAATTTTTACTCAATATTTTTTAAATATCGGTTATTTTCATGTTTTGCTACTCTAAATAATTTTTTTCTTCTCTCGAGCATCTCAAAGATGCCAATTTTTCAATTTTTCTTATTTACACCATTGATCTCATTTTAATTTTCCTGAGGAAAGTGACGTCAGAAACACAGAAAAAAACGCCATAAGAGAAACTTTTCACTCCGATGGCAAATAGAGTACCTTTATAAACCCGACGTTTTTAGTTATAACTTCGTTAATTAAAATGATAGAAATTTCTAAGCAGCTGAAATGCCTTCCTTGAAGCAGTCGGAATACACTGATACCTCTCATGATGCAGAGCACTTTGCCCTCCGCGTGAAGATGCTGTCGCAGACAAAAAAAATTGACGCCAGCGACAGTTACTTTTTTTTAATATATAGAGAAATCATGATAGAATACAAAGTATATGTATATTATATTACGTTTAAAAAGAAAATTTTATGTGGATTTTTATTAAATGCTTCGTAGAGTGTAATAAAATGAATTATTAAATCGAAAATGTACATAGGTATCATGTTATGACTTCCGTATTATACAAAAATAAAAGTTTTATTCGTTGCAATTATTACTTTTTAAATTATTACAAACCCAAAAGGTATAAGTCAATTTTTCTGCAGTGCGGCTTTTTTTTTTGTCGCTTAGTGTATATGATATAATAGATAATTCAGTTCCTATCTCAAATTAATTTACAATTTTAATTAAATGCTTTACCATCTTTCCGACGTAACTTAAAGAGAATGAATATACAGATACCGTAAGCACACTACACAAAAGTATGTATGTTCGTATATATGTATATATACACCAGTGGTTCTAAATTTTTTGGAGTAATTTAAAATCCTACAAATATGCGTAGGCACACCCCATTTAGAATTGATCGATCCTATTTTACTCGGCCTTTCTTCGATTCCTCGAAATTTGTTCGAGCATTAACACAGACATATCATTTCGAGCAGTATGTAAGATCGATTATCGATGAGGGAAATTTCAATGAAAAAAGATATCGAATCGATGTCAAATTACGTGAAAACTCGATAGAAATCATATCCTTCCATCGGATTTTCATTGGATCAGTTTCTAAAATTCGTCGGGTTCCGATCATTGGATTCAGCTATTTCCAGTTCATTTTAGATGAACTCCCGATGAGATTCATCACTCTTGATGAGATTCCGAGTATCGGCCGTTCACAAGTTCATGGGTTGTTGATAAGAGGCCGTTCAAAGGCCGATTACATTTTGATGCTAGGGACTGTATGTCGTTTTTTTTAAAATATGTTATAATTATCAAATGAAACATTTGAAAGGCAAAATTTCATTGCCTGGTCAATATAATGAAAAATTCCTTTTTGCATATACTTATTCGTAACTTTATTATTATTAATGTTACTATTACTGCTATAAACTAGTCGGTCTGCGCCCGCCAAACGATTGGTTTTTACACATGTAGTATTCATAAATTTATTTCTCCTTGCCAGTTCAAATTACTAAACATTGGTTTACGAGATAATTGAAACAAATGGCTCCATCTTTAATATAAGGATATTTATATGTTTTAAAGTATCCTGACATTTATGACTTAAACATCTCCATGAAATTAAAATTGATATCGTAATCTTTTAATTCAAATTTTATAACCGCGTGTCTATTTATTTATTTTTATTTTTAATTTTTCCTGGCATAGTTCCATTCTACATATTTAATTTATTATTACTATTTTCCCCTGACGTATTCCGAATAGCAACGAAAAGAGTTTATTTTAAAAATAGAAATCGTTTTATTTTATTTATTGAGAATCAATGAATAAATCTTCTAAAACCATGCAAATTGTATTTTCATTATCTCAGTACACTATTGCAATTGTGATATAATTTTTTTCCGTTAAATTTCTGTTAAACAGTTTTTTTTTTCATTGTTTTATTTAAGCGAAATGTATGCATGTAAACCAGGGATAAAAATTTTCTTTCCGTATTCCAGTGTATTATTTTAGCTATGACATCCTTTTCAGCGTTAGTTAGTTAACTTGGATTTTTATTTTTAAAGAGGTGGGGGTAGACAATCTTAATTTACACAAACATCACTTTGAAAATGATTTTTGTTATATATTCGATTAAGTTGACAATTTTCTTTATCAATGGTACTGAATTTTCGTTCACTTCGAGAAAATTATTGTTCAATATGACGTTTCTTTTTGAGAAATCCATGCATTTTATATGGGCGCATTTATCTCAAAACAAGTAATATGCGCTTAGAATCCACTCTCAAAACTTTCAAAATAAATAATACACCCAGTCACACTAAAAGAAAAAGTGGTTACATTTTGCGTTTAAAATCGCTGTTAATAAGCACAATAATGAAGTATTGAAAAAAAAAAGTATCATATCTGTAATGAGGATTGTTCTTTGGAATAACTCTATTTATTTCTGGACACATATTTCTGATATTCGGTTCCTGGTTTTGACATGAATAATTTTAGTGGTTAGGAATGCAGTTAACGGTGTATGTCACGATCCCGTCTCAGGAGCCTTAATGTGCATTAAAAAAAAAAAAAAAAAAAAAAAAAAAAAGGCCTAAGAGTGACAACCCAAAGCGACACTTTTTCTTGAACCCATAGGACACGTCCACAGTTCTTTTAGAGCACACCAGGGCACCCTGGTACACACTTTATTAACCACTGATATACATTGTTAAATTATTTCAAATGTAACTAAAGGCAACTATTCATAAATTTAAATATAAGTAATTGTATATATATAAGTTCGCAAAACAAATGGACGAAAAATTCTTCTTCTTATTATTATTTTTATTTATTATTATTATTATTATTATTATTGTTGGCTTTCTGAAAAGATAAACCTATTATTTGTACAAATTATCTTTTAAATTTCTTCTATACTAACAGGCTACGCACGCTTCATTGGTCACTAAATTTAAATCAATTAAAAAAAAAAAAAAAATTGAATCGCTATTTATTTTTTTATGTCACATTTTGGGCTTTGTAACATAATTAAAAAATCCTTTTAAGGTCAAAAAGTCAAAATAACATATTATAAAATAAATAAAATAAAATATTTTTTTCCGTTTTGCACTCGTTTTGCAACAATACTCTATGGTCTTATGTGAATGATTCTCAAGAATGAATCAACATTTGCTTACAAATTTAATGGATTATGTATGAGAAATAAGTACGCTGTAATTTAAAAATTGCAGCTCTTAGAACTTCAAAACTGATAATTTTTAAAAATTTATTTATTAGACTCTTATTTTAAGATAAAAACAATCGAATGATATCGCGTTGTGAAATTTTTAGAGCTCTTTTAAAAAAGTATAACATCTATGCAGTATCTTTTTAAAAAATCCACCAGTTTTTACTAAAAAAAAAATAATAATTAATTAATTAAAAGAATGGCCGACCTTCATCAAAAGCAATTGAATAATATCGCGTTATGAAACTTTGCAGCGTAATATCTTTAAATCTAATAACTTAATGTATATAGTGTCCCCACAAAAAATGAACAATTTTTAGAGCTCTTTTAAAAAAGTATAACATCTATACAGTATCTTTTTAAAAAATTCATCAGTTTTAACTAAAAAAAAAATAGCTGACTTTTATCACCAAAGTAGTTAAATCTAGATCAATCAAAAATAGGAGTGGTCCGCCTGGATGTGTTCCGCCGACAAACTCTTTGCTTTATTAATATAGATTCAATAGAAGAAAGTTTTGGATTCGTAAAAATTTTCGACTTCCTATTTTTTACAGATTTACACATTTTGAGAGGTCTAGAACATGATTTGACTATTTTTAGAAAATGTCTGTCTATCCATCTGTCTGTCTGTGTGTACGAGACAAAAATTTTGTGGCGAACGTATCTCCGGAACTACTGCTCAGAATTACATGTAAATTTATATGCAGATGCACCTTGACCTAAATTAGTGCCTATCACTTTTGGTGTCATCCGTTCAACAGGTGGCGCTGCAATACAGAGATTCCCGCAATTTAAGAGGAGGCTATATCTCAGGTTCTATTGCGTATAATCAAACAAAATTTGATATGTGAGAAGGCCATTATCAGACATTATTCTGATTCAATTTGAATGCTTATCGACTAACAAGTGGCGCTGCTATACAGTGATTTCCGAAATTTAAGGGAAGGCTATATCTCAGGTACTGCACAGAATTGCATATAAATTTATATGTTGATGTACCTTGACATAAATTAGTGCCTATCAACTTTTGGTGTCAATCTCTCAACAGATGGCGCTGCTCTACAGCGATTTCCGCAATTTAAGGAAAAACTATATCTCAGGTTTTATTGCGTATAATCAAACAAAGCTTGATATTTAAAATATTTAAAAATAATTACGTCTCGTAGTTAAACTAAATTCTAATCACATTAAAAAGTGAGACAGACAATATATACTAAAAATATACACAATTTAAAACATTAAAACACAAAACATAAATTTAAACGTTTCGAGCCTTTTACAGGCTCCTCATCAGTAAGAACATCAAATGTAAATGCTGAGAAAAACAACAGACTTTCATTAAGATAGTACAACGTATTCAGCGGGAACTGCGCATGCCTCATTAAGTGGTGAAAAATGTTGATTTGTGTACCAGCCCTCCAGAAAAATTCTTGAATGATAATTTAAACAGTTAGATATGATTATTTTTGTATTGTTAAAATCAGGTAAATGGTCAGCATGCCATAGAAACTTAAATGAAAGTCTGTTGTTCTTCTCAGCATTTACATTTGATGTTTTTAAAGATGAGGAGCCTGTAAAAGGCTCGAAACTTTTAAATTTATTTTTTGTGTTTTTAATGTTTTAAATTGTATATATTTTTAGTGTATATTGTCTGTCTCAAAACTTGATATGTTTGAAGGCTATTATGAGACATTATGTTAATTCAATTTTGATGCATATCGACGATTAGGTGGCGCTGCTATACTGTTACATTCTCCGAGAACGGGAAGATAATATTTCAACTTATGTGGCGTATAACTGTACGAAACTTGAAATGGAAATAACCATGATGAAAATGCATTTTTTTAAGATATTAATTATAGAGAATAAAACTGTCTTTCTTTGGATATTTAATGTTAGTTTTCTCTAAGATGAAAATCGTCTGCATTCATCATGATAGATAATTTTAATAAATAACACTAGTTTAAATAAATTATTTGTACTGAGTACAGAAAAAAGTCTTGTGGTGTCCACAACATGCTAGTTTTTTAATAATCATTGTAAAATTAAAAATAATCATTTATTATAGTGATAGTCAACTGGGAAATTTTTTTTTTTTTTGTATATGTAGAAGCATTACTATCCCCCCGCCCACCCCGACTGGGGTAAATTTTCAATAATACAGGTATCATTCAAAAGAGCTCGTCAATACCTTTAAAACGAATGATTGAACCATCGATCTGTGATAATTTAAAATTAAGTTTTTTTTTTTTTTTTTTTTTTTTTTTTTGTAACAGAAAAAAAAAATTATATATATCGCATTTTTTTCTCAAAGATGTTATATAGAGAACAAAATTGACCTTCTTTGGATATTTAGTGTTATGCTATTTCTCTAGAATGGAAATAGTCTGAATTTATCATGTAAGATAATTTTTATAAATAATAATTTTAATAAACTATTTTTACTGAGTGAATTTGTATAGGAAAATATAGAAGAAAGTAATGTGGTGACCACAGCATACTAGTTTTATTATTATTTCATTGGAAAAATTCATTCTCTATTGGCATGCGTGAGTGGGCGTATAATTAATGATAATGTGAATGCTTTATTCATATTTTAATTACCTATCAAAGCTTTATTTATTTAATTTTTTGAATGCAATTGGCCTTACTAATGTATCTTTTACCCTGATTTACAATTCTTTATTTATTTTTATGTGAAATCGCCATTAATATTATATCGCTTGTGCAGTAAATTTTCTAATGATTTAGAATTCTTAACATCTTATATATAATACTAGCAGACCCGGCCACGCGTTGCTGTGGCTATGTTATACGTTGAATTATAATGTAGTAAAATATTCAATATATTAAAATTATTATTTACGAATAAAGACCATCCTTGATAACATCCTTGATCTTAGCAGACTTAGCCCGCTTCGCTGGTCCCTATTTTTAAATGATTCACTATAATTAAAGAATTCTCAAAATTGCATTAATTTTTAACATGTGAAAAAAAAAGAGGAAAAAAAAATCTGATCGGGAAAAATGTTCGACACTCATAATGAATCCATATATTATCGAAAGGAAAATGATATAAAATACAAAAAAATCTTCTCTCATTGGTGGAATAATCTGTTCGGACCCCCACTGCCTGCGGCAGTGTATACCTGCGCAAACCATGCGCACCGTTTCTTCATCCACCGTTCCCGCCCTTCTTAATAACTCTATACTTTCGAAAATATCCGCAATCGATTTATCGGGCCTTAAAACTTAATAATACTAATTTTCAAAGTTCTAACTCTTATTTCTATTATTTTGCCCCTTTGCCCTCCCCCCTCCCACTATTCTAAATAATTTTACAAATTCGAAAATATCTACAGTTTATTTGTAGGTGTCAAAAACCTGTATGCACCAATTTGAACGATCTAACTATATTTTTATTTTTTGCCCCTCTGCCCCCCTTCCCGCCCCTCCTAATAAATTTACAAATTCGAAAATATCCGCAATCGATTTGTTGGTATCAAAAATTCTATGCACCAATTTTGAATGATCTAACTCCATTTTTATATTTTGCTCCTCTGCCCCCCCCCCTTTCCCGCTCCTCTTAATAATTTTACAAATTCGAAAATATCTGCAATCGATTTGTACGTATCAAAAACTTCTATGTACCAATTTTTAGCGATGTAACTCTATTTTTATTTTTTTGCCCCTCCGCCCCCTTACCCGCCCCTCCTAATAACTTTACACTTTCGAAAATATCCTCATTCGATTTGCAGGCCTCTAAAACCTCTCTATACCAATTTTGAACAGTCTATCTGCATTTCTATTTTTTTTTTGTTGTTGTTGTTTGTTTGTTTGTTTGTGAAATCACGTTTTGCCCCCCCCCTTTTGGGAGGCGAATTTTGCAATAAAAACTATCCTATCTCTCAAGTTGGACCAAATTGCACACAGTGTCCAAATTTCATTAAAATCGGCTCATTAGTTTAGGAGTTCATCGCGGACAAACATAATAAATTTTATATATAAAGATATATATATATATATATTATATTAAATTATAAAGTTTTGATCAATGAAGCACAAATAAGTAAAAAACAGGATTAATTTTACTGTATTATCTTCATTATAATATGAATTCAATTTACACTTCAGTCTAAGTAACACGTGGCCGGCTATGCTAACACCAAAAATTTAAAAAGTGGAAATAATTGAATTATACGAAATTTATTAATAGGTTAAAAAGTTGAAGATTCTTTGTGTAGATGGCAGCACCAAATATATTTCAGCTTTCATTTCAACCCAGTCGAAAGGTATCGACATCTGTTAAGTGGAAATAATTGAATTATACGAAATTTATTAATAGGTTAAAAAGTTGAAGATTCTTTGTGTAGATGGCAGCACCAAATATATTTCAGCTTTCATTTCAACCCAGTCGAAAGGTATCGACATCTGTTAAGTGGAAATAATTGAATTATACGAAATTTATTAATAGGTTAAAAAGTTGAAGATTCTTTGTGTAGATGGCAGCACCAAATATATTTCAGCTTTCATTTCAACCCAGTCGAAAGGTATCGACATCTGTTAGAATCATTTGGAGTTAACAGATAATTGTGACTGTCAAATAATAACAGACAAATAATTAGCAATAAATTAAAATTGCGACTATAATTTGAGATTTAAACTATCCTATCTCTCAAGTTGGATCGAACTGCACATGGTGTGCGAATTTTATTATAATCGGTTAAGTGGTTTAGGAGTCCATTGAGGACAAACATTGTGACACGAGATTTATATATATTAAGATATATATATGTATCTCTCTCTCTATATATATATATATAAATTTTCTTTAGACTAGTGTTGATGAAAAAGAGGAACAAGAATCTTTAATAACCATGACGAATGATACTGAAACTACCATGTAAGTTAAACAGTTTTTTTCTTTACCTCTTTCTCCTACTGAAAACTGTATAAGTGTGACATTGTTTAATTTTTCTTGAAATATTTTAAATGTAATTTTAATGTGTTAGTAATAAAATGTTAGAAGCTATTTGTAAATTAAAAATTTAACTAATTGATACTTGACAAAACTTGGCGAATTTAATGTGTTCAAATATAAAACAGAAGTTCTCTCATACCATAACAGCTAAGAAACGTTGTTTTCAAACTCTTATGTCGGAGGGAGCGAATAAACGTAAATGTCTGGAATGTCAAAATGGGAAGTAAATAATGGTGAATAACTTTATGGAGTTTAATTTTGTAAAGATAAATTAATTGCTTTACTGAACTTTGAAGCAATAACGCCAAATAATACTTCCAGTGTCGTAATAAGCAGTTTGGAAACCATTTATGTAATTCAACCTGAACTTACAAATAGAAATTATACAGGTACAAATTGTTATATTTCGCAAATTTCATATTAATAATATTTTTCATCTTTAGAAAAAAAAATTGCATAACTTTATTTAGTACATAAAATCCCCTTAAAATCTTTATAAAGTCATTGATCAACGATTTAGAAATAGTGCCTAAATTGATTTTACAATGTTTGTCTTTGGAAAATAAATTAGTACTAAAATCCCTATTTCCATCATTTTCAATTTTCATATCTATTTGCATAAATATAAAGAAAACAATGTCATTATAGTATCAAAGACTATCAAAATTATTGTGTTAACCAGTTTTAAGTATATGACCATTGTCATCTTGAAAAAAAAAAAAAAAAAAAAAAAAAAAAAGAACTTTGAATGAGTACCATAAATTGCAAAAATAAATGAATAAATAAATAGATAAAATGAAATAAAAATAAATGAATAAATAAACTCGGCACAATTAGCTTATAATAAAATAACAACACGATCCTTCGTCAGGTGAACAAAGCAGGTATGAGCGTAGCAAAACAAAGCAGCAATTCACAAAACCAACGTCGTAAGGAAGGATATAAATGAAACTGAAAATCAATATAAATACTGGTTTTCACAAGAAATACAAAAAAGGTATGAGCGTAGCAAAACAAAGCAACAATGCACAAAACCAACGACGTAAGTAAGGAGATAAATGGAACTTAATCAATATAAATACTGGTTTTCACAAGAATTACAAAAAAAGAAGAGAAAAAAGTATTATAAATAAATAGAAATGATTAAAAGAAAAGAGAAATTTACAAAGAAAAAAAAAAAGGAAATGAAAGCAACGATCAAGAGAGAGTTAGTTAAGTGAGTAATTTCGAATAATCAGACATAAAAGGTTAAGAAATAATCATTAACAAGGTAGTTTCAAGTTTTTAAAGCCCCAGAAACATCACTCTTAGAAAGATTTAAAAAATTTTTATTTCTTCTTAATCTTGTTACAAATTAAGCTAGCTGATACATTGTACAAATTTTGAAATAAATCTTTACCCGAGAGCCTCAAGACGAGGTTTGAATGTATTCCACTGATTTTATCATTAACCTACTTTAATTATGAATCTATGTTTAATCAGGAATATTAATAATAAGTCTTGATAGTTTCTGCACCACTTTATTTCCTGATAAAAAATTTAGTACAAGTATTAATAAATAAAATTGTTGCAATTATGTGTATGCAAATATAAAGACGATTAAGAGGACTTGGAACCTTGGACTGTACCGCTGAAGTACGCTTCATATAAAAACGTATATTTCCATTTAATATTTATAAATTGAACTATATTTGTTTTATTAAATAAAGTATATTCAGGCAACTGTTATTATGGTTTTTGATATATTTTTTGCAGATCTGAATTCTTAAAACTGTGTTTTCTCAGTTTGCATTTTTTCATGATCTTCAAAATGTTAAATCTTCTTCAGATATTTAAAAAAATACTTTTTTTTTTTTTTTTTTTTTTTTTTTAAATGTTTAATAGAACCCACTGAAAAGAATTAGAAATGGGTTTTGAAATTTATTAATTAGTTTTTGAAGAAAAAAAGTGCATGTCTATGTAAAAATGGGGGGGGGGGATGGAATTTTTGTTTTATTTTTATTTTTAATATTTTTTATTTTAAAGATATTGCAAAATCCATCCCTAATTCTTTTTTGTAGGTTCTATTAAACATTCAAAAAAAATATATGATCTTTTCTCAAATATTTGTAGAAGTTTAAGTATTTTGAAGATAACGAACTCATGAAAAAATGCAAGTAGAGAAAACGCAATTACAGATTTCAAGTCTCTAAAAAATATACCAAGAACATAAGAAATGTTGCCTGAATGTATATTTTATTTCACAACCCTAATATAGTTCAATTTATAAATATTAAATGGAAATATAAATAATATAAGCTTTTATATAAGATGTACTTCAGCGGTGCTGTCAAAGGTGCCAAGTCTCCAAAAGAATACAGAGTTCAGTACTTTTCAAACGTAACCTTAAAATTAAAAAATTTTTTTATTGATTTTAGTGCACTGGAATGCACATAACATTCTCCAATAACGCACTGTTAAAAATGGTTTCCTAAAAATGAACTAAATTGTCTCAAAATAGCTCCAAGACAATTTATACTTAAATTAAAAAACCCATGTACTCATTTTTGAGTATATTGACATGTCAAGCATGGGGATATAGGGATTCTTATTGGTCAACCCTAATTTTGAGTATGCCACTGTACTCAAAAATGAGTACATGGGAAAATGTACTCTGTACAAGGGAATGTACTCAAAAATGAGTACATTCAAATTTAAGTATTATATTGTTTCGGAGCTATTTTGAGACAATTTAGCTTATTTTTAAGAAACCATTTTTTTACAGTGCACTTTTTTAACAACCTTATTTTATTTTCTATCTAATATCATTAATCACGATTATTCTTGGTAAACTAGCCATTATGGAATTTGTCTTGTCGACTAACCATTGTGTAATCCGCAGAAAAAGTGAACCGCCACAATCTCCTTCTATTCCTACTGGTGACTTGGTTTCGGACAATGAGGAAGTAGTGAAACTGAAAGAAGAACTAGAACATCATAAGAATATTTTCCAGTCCATTAATGAAGAAGTTGAACAACTCACTAGTATCGTATTATCCAATAACCACAAGTAAGTATAACTTTTCAGTAAATAAGTGGAAAAACGGAAACGAATTCGCACCCCGGCAAGAAAAGTGACGCAACCTGAAAAAGGCAATATTTGAGAAAAATAAAAAAGAATGCTATAAAACATTAACTAGCCTACAATAAAACTGACACAATGACACTCTAAGGTGAATAAATTAAGAGATAGAGGCGCGACGTTTTTCGTACACGTTGGATTAGTTGATACAAATTTTTCAATAACATAAACTCAATTTTTTTCGTTTGCAGCATTACTTTCCTTATCAGGGCGCAGTTTACACACAAAAACAATATTCTGCACAACTTTTCATTTGAATGCTAGTAATTGCTATCCTTGAACATTAAATAGCAATCGACACGTTGATAAGGAGGTAAGTGACAAAATCATTGAAACTGATTTTTTGACGTGAAAAAATGCTAGGTTCAGAAGCCAGTAGTACTGAAAAGAACGCAAATTAACGAAAAATTGTGACAAAGTTCACAAAATGCCACTGAGGGTATCTTCTTTCCTCTTGGCAAAGGAAAGGAGGTAACCACAAAAGGTTTAATTGTGGTCCCAGTAGCAGAAACAGTGCAGAACGACAGCAAGCGCTGCAGATTAATTCAACAGCTAAAGAGGAAATGCTAAGTTTAAAAATAGTTAAATATATTTTGCATTATGTCTCTAAATTATTGTACTTGTTGCATATTCTTAATTTATTTTCTATTTTAGGTGTAAATTTTACATACTTTATTAACTGCTATACTTTTCTCTGATATTTAACTTGGTCCGGCATTTTTGGATTGCAGATAAATTTCATTTTGTTTCAAGTGATACAGAAAATTCTGCTACTAGGGTTGTGGCACTTACCTCCTTTTCAGTGTCAACGTCTCGATTCTTATGTATATATCTTTTATTATTATTATTATTATTATTATTATTAAAAAGAAGTTTACCTCTTTTATTTTATCTAAAAATTCCTTATCTAAAGAGTAAAATTTCATCCAATTACACCTTTTCCTCGTATTGAAAGAGTTTTTTATTATTTTACTTTCTTTAAAAAGTATAAAGAAGTAATGTAAAACCGATTTAAGAAATGAATTTTGTATCGAGCATAACTAAAAAATGGTTGGTCGTAGAATGTTAAAAAATTATATTTGTAGTTTTTATAACGTCTAGCTTCACACCTACAATTTTGTTCTTGATATAAATTATCACTCTAGAGATGTTCGTTTTCTTTTGATGTCCATATGCTCACGGGTCGTGTGCGTATGTAACTATTCATGCATCTTGCATAACTCAAAAACGATTGGACGTAAAAGTTACAAATTCGTATGTAGGTTTGTTATAACATTTAGTTGTGAATCTCTCTTTTTAATCTTTTCATATAACTTTTGTTTTGGAGATTGACGAAAACTCGAAAATTTTGGTCATTATATGGCCTACCGTCTTAGAATTTTTATTAAAATGTAATAACAGAACTCGTAATAATATTGTTTCGAAAACTGTTGGATTTCTTGCGCGTGAAAAATAGTTCATAAAGAATTAGGCAGGATCTAGTCGACAAATGTAATAAATATTCTCGAGATTATTTAACGATATCTCGAGATTGTTTAATATTATTTTATGAATATTCTCGATACAATCTAAAAAAGCTGTCACTCATACAACAGAAGTCAGTAATCAAAGAATGTTCTCGAAATAGTCCAATAAAATTATCTCTCGTACCACAAAAGTCAAGTAAATAGAGTTAAATACAGCAGAGAGCCGGAATGTCTCTGATTCAGAAATAATGTACAGCTGTTTAATGCATATAGTTTCTCAGAGACGACCTCGCAATTCGGAGTCTGAACACAAATTAAACTCTTCAAGAATGACTCTTCTCATTTTATAGTTTCGGTCGTGATTTCTTGAACTTTCGAGTTAGTTCTGCGTCAGATACCAGTGAATTATTCCCGAAAATTCCAAAACTCGCCTCCTATTGAAAATTGATGATTCTAAACTATGGCAGCTCTTAACTACCATTTTTTGCCAACTTTGGTCATAAACTAACTAATATATTCATCACCAAATCACCAAGCTTGTCGACAAGACCTAACTTCATGTAAGTGAAAAGTTGGGCAACCTGATTTCTTAAAATTGAATTTGAGGACAAATATGGCGGTGTTCCCGAATTTTGAGGACAAAATAAATAAATCCCCTTAAATTGTAAAATTTTACTGATTTTTATGCATGAAATATGAAGTACTTGAAAGCACTTATTTCAGCTTATTTATTATATTTATAATAAATTATTATAGTAAAACTTTAATAACTTTATAACCGGCGTCCCCAAATATCTTCTAATTTTTTGAGGACGAAAGGTACTTCTTGAGGACTGTCCTCGGTATTCATACTTTAATTGTAAATCAACTTTTTCTTTTGCAATGCCATATTTGATGCAGGAGAGATGTGTAGTCGTTTGAAACAACATAGGATATATGTCTCCTTTTCTTTATTATAACTGTTGTTGGAGTGAAAATACATGCAAAGGCACTGAAAACATAATAACGTTTTACTGGTTTCAACGGAGATCGATATTAGCAACGAACTTAATAAAATGGGCGATCGAATTTGATGGAAAATAGTGGTTTAGAGTTGCTAAAATCTTCAACCCCTTTCTAACTTTAAAACTGAGTTAATTAGCTTTTTGATGATAATGTTCTGATCGTCTTAATGTTTGTTAAAATGTAACGTTTTTATAATGTTCCGTTATAATGTACTGTTTTAACTCGACTAGGTTTAATTATTGTCATAAGTTGACTAAAAAACGCAAGAATAAAAAGTTATAATCAAAATGCGCACTAAGTATTTTTAACAAGAAATTATTTCAAAATAAATGAATAAATAAAAATACATTACCAACAGGCTACAAAATATTAAAAGTCGTTATGGGGGACCTATGCTAAAGCTGTACTGATTGGGGAAGTAGGAAAAATGGGTCATAAAACATGAATTTAATTTTGAAACCATTCTTGAATTATTTTAGCTTATAACTATCATTTGAGTTTCGTCTTACAACATTAATTAGATTCTAATAATAATTTGGCTCCTGGTAAATTTAAATTTAAATTTGGTGAGTAAATTGGTTTAAGATTTATGAGTTTCAAATTTTAAGGTGAAATTTTCGCACTGATTTTCTAGTTATGCAATATTTCTGATTCACAAAAACGCATATTAACATTTAAGTATATAAAATTTACGGTTAGTGGTTTCTTAAAGTATATCTTAATGTCGTTATGTTGCAAGAAAGTAATGAAACAGATATGAATTTCATTGGACGATTGATTAAATACTATTCCGACTACATTTTAAGCGCGATTGCAAATTCTGACTTACCTTTGGTTTAATTTAAATAGAATGACAGAATGGACGGATCAGTTGCTTCAAACAAATTCTTTACTGGCTCAAAAAAATGCAGAAATTCAAGATCTCGAAGAAACATCAAAGAAATTGCAGAAATCCTCTTCTTCCAATAAAAAAGATTCTACATCTACTCCATCAGGACCGAATTTCACTGAAGAAATGCAGAAAAAGTATATATATATATATTTCTCTTTTTTGTAATATTTTTTATTAAATTTTGAAAATCATATTCTCATTAGAATTGGAATCTTACTTTCTTTAATATTCAACACAAGCAAGCATTGAATTCGTAAACATTTTCAAATCGAAATTTTGATTTTCGTTGTACACGTTTTGAGAGGTCCAAAAGAAAATTTAAATATTTTTCGAAAATGCTTGACTGTTCGTCTGTCACTGGGTGCCTAAAATATCGTGGCAGTTCTAGCTCAAGAATGAATTCGCAAAAATTTATAAAAGTTTATGTTCAGTAGCCCTTTGACATAAATGATGCCTTTTAATATACTATTTGTTGTACAAATTTCTCAACAGGTGGCGACGCTATGCTGCGATTTCTTCCATTTACGGGAAGGTTATATTTCAGCTTCTATTGTGTATAATTGCATAAAATTTGATATGTGAGAGAATTATTATAAAATACTCTATTGATTAATTTTGGGTGCATATCGACCCATAGCTACCGCTGTTTTTCTGCAATTTTCCCAGTGCATCAGAAGGCTGTATCTCAGCTTCTACGGCACAAAACTTGATATGTAAGGGATATATTATGAAACACAATGCTCATTCTATTTGATTTCATGTCGACTCAACCTATAGGTGGCGCTGCTCCGCTATAATTTTTCCCTGAATGGGAAGGTTATCTCATCTTATATGGCATATATATGCACCAAAACTGATTTGTAAAATGACCATTATGAGGTGAATATTGATTTAATTTGGATGGATATTGACCGATAGGTTGAGCTGCTATTACTCACTTTCTATGATTTCCCTATAGCTACATCTCAGCATGTGCTGATTAAAATTTTAAAAATTATGCATGTGTAAAATCCTTATTGTGAAAAACTATGATTAAAAATTTTTGCATGTTAAACAGTAGGTGGAACTTTTATATAGAAGGATATAGAAAAATGCTTTTTCATGGTCACACACACCATAATAGTTTTTCTTTCCTGTCAATGAATTTATAAGGAAATCTAAATTAAAAGAAAAACACAAACTACGTGTAAATAATCTGAAAGTTATGTTTTTAGGCAATAAAAAATTAACTATTAAATTGAATTATTTTTCAGATTTAAAATGGGGAAATCTCAATAATATTTATGAAGAAATATTACTTTCCGGCAGCGCTTTTAATTAAATGCAATGATTTAACTCCATTAAAATGAAGTAAAATGTTAAAAGAAAAGAAAGTTTATTTTTTTTAGATATTTAGGCAATGAAATGGATCATTCCCAGAAAGTAGAATCTGGCATGGAAATAGTTGTACATACAACATAGTTTTACTTTCCGAGCATGCTATGTAAGGAAAGTATTGAAATTATGACAAAAAATTCAACTTTGAGATTTTGGTGTATTAATAAGTTTTGAGGTCTCCTGAGCTCATTTTTGCTATTTTTACGGTGTTGTGAGTATGTGCGTGTACTGATAAACCGCAGAAGAATGATCCCTGGCGTTATCTGCGCATGGGTGAAAAGGGTTGGTTCATTTACAAAATAGGAATGTCCGTAGTATCAATGATTCTACACATAGCAAACGAAACAAGAGTAATAGAAAATTTTCCCCTTTCTCTTCCATTGCTGTCTTCCCTAGCGCGTGAGTAGAATCGTCCTGGCACTTTGCCAACAGGGGATCAATCTAACGCGGCCGGAGAGTATGTATGTGTGTGAGTGAACACAATAGTGTCTAAACACTTTGCTCGAATGAGCTGAAATTTGGTACATGTGTTGTAGGTAACCGTAACACGAATCCCAAATGGTGAATTTAGCACTTATAGTTTCTTTCACAAGGATACAAAGAAAATTTCTTTATCATTATGGCTCATGGGAAAAAAAATATTTATTCGATTGTGCCTAACCGACTTAATCAAATAAACACAAAATTTATGCGCATGTTATAGATTACCGTCCCACAAACTGCACAGATTTTGGTGAATCTAGCACTTATAGTTATTTTGCAGGGTTACAACAAAAAATTCTTTATCATTGTGGTCCATGGGCTCAAATTATTTGAAGTGCGATAATGTCTTAACACCTTTTTCAAATAAACTCGAAATTTATACACATGTTGTAAGTCACAGTCACACGAACTGTATAGATTTTGCTGAATCTAGCACATATAGTTTTTTAACAGGGACACAACAAAAAGTTCATTATGCCCTACGGGCTGAAATTAGTTAAAGTGCGATAGCATTTAAATGCCTTACCTAATTGAGCCGAAAATTTATATACATGTTATTAGTCACCATCGATCAAATTGTATAGATTTTGTGACTGTAGCACTTTTGGATTTTTACTGCGACACAAGAAAAAATTCTTTATCATATTATGGCTTATGGGTTTAAATTATTTAAAATGCACAAGCGTCTAAACGCCTTATTTAAATGTACTCAAAATTTATATTCATTTTATGGGTCACCGTCACACTAACTGCATAAATTTTAGAGAACGATATCATTTATAGTGCTTTTTACAGGGACACAACTAAAAATTCTTTATCATTACGGCTTAAAGGCTCAAATTTTTAAAACGTGATATCATCTAAGTGCCTTAAACGATTTTAGTTGAAAATTTATATACATATTATAGGTCAGAACTGTCGCACGAAATGTATAGATTTGGTTAATCTAATGCTTGTAGATTTTTACAGGGACACTACTAAATATTCTTTATTATTAAATATATGTGGGCTAAAATTATTTTAAGTACAATAGCGTTAAATTGAATATACTATATAGAGAAAAATACTGAAGTACCCTATTGTAATTTTCTCTTGTTTATTTAACGACTTCTTTTATTTTATTTTTTCTATACAACCATTACTTAAAGTTTGGAAATTCGAATGAAGTCACTCCAAATTTTAAATTTGTGAAATCATCGGGAATTTATTCAAGGGCGGAAAGATGTTTTGAAAATACTATTCGTAAAGTTAGGATTAAATATATAATTGTAGTTTCCCCCCCCCCCACACACATAAGTTATAAAGACCACTTTTCAAGTAACTTGAATAAATGCTTAAATATAGCCGAAACGCGCAATTTTAAATATTTATTTTAAAATGATTTTTTTCAGGTATATCCTGCATTATTTTCAGCAAATAACTAATTTACATTACAGAGAAATATGCGTAAGTAAAGTTTTGGTGGCAAAGGAGGAACTCTAATGTATTGCATACTCTATGACATTTCACCATAGTATCTAAGAATGCATTTTTGCATGCAATGCTTTTTACACCGAAAAATAAATAAATAAATAAATGAATAAATAAATAAACAAGAACGGAAAACATGCTATTCGCATAGATTATTAACACTTTCCAACTGTATGTATTGGAAGCATCGTTTAACCTTCAATATATTCTACCTACATGATGACACAATGAACAGACAGAATGACAGACAGACTAACTGAATTCATAATCACTCTTAAATGTTTTTGGAAAGTGTTACAGAGGCTTAATACAAACGGAAATGCAATTGCAACAATTTCCAATTGTAGCCCTTAATGTATCTAAATATCTTAGTAATGACTTGTAAAGCTTAACGCTAAACATACTATATCATTAAGAATTTTTTTCTTTTTTTAAGCATATAAATAATAAATTTCAATTTCATATGATTTGTGGCAGTGCAAAATTATTTAAACATGATTTATAAAAATGCCTACCATAAAAAGTGTAATACACTGGCATCCTTTTGAGTGTCCGTGTACACAAACCAGTTGTGATATTTATGCCATTTTTAAATAGGGAACATGCAATGGTGAACTTAAATGGCATATATTATTTTGAAGAAATTCTGAAAACATTACGCATGCTACAGCCGGAGAGGCAGACAGAAAGACAGACAGCTAATAAAGTCAAATCATAATAATTCATAAATATTGTTATAAAGTGTTAAAACGCATAATGCTACTGCAGCAATCTCCAATTATAGTCTTTAATGTATCTGAATACTTTTGCATGGTCCTGTAAATCCGAATGCTAATGTATCACGTTATATAGAAATATTTTTGTGTGTGTGTGGGCATATGACCAATAAATGTCGATTTTATTAAGATTTGTGCAAAATAAAGTTATTTGAATATGGTTTTTATTTTAGAAATGATTCTCATAGAATGCAATGCTTTGATATTCTTTCGGGTATCCCTGAACACAAATCAGTGGTAGTATTTATTACCTTTTCAATAGAAATTATCCCATAGTGAGCTTGAATAATATATATCAGTTTCAAGAAATTTCATGAATATTTGCGTAAATTAGAACGCTGGACAGACAGATGGGCAAACCGAAATCATAAATACTCTTCAACTTTCTTGGACAGTGTCAATTAAGTTGAAAATAAAAAAACTTTACCTGAAATTTCTTTCTTTCTTTCCTTTCTTTCAATTTTTTTTTTTTTTTTTTAAATTCATTTATGAACTAAAAATAAATGCTTTTTATCAGAATTTCTATCACTTTTTTTAGTTCCCCATCATATTATAGGTATGGGAAACTTAGGTGATCGTGAAAATTTTCGACCTCGGTTTTTTGATTTTTTTTACACGTTTTCAGGTGTGAGGAATCCGGAAATAACAAAATTTGTATGGTGTCCGTCTGCAGGGTGTCTGTTAGTTTGTTAGTCCGTTAGTGTATTACTCCGTTAGTATGTTAGTCTGTGTACACGATATCTCACGAACAAATGTTCTCAGAGAGGTCGGACCAGTTTAAAATATTATTTATGACACTGGCAAGAACCCTATTCATTTGCAACATTCTAAATAAAAAACTTCAGAAGTTATTCGAAATTTACGATTTTCTGAACATGGGAGAATAGGGCAAATTTTCACTTAAACGTGCATAAAAAGAAATATTTTTATCGTAAAGATGTAAGAACAGCTTTTAAATATAAGTTTTGATGCCGGGATGAACATCATTAACTATAAACGTGAAACATTGAAAATTTCGCAAATTATTCGAAGTTTCCGAATTTTGTAACATGGCAGAATACTTCAAAATTTCGCATAAACGTCGGTTTTTAGGGGTATTTTCACTGTATAGATGTCAGACTACTTTTAAAATACTATATAAGATACTGCCATAAACATCCTTGATTATGAATGTTTCAACTTAAATATTTCGTAAGTCATTCGAAATTTACGATTTACTTAATATGGCAAAATAGGGCAAATTTTCGTATAAACGTCCATTTTGAGAGATATTTTCATCGTAAAAATGTTAGAATACTTTTAAAATATTATTTAGGATACTGACATGAACATCTCTGACTAAGAATTCTTTAATTTAAAAATTTCGTAAGTTATTTGGTATTTACGATTTACTTAACATGGCAGAATTGGGCTAAAATTGAGCGTAAACGTCTGTTTTGAGGATCATAAATATATCGAACAACTTCAAAATAAAATGTATAGTACTTGTTTGAATATCATTTACTACAAATATTCTAATAGGAAAATTTCGTTAGTTATTCTAAATTTAAGATTTTATCAACATAGCAAAATTGGGCGATATTCCATATAAATATACATTTCGGGGATTGTTGCATTGAAAATAGTAGCATGAAAACTAAAATACTAAATTGACCCCAATAAAATAAATTAATAGATTAGAATAAGATAAATATATCGGGTAGCCTATTGGGTGAGGATTTCATTCTATCACTGTGACAAGCGTTTGATCAAATTCAGTTCTCAACATTAATATAATATGCCCTGCACTAGAAATTTATGAGAACATACATATGATGGGGAACTAAGCAGTCCACCTATGCCAACTTGTTTCCTTTTTACTTCCTCTTACCCATATATATGGTAGAAAAAGTATTGTTTTGGGGTCAAATTTTCGAAATTGAGATTTTGATGTATTCACACGTTTTAAGATCCTTTGAATCCGAAAAAACATTTATTTTTAGCGGTTAGGCTTTGTGGATGTCTGTAAGTCTGTGTGTTTGTCTGTGAGTCTGTGTGTGTATCTGTTATAAACATATATCACAAACAAATAATAGCAGAAAGTCAGTATTCTAATTCTGTATCATATAGGGATGCTGGATTAAACTTTTCGTTGTGATCAAGTTAACAGTTCATGAACAGGGACATTCAAGAGAATTCAAATGCATTACGTCTATGGGCAAACTTTTTGGAAGGTACTGTTTAGCATCTATTGGTTGCACTAAACAAAATGAACTAAACATATTTTTCTTTTACATGCTGTTTTTTTTTTTTTTTTTTTTTTCAGAAAGTGGTAAGAAAATCATTCACCATCCGCTTACAGGGCTACCCAAAAGGACTAGAACATAGTGGGGCTATACCTGGAAATTGCAAGAAAAATGCTCAGGAATGAAAATTAATTCCTCATACTCGTAAAGTAAATAAAATAATTTTTTTAAGTTAAATTTTCAGACCTTGCTTTTTTTGTGTGTGTGTGTGTTATTATACGGTTTTGGAGTTCCCTGAATACTTAAGTCAAGTTTTCAATGGTTGGTCTTTATTTATGCCTATCATCTGTGTAACTTAAAAATACATAATTACAGGCAATTCAAAGGTTGTATTTTGAAGTTCATATGAAGTCGCTACTTGAAAAAAATTGATCAAGATTAATAAGTTAATAAAAGTGATGCGAGTGAAAGTTGTCTGAATAACTTAGAATAAACTTTTGAATTTAATAACAGCTTTTAATTCTGTATAAATGTAGGTAATATATTTAAACGGGGGTTGAAGGGGGCGGTAGCCCCCTCATACAGAATTATATGTTAAACAAAACTGTTGATAAACTTAATCTGAATTCTTTTTAACGTAGATTTACATCCAATACTTGTTACCTTACCCCTTAATCTGCAAACTGTCTTTGTAGTATTTTAATGCTGAGTAACAGAATGTCATGCGAGTGCCACATCAGAATATTTTATTTATTTAACTTTTTAAAAACCTCGCTAAAATTTACCTGTCTGTATAGATTTATTAATGCTACGAGTTGTTTGATTAATTAGCGCTATTTTTTCATATTTCAGATGCGATGTTTTAGAAGAGGAGCACCAGTTTTTGTTAGCTGCTTGGGATATGTTGATTTCAAATAAAGAAAACAGCTTAGAAGTATTTCTCATATCTACTGAATTTGCTGGAAAACAATTTATTCACGCAATTTGTAAACTTATCTCTGAAGAGGATAACTTAAGTCCTGATGCAGAATCACAGTATACTGAAGAACTAAACCCAGCTTAATTTACTAAAATAAATGACAATGGAACAATTTGAGTTTATAATTTTCCTAACTACTTTAGTGATTAATTCAATAATTCAAATATAATTGCAGTAAGTGAATTGCTTAGAATACTGTAAAACCAATTACATTAAAATAATTTAATTATACTTCAATGGCAAAGTTCTGAAATGGTCTCTCGATTTTGTGTTTAAAAAACTAGACTTATGGAAAAAAGAAAAGAAGAAGAACTTTATAAACAGTAAAGAATTAGATTTTAATCATATAAGCATAGTTATACTAAAATATCAAAACTAAATTGGTTTGGTTTATTTATTAGGACTGAAGACTATTAGTCTCAATCTGGGATTTTTGCGTTGTCGCTTTCGATAGTTGGACATTTGTCGAAATCTAAAATTTGTCGAAAATTTAATTTAATAATTTGAAAAAAAAAAAAAAAACTAATAGTCCTCCGTCCTAAACTAAATTCTGCTTTTGCCAGAATTTCATCAAAATCTTTTATTATTATTATTATTATTATTGTTGAAAGAAAAAGAAAAGAAAATAAATAACAATCAGTATCGTTACAAACGATATCGAAAAAGTTTTTTTTTTTTTTTTTTTTTTTTTTTTTTAAATAATTTTGAATTAGGAAATAAGAATTGCGCGAGCAATATGAAATAAAATAAGTAAAAAAAAATTAATTTAATAATTTAATTTTTATATAAAACATGATCGCGTGCTATCTTAAAAAGTAGATGTAAAATTTAAAGTTTAATTTTTTTTTTTTGGCAACAATTATAAATTAAAATAAATAATTTAATGAAAGTTTTTTTTTTTTTTTTAAATATATATATATATATATATCGAAATGTTCGTACTTTTTTCTTATTTTCCTTACGATGGCCTCACCAGTGGTCAAGAGGTTTACTTTTTAAGATGCTGAACGTGACACGCCGGATTCGAACCCAGCTAGCACTCATCGGTTTAGAGTAATGTCCCCCAAAACTCTCTTGAATACAGGCTGCGACCTTTAGAAATATCCCATGTTATATTTCCACCAGTACAACCGTTTATACAACCGTTAATTATCACTGCACTGCATGAAATTAGGCCCCAACATCATTTTTACAAATTTTTATGTAAAAGGACTTCCTGAATACGAATATGACGCACATTTTGCCCTATCACCCATTGTTTTTTGGGGTCGTCCCCCTATTTTTATCACTTTTCGGTAATTTTATTGTTGTAAATTTGATTTGTAGGGGAGGAAAGGATTATTTTAAGTGTTAAATATATTTTGAGGGACTACAGAGTTGGAAAATTTTAAAACATGAACATTTACAGCAAGGGGAAAATTTAAGAGGGGATCTACCACTGAAATTATATATTACATTTATTATATTTTATTAATGAATCATCATTATTATTATTTATTATAAATTATATTTTTTTGTTTTTAAGTTATAAAATAATTCTTTTCTATTCTCCAAATCAAATTCATGGCCATCAAATTACAGAACAGTGATAAAAATTGGGAGAGGGTATGGCGTCCTGAGAAAACGGTGGGTGATTGGGCAAAATGGGGGTCATATTCGGATTCAGGAGGTCATCCTATATAAGAATCAACAAAAATAGTATCAGGGCTCGGATTTTTTTTTCTTTTTTCAATGCAGTGTTACTTAAGGTTTGGAAAGGCGAGTAATACACTGCATTTTTTTTTTTTTTTTTTTTTTTTAAATTACTATGTGTAAAGTCGCGCCTATCAAAGTTTATCGACCTGAAAAAGGTACCAGTTTGAGAAATTAAACAAAAATAAAGTGTCACAGATACTAGTTTGAAAACTCAGCTTTTATTTCTAGTAGATAAATTTGAGGTGTTTGCAAGTACAATAGCGTGTTCATTTTAGCAGAGAAATTTGAAGTGTCACAATAAATATTGGATATGACATCCTAATTCACGAGTATAAAGGCTTGTTTGTTTTATCAGGCATCGTTAGTTATACTATAGCATAATTTTTTAGACCTCAGCAGGGTTGGGGATTTAACTCAAATTTTGCATTTCACTTTCTTTTATGTAAATAAGAAGAAAGTACTGCGGAAACTGAAGAAAAACTTTCGAACTGCGGTTTTCGATGGATTACATATTTTATGATGTTCTAAACACTATTTGACCATTTTTCAGTAATGTCTTTCTCTCTCTGTGTGTGTGTCAGTCAAAAATTTTGCGGTTGCTGTATTTCACAAACCAGTGACCGAAATTTAATGGAAATTAGTATTTAGTTTGAATTTGAATTAAACAGGTTCTGATTGCATTTTGGGTATCAATCGATCAACAGATAGATCTGTTTTCCATTTTTTTTTTTTTAAATGTCTGATATGACAAAATTTCGTATAAATGTACATAATGAGAATAATTTTTAACTTTTCATTATGAAATTGAAAAATAATATTATAAATACCTGTGCGACAGTTGTGTCATCAATCCCACGTGACCTCGCACCCAATGAAATTTAGGGGGGAAAACGTAACTGTAATCAGTAACTGTCATTTTTTTACAGAAAGGTTCGCAGAGTTGTCGCCTGCGTGATTATTCTTTTTAAAATGTTCTAAAGTAAAATTGTAATTTTTGTATAGTGTATATATTATGTTTGTGTTTTCATTAAACTTTGCCATGTGCTAAAATGGTTACAGAGTCTTCATCTGAATCTACATCTTTTTATTCGACGCCTAAAATTAAATTATTTTTATGGAAAAGCAAATAATAATTAGTCTTATGACTACATTAAGTGCTCTTCTGAGCTAGCCAGTAGTACAATATATCATAGTAAGACTCAGGTAAAAAATGCTTTTTTTTTTTTTTTTTTTTTTTTTTTTTTATGTGTGTGTGGGTCCCCCCTCTGGTGAGGGACGGGGGGGGGGAAATTTCAATATGGGTATCTTTCAAAAGAACTCAACAATCCGCGATTGTAATGAAATGCTCGCCCTCTGGTAGTCTAAGGGGACATTACAATAAACATGCTTTAATTCGAATTCCATCAAGCCGCCATTGCTAGCCGATGTTTAGTTTCACATATATTTATTGAATAAAAATTAATAAATCCGGTAAAAAAGATAATACATACTGTTGTGTGCTCCAGTGTAACTCCAAAGGATCAAGAAATCCAGAATTAAGCTTCCATTTACTTCCAAATGACAAATTTAAAATTTCAGTTGCTTCGGCTAATGGAAGTAAAGAATTAATCAGATGATTTGAAACTAATATTTGTTCAGCTTCAGTTAAATATCTACTTTCGATCGAACTTTGAATAAACTGAAATATTTTTTTCCAAAAGCAATCAATTTTCCATTTTATTCTATTTTTTTCCGGAGAAATTATAGTACGAATATTAAGTAGAATAACAAAAAGAACAAAAATAGATACACGTGGCTGTAATATTTACTAACAACAAGAGCTAAAAAAGCGCCATCTATCGATCATTATAAACGCGGATTACTTTAAAACGAATGGCCGAATCATAGATCTGTGATAATTTGAAACGAAGTTATCGATTTTTTTCCTTTTTAATAATAATAATAATAATAATAATAATAATAATAATAATAAAGCGTCTCCTAAGATATCTTCTGCATAGTGTAAAATTTATTTTCTTTGGATATTTAATGCTACACTTGTCTGAGATAAAAATTGTGGGCATTCATCATAGAAAATAATTTTGATAAATAATAATTTTATGAATAATATATACTAACTGAAATTGTAAGGGAATATATAGTAGAAAATTTTGTGGTGTCCATAACATACTAGTTACGTTCGTTATGCTTCAAATTTTACAGAAATAACAAATAATACCTAATTCTATATAAAAGAAGTTAAATTTTTAATGAAGCTGAAATTTCTTTCACACTTTCTCTTCAGCTGAAACCTCTCATACAATCTATGAACATTTTATAGATATTTTCTTCCCATAAAGATATCTTTTTGTAATCAACTCAAACTAATTTTGAAATTTATATCAAACCTTCATAAATTAGTATGTTTTGGTCCCCACAATACTTTTTTCTTTATTTTCCTGTTCAAATTCCCATAATACAAAGTATTTATAAAATTTATTGCTTATTAAAATTGTTTTCCATCACGTATGCAGACAATTTTTATCTCAGAAAGCACAAGACAAAATGTTCAAAGAAAGTCGATACTGTGCTGACATCTGAAGAAATGTTTTTTGTTTCCTTTTGTTAAAGGAAAATAAAAGATACATTTGTTTTAAATTATTCAAATGGTACAACTATTCGTTTTAAAGGAATTGGCGAGTTTTTTTGAAAGACAGCCATATTGAAAATTTACACCTTCAGGTAAGGGGGGGGGGTACTTCCTCCCAAGCGAAGCGATTCTCCTACACAGACACAATTTTAATTTCTAGTTTACTATTATTATTATCAATAATTCTTATTATTTTCTCAATCATTTGTTAAAAATTATTCTCATCATATACATATCTGCGAAATTTTGTCATATATTGCCGTGTTAAAATTTATGAAAAATGGTATGAGAGCGCCATTTTTTGAGCGATTGGTCCCCAAATATAATCAGCACCAATTTAAGCTAAGTTTCAAAATAATTACAAGATAAAAAGATCTTTTTATATACCATGTTTTTTGAATTTTCTGTTGAATCATATAAACGCTACCGAAGGCAGCGGGAACCCGGAGCAATTGGATAAAAGTAAAAAAAAATTCATTGCTCTCGTGTTTTGAGCTATTATAAAAGTTTCAAATGTCTAGCTAGTCGGGAAGTTAGTGAAAAATAGATTGCAAGCTTTGCACTGGTAACGCTGCCGAAGGCAGCAGGAACCCGAAACATTTGGTTAAAAATATTTAAAAAAAAAATGTATTTTCACCGTATTCTGAACTATTCTGAAAGTTTCAAATGTCTAGCTAGTCGGGAAGTTAGTTAAATAAATTTTCTGTTGAATCATACAAACGCTGACGAAGGCTGTAGGGACCTGAAACAGTTGACTAAAAGTATAAAAAAAATATATCGTCACTGTATTCTGAGCTATCCTGAAAGGTTCAAATGTCTAGCTAGTCGAGAAGTTAGTGAAAAATCGATTACAAGCTTTGTACTGGTAACGCTGCCGAAGGCAGCAGGAATCCGGAGCAGTTGGTTAAAAAATATTTTAAAAATGCATTTTCACCGTGTTCTGAACTATTCTGAAAGTTTCAAATGTCTAGCTAGTCGGGAAGTTAGTTAAATAAATTTTCTGTTGAATCATATAAACGCTGCCGAAGGCAGTGGGGACCTGAAACAGTTGATTAAAAGTATTTAAAAAATGTATTGTCACCGTGTTTTGAGCTATCCTGAAAGTTTCAAATGTCTAACTAGTCGGAAAGTTAGTGAAAAATCGATTGCAAGCCTTGTACTGATAACGCTGCCGAAGGCAGCGGAAACCCGAAACAGTTGACTAAAGGTATTTAAAAAAAATGTATTTTCACCGTGTTCTGAACTATTCTGAAAGTTTCAAATGTCTAGCTAGTCGGGAAGTTAGTTAAATAAATTTTCTGTCGAATCATATAAGCGCTGCCGAAGGCAGCGGGACCTGCGATAGTTGACTAAAATTATTAGAAAAATGTATTGTCACCGTGTT
This sequence comes from Salticus scenicus, assembly GCA_963930645.1. NCBI lineage: Eukaryota > Metazoa > Arthropoda > Arachnida > Araneae > Salticidae > Salticus > Salticus scenicus. The sequence continues at coordinate 246,197,358 of OZ005648.1, forward strand.
GTGAGCTGTCCTGAAAATTCCAAATATCTAGCTAGTCGGGAAGTTAGTTAAAAATCGATTGCAAGATTTGTCCCTGACAAACACACAAACAAACAAACAAGAATCGAAGTTAATAAAAACATGGTAATAAATATCAAGTTTGGTTAAACTTTGTTTATTGGTCTGTGAGATACAGAATCCAGAAATTTTTTTATGCACACACACAGACTGACTGACAGGCATTTTCTAAAAATGGTCAAATTGTGTTCCTAAAAATCATTCAAATCCATCGAAAGTTTTTAAGAATCTAGTAGTTTTTTATACGTATAAAAGAATGTGAAAACATATAATGAAATTCAGATGAAAAGAATTTTTAAACAATATTTTTACTTTAAATGTTACGCGTTTGCATAACCTTTATTTTCATATCACTTTAATATTATGAGTTTTTCTGTTCATTAGGTTGAAATAGAATTAAAAAAGTTAGTATCTTTTTTTCTTCTTTTAGAGATGCCGAAATTGTAAGAAAGGTATAGAGTTTTTATATATTTAATTTATTGTAACCGTAAGTTAATTTCTTTCTTAAATCACAAAGAAAAATAGCTAGTATGTTGTGGCCACCACAAGAATTTCTTCTATATTTTCCTATACAAATTCACTCAGTAACAATAAAAAAAAAAAAAAAAAAAAAAAAAAAACGATTTTTTTTTTTTTGGTTAAAAGTAAAAAAAAAATCGATAATTTTGTTTTAAATTGTCACAGATTTACAGTTCAACCATTCCTTTTAAAGGTATTGACGAGACCTTTCGACAGTGGCGGCTCGTGCACCGAAAATTGGTGAAGAAGCACACTGTATTCATTTATAGAATATAAATTTACTTTTAAATAAGTATTTTTAGTTAATTTTAGTTAAGACCATGCTTAATAAAAATTATGATTAAAAATACTTAAATATTATTTTTGAGCCACCTATTTTCGGTTCACGAGCCGCCACTGCCTTTCGAAAGGTACCCATCTTGAAACTTTACCCCCTGCGGGGTACTTCCCCCCCAGGGGGGGGGGGGAGAACCGATGGCCCCACATGCACAAAATTTTTTTCCTAGTTAACTACTACTATTATCAATAATTCATATTAATTTTACAATTACGAGTTTAAAATAACTCATTATGTACATTTATACGAAATTTTGTCCTATACTGCCATGTTAAAAGTTTACAAGAAAATGCGATCAAAGCGCCACCTGCAGAGCGATGGATCCCCAAATCTAATCAGCATCATTCTATGTCAGGGTCCTACTATATACCAAGTTTGGTTAAAAATCATTCATTGGTCCCCGAGGTACAATGTCCACAAAAATCGTGATACACACAGATAGACATTTTCTAAAAACTACCAATTCATGTTCAGGAGCTCCCAAAACCTGTAGATCCGTCAAAAAACGGAGGTCGAAAATTTTCGCGAATCCAATACTTTCTCTATATTACATATAGAAGAAAGTAAAAATACGCTTGAAGCATTTTTGGCACTTCTTAAAAAACAGTTTGACATGCTGAAAGTGTATTATAATTTGAATGGATAAACAACAACAACAACAAACTGGTATGTTATGGCCACTACAAGACTTTCTTCTATATTTGTCTATACAAATTCATTAAGTGCAATTTTTTTAAAAACTATTATTTATTAAAATTACCTAACATGATGAATGCAAATGATTTCCATCTGAGAGAAAACAAACACTAAATACCAAAGAAAGTTTTATTGTCTGTAAATAACATCTTAAAAAGTGCATTTTTACAACAGTTATCTCTTATATCAAGTTTCGCATTGTTACATACCATAGAAATTGAGATATATTCTTCCCGTTTTCGAGGAAATTTTCAATATAGCAGCGTAGCGTCACCTATTGGCCGATAAGCATCCAAATTGAATCAGCATAATGTTGCATAATGGCCTTCTCAAATATCAAGTTTTGTTTGATGATACGCAATAGAATCTGAGATATAGCCTTCCTTTAAATTGTGGAAATCGCTGTATAGCAGGGCCACCTATTGATCGGTTGACACCAAAAGTTTACAGGCGCTAATTTAGGTCAAGGTGCATCTACATGTAAATTTATAAGCAATTCTGTGCAGTAGCTCTTTAGCTACAGCCTGCCGTTAAATTTCGGAAATAGCTGTATAGCAGCGCCACTTGTTGGCCGATAAACGTTCAAATTGAATTAGTACAAGATCTCATAATGGCCTTCTTACATATCTTTTTTTTTTTTTTTTTTTTTTTTACGAAATAAAACCGGAGATATAGCTTTTCCTTTAAGTTGCAGAAATCTCTGTATAGCAGTGCCACCTGTTGAGCAGTTGACACCAAAAGTTGGTAGGCACTAATTTAGGTGAAGATGCATATACACATAAAATTATATGCATTTCTGTGCGGTAGTTCCTGAGACATAGCCCCCAATTAAAAATGCAGATACCGCTGTATAGCAGCTCCTCCTGTCGGCCGATAAGCATTCAAATTGCACCAGCAAAATGTCTTATAATGGCCTTCTAGCATATCAAGTTTTGTTTGATTATACGCAACAGAACCTGAGATATAGCCTCCCCTTAAATTGCGAAAATCTTTGTATAGCAGCGCCACCTGTTGAGCAGAAAACACCAAAAGTTGATAGTCACTAAATTAGGTCAAGGTGCATCTACACATAAATTTATATGTAATTCTGAGTAGTAGTTCTGGATATACAGTTTCCACAAAATTTTTGTCACACACACAGACAGACAGACAGACATTTTCTAAAAATGGTCAAATCATGTTCTAGACTTCTCAAAACTTGTAAATCCGTCGAAAACCGGAAGTCGAAAATGTTTACGAATCCAATACTTTCTCCTATTGAATATAGAAGAAAGTAAAAATCTAGAATGACTCCAGTTGATTTTCCGAACATTGAGTAATTAAAGTTTGCATAAATAAATTAAAGTAAGAGAAGTCATTAAATAAACAAGAGAGAAAATTATAATAGGGTATATGAGTATTTTTCTCAATATGGTACGTTGTTTAAATTAACGCTATTGCCTTTCAAATAATTTGAGCCGATAGATCAATAATGATAAAGAAATTTTCGTTGTATCCCTGTAAAAAACTACAAATGCTAGACTCACTAAAATCTATACAGTAAAAAAAGCTAAATATGTGTGTATGTATATTTACAGGGTGATTATAATTAAATTTACCATTTCGAAACGCTATAATTTTAAAACTACCCATCAGAGCGATTTGATATTTTACCGGAGCAATCGCGAGGCAATGAAATTTTGCTTGGGGGAGCAAAAATGTAGTTCCAATATGTTCATATAGATGGGGAAACGCCTAAATGGACTCATTAAACCCAGGAATGTTGTTGGCAACACAATGGAATAGCAGGAAACAATACACTTCAAGGGTTTACTACAATTTTTTTAGCAAAAAGAGAAGAATACGTGTTTACAGCGGAAACAGTCATAGTGAAAAGAGAAAAAAAGGAGCTTCATGAAACAAATACTTTACGGATAATTAACCGCACATTTTGGAAATATTTTTCTTTTCTTTTCTTTTCTTTTGCCAAACAAAATTTCCTTGCCTCACGATTGCTCTGGTAAAATATCAAATCGCTCTGATGGGTAGTTTTAAAATTATAGCGTTTTGAAATCGTAACTTTAATTATAATCACCCTGTATATATTAAATCAGGTAATGTGTTTTTGAATAAAAAGAAAAAAAAAACTTTTTATAGGTTTAATAAGCAAAGATTTCGAATAGCTTTATGAAAAAAATAATTTCGATAACTGTACCCCAGGCTTCTTAGTATAAGAAGGTTATGAAAACACAGTTTCATGCCTCACGAAAGAGCATCACGACTGCACTGGAGCATGATTAGTAAAAATGTAACTTTTGCTTACACGATTTTAGCTTTTGGAATGTTGCGTAAAGTTACATTTGAAGATTTGATGTAAGATGTCATGCATTCATTAGTGACATGAAAGGAATCTGAGAATGCAACAAAAGATTTTTTAAGAATACGTATTAATGAATACCTTCACTGCACAAAATATGAATGAATCACATCAAAAAAAAAAAAAAAAAAAAACCTTAGAAATATGTGTATTTTTCAAAAAACAACATAAAAAAAAAAAGCGCTTTAAAAAGTATAAAATAAATTGTACTTGCTCGCTATAAGATATTAAAGGAGTGAAAAATATAGGGAACTCAATTTAACTATGCTAAGTATCTGGCTATGCTAACTATACTGATTACTGAGTAAAAATGTTAGGACAATGATATTTTTGCCTTCCAAGAGTGGGACATATTTCTTACATGAAGCCTATTACTCAGGCCTTGAGCTAAATTTAGGTTTAATATTTTATTATTATTACTTAATTAGATTAATTTTGGTATTTTTGAAAAAAATGTATTAGATATATAAATAGAAAAATTGTACAGGAATATAAAAGCAAATATTTTTACATCTCTGTTTATAATTACAAAATTGAATCAATTGAATCAGATTTTCAAAGTAATCTGTAAGTCCTACAAAATATTGGGACACCAAAAAATCTAACAAAATACTGATGTTGTAATACATTAGGCTAAAAATTACCCTATTTTCTGAAAAATTATTGAAAATTTCCCGAGGCCAGGAGAGGGAAATGAATATATTGGGACACGCTTTGAAATGGTATAACATGATAAGTTAAATGATTAATAAATAGATTCAAAAATATTATTTTACATCTTTAAGTATATAGTTTACTACTACGAATTTTTGACTACTACTAATTTTTGTTTACTACTACTAATTTTTGTGAAGTGATTTTTTTCTTAATAAACAAATAAAGTTTGAGAAAAATATTTGAATAGGCGAGGAAAGTGACTTTCCAGTCAATTTAAAACATTTATAGAAAATAGTAAACAAGTATTTAATATATATGTACATGAAAATACACAGGAAAAATTTGTCTAAAAAAAAAAAAAAAAAAAAAAATCCGTTTCCAGCTATTAATGAGATTTTTCTCTGACATGATATTGTTAAGTTTTTGGAGAATTACCCATATATTTTGTGAAATTTGACATCAAAATGGTACGTTCGGAATCGGTATTTATTTGTGCAAAACATCAAAACGAAAATTCTGTAAAATACAAACGTTAATGGATTACACGAAATGTGATTCATTTCTTAAAAATAAATTTAACAGTTAAATAACAAAAATGTATTCAAATAGGAAAGGTAAAATGAAAAATGTAAATAAATACTGAAATTAATTCTAGATTAGATGTACTGTTTATGTCATTTCACATATAAAATGCAATTAGTTTAAACATTCTATGGTTTAAACTTAAATTAATCGTTTTACAGATATTAATTTAATTACCAAAATAATAACATAAAAAGGACAAAAATTAGACTACTAAAAAAAAGTACAAAGAATTAAACATGTGTTGCTGTAAAATGTAGCTTTTTAATTTATTTAATATGTATTCACTTAATCTGTTTAATATAATTTTGTATCATCTATAACAATAATTCAGTTACTAATTCTTTATTCTGTCAGGTATATCCACATACATTTTCACTTGTAACATTCAAAACGCAATGAAAACATTTTAGAAATTTTATTATTTTGTTTTACGTTGCTTTGCTTTCTGTAAAATGCGTCAATAGCATGAGAAGTGTTAAGTGGTCACCATACATGTCAATGTCAAAAGAATGTCTGTTTAAGAGCGCCCGATCGAAGTGAAAACTTCTACAGTGATGCATATTAAATAATTTAAAAAGCATTACTATCAGTTACATTAAATAAAACAATGGATAGTGGATTCGACTGATTTTTAAGTAGCCTTGCTGTGTATTCATATAAAATATTAATGGATAAAAAACGCAATTGAACATTAAGACAACTGAAAATGCATTTTAAAGCATTTTTACTGACAGCCAAAATGTTTCCGAAATTTTTTGTGAAGCTGCACACAAAATTTCATTTTTTTTCCTTCTTCTAAATTTAGGAGAACTCTTTTTACACTCAGTTAGAGATTTCTTTGCCGGGAAAAGAGTGAATTGACGGGGTTTATTGCATAAATAAGCATGGCACTAAAATACGTGAAAATATTTAAGTAAAAAGTCGAATAAATTCTCTCTGCGGGAAGAAATATGTGCAAAACGCTTGCAGAATATTTCATTTCAATAATAGTTACGTTTGTGTATCACACGTTTAAACAAATTACTCAAGTAGGGAACTACTACTATTATCATATTTTACATGTCTAATAATTAAATAAAATCCGTGTAAAACTATGGTTTATGTGTACTTTGTTTGTACCATTAACCATTAAACTACCTATATAAAAAATAAAAGTTTAGAAAAACATGACGTTAGTTTTACTACAAATTTTTTGAACATGATGAAATTTTAAATTTTGGGGTAAAGTTTTATTTCATTTTTATTGTTCATGTAAGTAAATATATTTCTGTTTATGTAATAATAATGACAGTTTTATGGGTTTCGTTGAAAAAATAAATGTGGCGATGAACATAAAACTAATTTAGCAAAAGATAAGATGAATTCACTCCAAAGAAAGGAATATATATATATATATATATATATATAGTACATTTACCTAAAGAACTTTTTCTTTCAAAAAGCCGAGCTGGTTATTCTGTTATTTAAAATGTAAATAGCGTATACTGCAATCGTGTTATTGGGTGCTGTCACAATTTCTTGCTATCATATTACATAAATCATAAATGAATTGTTTATTCAAATTACGATTATGATAGAGTTCTAATTATTAATATTCTGAAATAAATTAAATGTTTGACATCAAGTAAAATATTTTATGAGTACACACACACACTATTATCGAAATTAATTATTGAAGCATTATTTATTAAAAAATATGTATATAATATATGTTGTCACTCCAACAGTTATAAGTACGACTAAAGACTTCATAATTTTTTTGAGTTATTTCATGGTTATTTCATGAATTTTCATTCTTTTAGCAGCTTTTATCTGAATTATGCATTTTTACTTTCCGAACACTATAGTGAGGAAAGTATTGTAATCATGTCAAAAATCCGAATTCGAGATTTTGATGTTTCTATACGTTTCCAGGTTCCCTGAGTCCGTTTTCACTATTTTTACGATGATGTATGTATGTGTGTGTGTGTATGTATGTGTATGTCTGTGAGTGAACACGCTAGCGTCTAAACGCTTTGTTCGAATGAATAAGCTGAAAGTTGGTACGTATATTGTAAGTCACCGTAGTACGAACCCTATTGATTTTGGTGAATTCAGTTATCGCACTTACAGTTTTTTACAGGTACACCAGGAAAAATTCTTTATCATTATGGCCTATGCGGCCAAACTTTTAAAAGTGCGATAGCGTCTAAACGCTTTATTAATCTGAACAAAAAAACTGTACACATATTATAGATCACAGTTGCACGAACTGTATGTATAGATTTTGGTGAATTTAGCACTAACAGTTTTTTTTACAGGTGCACAAAGAAAAATTCTTTATCATTATGGCCTATGGGGCCAAATTTTTAAAAGTGTGATAGCGTCTAAACGCCTTATTAATCTGAGCAAAAAATTTGTACACATGTTATAGGTCACAGTTGCACCAACTGTATAGATTTTGGCGAATTTAGCACTTACAGTTTTTTTTACAGGGACACAAGGAAAAATTCTTTATCATTATGGCCTATGGGACCAAATTTTTAAAAGTGCGATAGCATCTAAACGCCTTATTCAATTGAGCTGAAAATTTGTATGAATATTATAAATCACTGTTCACTAACTATAAGCATTTTGATGAATCTAGCATTTATAGGTTTTTACAGGGACACAACGAAAAATTCTTTATCATTATGATCTATGGGCTCAAAGTTTAGTAGCGTTAATTAAAACATAGTGTAATATATGGAGAAAAATACTCAAACAATCTATTATGGTTTTCTCTCTTTTGTTTGTTTAACAACTCCTCTTTCTTTACTTTATCTACAAAACTGTTAATTACTCAATGTTCGGAAAATCGAGTGGAGTCACTCCAGATTTTTTAATATGTTATCTTTAGTTGTTATGGTTGTATTTTAAATTCTTATTAATTTTAATCATGATCTGTTTCCCGATTTCTTTACGGTGTAGTGATAATATGTTTCTGTGTCAGAAAAGGTTTTCATATATATATAAAAACTTTTTCATTATATATATATATATATATATATATATTATGCGGCATATTTAATCATTATAATGTTTAGAAACCAGGAAGTAAAACCATGATAATAATTATTAAGAATAAAAAAAAAAAAAAGTTTAAATATATATATATTAGCAGTACAAATGTTAAATGTATGTATAAACCTGTTAGCCTAGAAATCACCCAGAATTAGAACATAATGTTATATGAAAGATATAGAAACAGTAACAAAATTATTGAATGCTTTCATTTTTGGATTTCGAAAATCTTTTTTAGTTAAATCTTCCATTTCTTCATGTGATATTTCCTCCCCCCCCCCCTGTGAAATGCAAACAAATAAAACGCAAATAACAAATGAAGATAAGATGAATCGAAATTAATTAAGAAAACAGGAGAATTATTTTTAATAATGATTCATTATTACAATAATCGAACAATAGGAACGAAGACTTAATATATATATATATACTAGCAGGCTTTTTTTGGATTTCGAAAATCTTTTTTAGTTAAATCTTCCATTTCTTCATGTGATATTTCCTCCCCCCCCCCCCCCTGTGAAATGCAAACAAATAAAACGCAAATAACAAATGAAGATAAGATGAATCGAAATTAATTAAGAAAACAGGAGAATTATTTTTAATAATGATTCATTATTACAATAATCGAACAATAGGAACGAAGACTTAATATATATATATATATATATATACTGCTGCTCAAGGGTGAAAAAGGTCTCCCCTGATGAATTTTTATCACCTTTCTGAGCTTCTCATTCTTGAAAAATATTCATTCTTACTGGTCTATGTGGTTTCTGTGATCTTGTATCTTTTGCTTGACTTTTGCTGCGTTTAATTATTCATTATATATATAACCGCAAAGAACGCATTAAAAACCTTTTTAGAGTCATATTTAATAATTTTTAATATTATTGCCAGGAAATAATTTATACAGATCTATTTATCTCATTTCATCTACGCTTGTCTTTAAGTGCTTGACTTATGAGATCAGAAACTAAACTTTACAAAAAAGAAAAAATCTATTGATAATAAGTAATTAATAAAAAAGGAAAATAGTTAAATAACAGGAACTGGCATTCAACACTTTGTAAAGAAAAACTGGGCTAAATAATTGTATAATGAATTTTGGAAGGATTAGGAAGCAAAAAAAAAAAAAAAATATATATATATATATATATTAATTTTAAATCAGCGTTTTTATAAGAACGTTTGGCATCAATGATCCTGCATTTTGTTTTTAATTCGTCATAGATGATTGTATTGTTTATTTTATAACGGAACTGTTCCTCACCAATTGATCATTTATTCGTCTTCCTCATTATTAATATTTTAATTCATCTTAAACCTCATCCAGTATAAAAAAAATCTGTTTAATCCAGGAAAACTGCATCGTGTTTATTAAATATTGCGTCAAGATATTAAATATTTTTTCTGTATATAGGAATTCTTTTTTATATGATTTGTATTACTCTTTTAGCTTTTTAATCTCTATTACCATTACTCATTTTATTGAATGTGACATAATGATAATTAATTTTTCTGTTGTTTAAAATTCTTTTTACGAGAGAGAGAGTCCCGCTTTTAGGCGTTTCTCTAAAATTTACGCTGTTTTACAAAATAATTTTACGTTTAAAGGTCGTCGGCTTATAAGTATACAACAGTGACATTCACCACATCAATTGCTGATGCTAATATTTAAATTATTTAAACCGAATTCTCATAACTTTATTAAGACAGAGGCACACTAATAGCACTATTTTTAAACGATAATTTTATAGTTATTTATGATAGAAAATCATTGCTTTACATAAATAGTGGTACAGTACTCACCGCTTTATAAAATCACTGGTTAATAAAATCAGCCGCTTAATCTGATCAAATTGTTAGGTCCGAAATCAAACCAATACAAACCGCCGCTTAATAAAATCAGCATCGCCGGTTTTTAACAGTAAAAATGATCATGTATGTAAGCTAAACAACGAATTATATTTTCTCACCGGATTTTTGAAAACAAAAAAAAGACACAAAACATAGCAAGTCATCACATTATTACTCTTTGTCAAAAATTTTACGCAAAAAAAAAAACAGAAAAATAAACACGCTCCACCATGTGTTGTAGTTATGAATTCAAGGAATGAATGCGTCAAATGATTGGCCAATGAATATTTTTTCTGTCCTTAAATATTCAAACAGAGTTTCTAGTTCGTATTTTGAAGTTACTTAGCTGCAAGATATCCAAGCGGAAACTTTTTATTTTGAAGGTAAAGCATGGATCGTTTTCTTCAAATGTATAGTCAAAGGAAGGCGACAATCGAAGCTTGAAATTTCTCAATTTGCTTTATGTAAATATAAGAATAAAGATATTAGTGTATAAACTGTACCAAACAGAAGAGTGAATCGCAAGCGAAAATATGAATAGGAAAAGCAAAAGTCATCAATGCAGCACTTCTATATAAGTACAAGAATACCAGGTTAAAGAATATTTCCATCTTTTACGTAACTCTGTCCTTAAAACCTGAAAATTTTACATCAATTATTAGTAACAAAAATTCCATTCCTACGTATGACTAGTTGATAGATGGAAGGGCGAAGAAGAATTTCTTTCCATATTTAGGTTATGAATACTCTTTTATTGAGTTCGGGCATGTTCGCCGGATATAAAAATCAGCCGCATTATAAAATCATTTTGGTGAAAAAAAAAAAAAAAAAAAAAAACGTGATTTTATAAAGCGGCGGCTACTGTATTCAAAATAGAAATTCCTCAAGTTCCTGGGGTTTAGCAATCGGCCACACAGAAAGTGTAGACGGGGTTCTCTGTTCAAAAGATGAAAACATGCTATTGTTAATCCTTTAATGGGTTATTTCAAATGTTATTCGAGCTAAGCATTTAAGTTGAATAACATTTCAGTTTTTAATTCAAAATAGGTACTAATAACTGCAATCTTCACTTAAACAATATTAAAATCAATTTACTTTTATAGTATTAATATTAATAATGACCATCTTCTGTCAGGAACGATTCCGGTTTAGACCACTTCAAAACAGAGACTTTTGGCAGCCATTTTTTATCCTTAGAAATGTTATGTATTTTTATTTATTTATTTATTTATCTTATTATTAATCTGCATAAATGTTACATCATTAGAAAGGTCTTTCAAAACTGAACATTTTTTGTGCTTGCACTTTTCCCTTAATCTCAATATGTAGAAAGATTTCAACGAAAGTTTATAACTACCATTGCAATTCTAAAATACTCATGGAGGATAAAATTAAAATGTAATATAAAATTCAATCATAAAAATTATGGGCTAATAGTTATTACATCATTTTCTTGCAATCATGATAATGTACTTATCTCATATAAACAAACAGTTGATTGTGACGTCATATTTATCAAATTAGTTAAAACAAAAAAGTTTACAAATAAGTTACCTAAGGTTACTTAGTCAAAAATATGGTACATTTCATTTGGTACCATATTTGTAACGAAGTTTTGATTACATATTTTAGAATTAATTAAAATATGAAAATAATTTCAAAATTGGACATTTAAATTTATGATTGTTGCCAAAAAAATTTACCAGTTTTTGTTAAATATATATATATATATATATATATATATATATATATATATATATATTTTTTTTTTTTTTTTTTTTTTTTTTTGAGGGGGGGGGGGGAAGAGGAAAAAATGTTTTCACGCGAAAAATTAAAAATTAAAAAATATTAAATTTGCCCATGCATAATACTTATTAAAATGAGTCGAAGAAGGAAGATAATTAAGTACTGCGTTATATCACGATAAATACGATACGTAATATGATACGTTATATTAGACCTATCGTCCAGGGTTAGTAGGTATTTTTGTTAAAAGAAATGGTTCGTTCGTTCGGTGCAATTTGCATATTAGTCCCGTCAGGTACAACTTGCATATTAGTCCCGTCAGGTGCAACTTGCACATTAGTCCCCTTTAAATATAGTGTCCAGCGAAGCTGGCAAAGCAATCGATGATTCACTACCTTAACTGATTTCACACTCCGTCATTTTTGACGGGGTTATCTACTGGTTGATATATAAAGTAGTTTCAAATGTATATGTCAAGCTCTAAGTAATAAAAGCAATATATTTGCATGAAGGGGACTCTCTACCTATCGCCTCCGAAAGTCGAAGCCAATTTTATTCTATGGGAAATTTTGCCCCATTATAATTCATTAAATAATGCATATTTTTAAATTCCGTTTTCACTTTCCGAAACTTCCCAACTATAAACAATTTATCGCTTTCTAAAAATTGATTTTTTTTTAATTTTTAAGATATCATTTTTAAGCTCAAAAAGGAAAAATTTCACATCGTAAAACTTCGCATTTTACAACCTCAAAATAAAATATTAAATTTTTTAAAAAATAATTATTAGATAGCAATAAATTTTTTAATAGTTGTGAAGTTTCTGAATGTGAAAACGGAATTTAAAAATGTATATTAATTAATAAGTTAGAATGGGTCGAAATTCTCCATAGAATAACATTGGCTCTGGCTTCTGGATACGATAGGTGGAGAGGTCTCTTAAGATATAATCTTACACAGTTTTTTATTTTAAATTAACATACATTTTTATTTTATTCAAGATTCAATTAGGGATTTTTTTTTTTTTTTTTTTTTTTTTTTTTTGTTAGAAACCATGAATGTTTTATTTTTTTTATCTCATTATATTTCTATAGCTGTACTAGGAAGTCAACGTAATGTTTCAAACTGAGTTACTCATACATGATTGCTGTGAAATTAAGGCTATTGTTATTATGAAGATATTTGTTCAACCACAAAGTTACGATGAAATTTTTTAATGTATAGATACGAAGTCATCATCACACAGATAGCAGAATGAATACCATCGGTAAATGACCATAAATTTCAGTATTATAAAGTGAACCCAAAGACTAGTGAATATAACTTTTATAACAGAACAGCCTACTGTCAGTTTTACAAGCATACAAATAAATATAGTGTCATTGTATTTGTAAATTTGTGTTGTGGAAAAAACGAGCTAATTTATAAGCAATTTTAATAAATTATACCATATGCCAATTTTTAATGGAATAAAGAAAAAAAAATAAAAAGTACAAAAAGATAACATTTTGTTACTCTCAATATCGCAAACCTATTGTTCCATATCAAGTATTTTTTCTGGGATAAAATTACATTTTAAAAATAAAGTTCTGCCGCAAAAAGAAATTTCTCAACAGAAAGAAAAAGGAAATTTAAAAATTATAGCTTTATCTTTTTTGGATTTATTTTTTCTGAGATATCATCTTAAGTCCAAGTTCTCAATTCATCTTTAAAACAAATAACTGAGATGTCTTTAATTTTCTAATACAAATATTAATGTAATTTCCGAACCGTAAAGGAGATTAGATCTTTCTTATCGACAGATTACAATCTTTTCCCTCTCGATATTCGATGAATGCATTTTTGGTAAAAAAAAAAGTGAAAAGAAGGATGTGACATACCATGTAACAATTTAGCTTTGCAAAACATTAATACCACCTTACATTTCCGGAAGGATCATGAGACTTACAAGCCTTGAGGATAATTGGTGATGACAAGAGGTGAAATGAATTTAAAGAATTCTTACATACATTTGAACTTCCTCTGTTAAATGAGCATTTTTATAGATTAGGTAAAAATGTTATTGAAAATAACTTACATAACGGAAATCATTAACTACATTATTCCGACTTTTATACTTCGAAACTGCATCAAGATAAAAGCGTTAAATAATGAGGAATAAAAATTTCGAAAGAAAATGCACCCCAATTGTACAAAAAAGCTCGCAACAGTTGTTTCGAGTCCTAATAATTAAGCATTGCGCTTCATCAAACAATAAAAAGTAAGCAGGAGTGTAGCATAAAAGCCGTGGCGTATAATTCAAATCTGTTTAAAATTTTAAATTGTTGAATTACCAATATTTCATTATTTTCAGGTTTATTTAACTGAAGATTTTTGGATGAAACTTGAATTTATTTGATTTTAATCTTATTCTTATATAAACACTTAATGATTAAAATGAGCACGTAAATGTCTGATATTATAATATTATTTTCAATAGTTACCTTCTCAGAAATTTGAAAAGTATTCATATGATAAAGCAATTATTAGAAAATAAACGCTTAATCACTTTTTATTTTCCGAACACTATAGTGAAAAAAGTATTGGTAATCATGTCAAAAATCCAAATTTGAGATTTTGATGTTTTTATACGTTTCGAGGTCCGCTCAGTCCGTTTTCACTATTTTTACGATGATGTATGTATGTATGTGTGTGTGTATTTGTTTGAGTGAACACGCTAGCGTCTAAACGCTTTCTTCGAATAAGATGAAAGTTGGTACGTATATTGTAAGTCACCATAGTACGAACCCTATTGATTTTGGTGAATATTGTACTTATAGTTTTTTTACAGGGTCACCAGGAAAAATTCTTAGAGCCAAATTTTTAAAAGTGTGATAGCGTCTAAACGCTTTATTAATCTGAGCAAAAATTTGTACACAAGTAATAGGTCAGAGTTGCACGAACTGTATGGATTTTGGTGAATTTAGCATTTATAGGTTTTTTACTGGGGCACAAAGAAAAACTCTTTATCATTATGGCCTATGGGGCCAAATTTTTAAAAGTGTGATAGCGTCTAAACGCCTTATTAATCTGAGCAAAAAAATTGTACACATGTTATAGGTCACAGTTGCACCAACTGTATAGATTTTGGTGAATTTAGCACTTGCAGGTTTTTTACAGGGACACAAAGAAAAATTCTTTATCATTATGGTCTATGGGACTAAATTTTTAAAAGTGCGATAGCATCTAAGCGCCTTGTTCAATTGAGGTGAAAATTTATATGAATATTATAAATCACTGTTGCACTAACTATAAGCATTTTAGTGAATCTAGCATTTATAGGTTTTTACAGGGACACAACAAAAAATTCTTTATCATTATGATCTATGGGCTCAAAGTTCAGTAGCGTTAAATAAAACATCGTGTAATATATGGAGAAAAATACTCAAACACTCTATTATGGTTTTCTCTCTTTTGTTTGTTTAACTCCTCTTTCTTTACTTTATCTACAAAACTGCTAATTACTCAATGTTCGGAAAGTCGAGTGGAGTCACTCCAGATTTTTTTTTTTTTTTTTTTTTCTTGCTAAATTAATTTAGAATTGAAGTTGAATAGAACAAAAAATTTTAATTTATGACGGAAATAATACAATAAAGATATCTGATATGCATCAGTGGTAAAAAAGATAAATAAATGACTTGGTATTTTAGCATCTACATACACTAACTTCCCTCTTTTTTTTTCTGCATGACATACTGATATATCTAGTTTGAAGACAGTATGCAATAATTATCTTATGATATAGATGTCACTTGATTTAAAACTATATTGGAAATAAAATATAAGAGAACATGATATCAGTAAATGTTAATATTTATCGCGAGATAACTGAATTATTCAAGCGATATATTATGCTTGTGTCACAGTGGAGTATTGAAGTATAATTTCAAGTCATTCTATACCTAAAAGTTGTTTAGCAGAGTTATTATTCATGAATGAATTCATAAATTATGATTTGTAATGTTTATGTAATTGTGCACTAAAATGTATCGACTAATCGAATTGACGTGAATGATTTTATACAATAGAACAATGTAATCATATATAATCTATTATAATATAAGATTAAGAAGCAGAAAGTGTCGGTTCTATTTCCTGTGCGACATTTTGATGAGATGCTAAAGGTAGGATTTGGACATTCAGAGTACATAGGTAAAATCTTAAGAGGTCTTTAACATCAAAACCATTGGTTCGAGATAAACGAGTATATCCAGTTAACAAGATGTTTCAAGAAAGATGAATATTTATGCTGTAGGATTTTTAATTTAAAATTTCCCCAATTCAAAAATTCTAAAATCTGATTTTTTATACAGTACACAGATTTTTACAGTTATATTTGCCTGAGCGAACAAAAGCTAAGGAATGACTTTTTGCACTCTTTGTTTAAAACGACAACGCTCTTAAAAAATTACGTAATACAAGGACAACAAGCAAAAATCAGTATACATCATTTTATTTATGCTGTATTTTCCCACATGTTATACATTTATGATCAATACTACTACATAATTAGGAAAAATTGTTGTGACAACGGAATATGTTTGAGATAAACCTGGTAATTTTGAGAAGGTGCACAATTTCATGCAGCGTCAATGTGCTGCATGTCTCCATGCATCTGGCAGAAACTTTGAGCATTACCTGTGTAGAAACGTTCGCAAATGTGTAACGTGTTTGAAATTACAATACAAATAAAATAACTCATAATTATTTTTGTTTGTCTTCTTTGTATTATTTATCATTTTAAGTGCCCTCTAACGGCTCCAGATAGCGTCTGCAATCCCATGTTTCTATTTGATTTTTAAATCTTTTATATGCCTGCTTTGCTTATTTATTTTAGTCACGTTATTTTGAACCCCCTTATATACATTTAAATATTTGATTGGATATATTGACTGTAATTTTTTTGAACTCCTAAATTTTGCACGATAATATTTTGTTACCAAATTCTTTTCCAACTTTTTCACTTTCACATAAAGCATGGTGTTACTTTACAGAATCTGACAAATTCAGTTAAGTGGCAACAAAGTCAAACTAATATTGTGCCGAACTTCTGCAATATGATGTTTTTATTATTCCTTTCCCCTCCCCAAATCTTTTGCATCACTTTGTGTCATGGCGAGAATTGCCAATCATTATTTAGTTTTGTATATTTTATCTTATTTCAAAATTGCAGATTTTTTTCACTGCAAACTTAACAGTGCAGTATAATGTAGCACGCCAAAGATAACCTATATATAAGTGTGTATGTATAATATTTCGACAACTCAGTTAAAAATGTAACATCAAAATTTTATATTTTGATAAATTGACATTTTAAAGATTTGTGCGACTGGGAAAAATCCAGTTTACATCACTGCAATTTAAAACACATGTTATACGTACCAGATAAGTTACAGATTTTAGATGGATTTAAGTTGTCGAAAAAAAAAAAAAAAAAAAAAATGTAGCAGGTTTTTTTTGACAGGTTTTGAGTGGTTCAAAAATTCATTATAGAATTAACCTTATTATGCGTAATATAAAAACAACTTGAAGTTGTGGTTTTCTACTAGTAAAGAAGTTCATTGTTTGCCTTAAAATACTTTTAGAAAAACAATATTTTGAGTTCTATCTTTTTTGAACTAGGATGCTGATTTATACGTATATCGATATACAGAGAGACAGAGCAGCAACTATTCTTATTTCGAATTTCACTCTTTTTGTGGCCTGTTATACACAGAGTTTTCCTTTATGAAGATGTTAAATAATTAAATTAATTGTCACGGGGCTGTTTCTATTTTTCTGTATATGTCACGAATTCCCGAGACATTATTATTTCTGACATTTAATTTATGAACGATTTTATTGAATTTACGCACTTTTTATAGAGAAATCCTTTTTAAAGAACGATATCGATAGCATATCTTAAAAATGCAACAAATCTGAATTTTAAGTTTTAAGAAATTTGCTTTCAAAAGATTAATGCTGTGAAAAATCTAGTTTACATACAAGTGTGTAAGATAAGTAGTAGACTTTTATATTCATCACAAAATTTAGTTTTGAAGTAGCGTATTTACTGACACATTTTGAACTGTTAAAATGATTAATTCTGTATGGAATTAACTTTATTGTGCCTAGTCTGAAGTCAGCTTGAACTTTTGTTGTTCCTTCTTACCCATAAAAGGATAAACATTCTTAAAATGTAACTAACTTAGAAAACCAAGTTTTAAAGTTATTTACTTTTTTTTTTTTTTGCATGTATAAGATTGTAATATTACTTTCTCCAAATTAGGCGAGTCAGATGTTTTCCGTGCAAATCTTACATGAAAAGTTTAAAGTTTCTGCAGATGTTCGAGATAAAATTCATGACCGAATATTTGACATACATTCTTAAATACAATGTCTTTTCTCACGATAAATCTACAACTATAAGAGACGTTCATGAGAATGAGAAACGGAAAACAAAACTAATTATTTAGTTGTTTTATCGTTATGCATGCAAATCTCTTTTAAACATGTTTCTAAAAAAAAAAAAAAAAACCATTTGAAGCTTAACATCGATAATTTAATATTTAAAGAGACAATTTCAAATATTCAAAGGAAAAATACTTTCACAGTATACCCATATTATGTACTCAAAAGTAGTTTAAAGATTTTTGCTGTGTACTTCCTGTATATTCACTTATTCTTTGAAGTTTCATTACAGGAAGATTTAGACAATTTATGTGCATGTTAACATTTTAATGAAATTTTCGCAATAATGAAAACTTTTTAAAGACTATGTCATATATATTAGAACGTAGATAACGAAAACATACTTTATTTGCATTAAATTAAAAAATCATTTTTTTTTTTTTTTTTAATGAATTAGTCACTACTAGCAGAGCCCCGGTTCGGAAACGAACCGAATTCCGAATGCGGGAAAAGTTTCAAAATCAAACTCGAAATATACCGAACTCGGCCTGATGCTGCCTGCGTGCCAATAGATCAAAGTTTGTTAACGAAACCATTTTTTTAATTCATGAAATAAATTAAGGTAGTGAATCAACGAAGGTTTTTCTCGCTTTGCTGGTCACTATATTTAAAGGAAACTCTTTTCTATATCGCTTTACAAACAAAAATAAAATTTAAAGAAATCATGAAATTGTTTTAAAGCCCGCTTTGGTTCCACGCTGCCTTCGGCAGCAACCCACTCATTCGTAGACTCTCGGGTGTCTGTCCCTATTGCCTGTGACATTGGCTTACCAGTGGGCTTCCATTTGGGTGCTTATCAGATGACAGTTTCGAAACAGACAGTAGCGAAAAAATTGAAGTAGCCATTTTATATCTGAATCCCAGTTACATATGAACAACATTATACGTGGTGTTCATAATATTTTCTTTCACGTTATTTTCTATATTTATTTGATTTATTCCATCAACCATAAAATGACAACAATTTCACACCAAATATAATATTATAATGTGCTATGATCAGCTACATCTATCGCATGAGACAATTAATTTTTGTGGTTATGATAGCAGTTGAGTTAGTTAATAGTAGTTGGTATATAGAAAACTAAATAATGAAATACTGAAATATGTAAACCTGATCATGGTACAGCCTTAATGTAGCTCCCCTTGGCGACTTTTGAATTTTTATCGTCACTTTAGACAAAAATACATAATTTATGTTATTATTTTGTTTTGTTTCTTTCTTTTCGTTTTCCTTTCCTTTTCTTTCTTTTCTGTTTTTCAACATTTTATAATTTATTTATATTTTTTATGCGCTACTTGGCTTAAAGTGGCTTTTACGAAAGTGGAGTCCTTGGCGAAAAATCTCCGATCTATTTCAGCAACAAAATTTTAAAAATTACCCAGGATTATCAATAAGTAAGGCTCTTTAATGTAATGCTGAATTAGCTTTCATGCCAAGCGCGATTCATCTATTTAACATACTATTTAAACGAAAGTGGGGGCGGGGGAATAAAAATTGAAGTATATTATTTCTTTTCTTTTCTTTTCTTTTTTCTTTACTCCATTTTCATATATTTTTTTATGTGCAGGAGCAAATTTAATATTTTTTTTTTTTTCCTCGTGAAGCATATTTTATTTTATGTTAGAAGAAATAAAAAAAAAAAAAAAAAGTATTTTTATTTATTTATTTATTTATTTTTTTGGGGGGCAACAATTAAAAATTTAAATATCCATTTTTAAAGCTTTTCCAGTAACAGATGTTCATTACAGTGAAATTCTAAAAATCAGCCACATATTTAATAATAATAATAATAACTAGTGGATCTTCAGATCAGGAGCCTCAACGTCCTATTTACATCAGACATTATTCAATAGTTCATTTTTATTCATTCCTTATTATATAATAGTATATATTGATTCGATCGACTTGTTACTATAATCAGATACATTCGTGAGGGGGGCTGCCGCCCCCCTTAACCCCTTCCCCGTTGTATTTCTCTTTGTATACTATTTGTATACCATATGTATACTCTGTATATCATCTATATGTATTCTTAATAAACGACGGTCTTGTATTATTTCCCTGAAATTCATAAATACCAAATTTCATAAATACCGAAATTCATGCAAAAAAAAAACAAAAAAAAAAAAACATAACATTTCGGAAATATTTTGCGGAACCCTGTAAACTAATTTCCAATTCTATGCCCACAATTTTCAACAGAAAAACATACATTTAAAATTCTAATAAAATTTCATTATATTTAAAGGGGTGTAACCATGTTAAAATACACTTTTAAGAAATACCGACTATAGACTGTAATAGTACGAAATTCTTTTATGTATCTCGGAAAAGTGCCACAGTTATTATAAACGCCAATAATAAGAATACGCCTAATTAATTACAACTCATTAATTTTTCAAACTAATTTGACATCATTTGGATGATTACAGTACTTCCTCGGAATTATTTTGTGTTGTCTCATAAATTATTTAGTCTATACATACCCTTTTTTAAGAGTAAGCATGATTTTAAGCATCTTTATAATGTATGTTAATTCTATTAAGTTCAATGCAGCATAAACGCATTAAAGTGCGCGCTTAAATAAAAATTTGTCCATAGGCTCTAATGTTACGAAATTCGTTTGTGTGCCTCTGAGAATGAACCATAAACTTGAACCACCAGTAAAAAGTATTCAGCTTATTTTGCGCTAAAAATTAATAATTGTTCCAAATTTAACACCGTTTGGATGACTACGTGACATTGTCAGAACACTTTTGTAAGGTCCTGTACATTAATTAGAAAGCTTAAGAGCACATATTTTCTTCAAGCAACATAAGTTTAAACATCTTACTCAAGTACGCTAGTTTCATTTTCTTGATTGCAAAGTAATGATGTTAAAATACGTTTAAACGAAATTCACCCCATACGCCGTAATGTTAAGTATTTTGGCGTGTCACTGTACACAATCCATAAAAAGTATAGACCAAAAAAATTATATAGCTCTATACCGAGCCTGAATGTGTGTGTCAATTTGCAAGTCAATCGGAGAATTTTTGCGGCCGTCATTGCGGTACATACAAGTTCTGCCCATAGGTCGTAAAGGTAAAAAAAAAAAAAGCTTTGGGGTGTCTCTGCACACGAACTACAAACGGAATGCACACCCAAAACTATACAGCTAATTTCGTGGGGATCGTGAACATGTGTACCAAATTTCAAGTCAATAGCGTGATTTTTGCGGCCGCTATAGCACGACAGACGGACAGACGGAACCCAAAATCTTTTTGAGTCTCAACAGAGGGCCTCCACTGACGTTTCGGCAAAAATTGGAAGTCATTAGCTTGATTTTCGCGGTGGCTATCGCGGTACATACAGATTCTTCCCATAAGCCGTAATGATAAGAAACATTTTGGCGTATCCCTGTACACGAACGACAAATGGAATACACACCTAACACTACACAGCTATTTCTGTTGAGCTCATGAACATGTGTACCAAATTTCCAGTGAATAGTGTGATTTTTGGGGCCGCTGTCGCGGTACTTTCAAATTCTTCCCATAGGCTGTAATGATAAGAAAAACTTTGGTGTGTCCCTGTACAGGAACTATAAATGGAATGCACACCCAAAACTATACTGCTGATTTCGTGGGTATTATGAACATGTGTACCAAATTTCAAATGAATAGCGGGATTTTTGTGGCCTCTATCGCGCGACAGACAAACACACAGATAGAATCAAAAACCGCTTTGAGTCTCAACAGAGGGCCTCAACTGACGTTTCGGCTATAATAATAGTAATAAAATATAAATCACGTTTGATTTTTTTTTTTAACTGGTATTGCATGATAAAGAACTTTCAAAGCAATTTATGATGTCTGTCTGTTTGTATCTCCGTTTGCTTGTCTGTCTGTCCGCGCTCTCTCCGTAAATATTCATGGAATTTCTTGAAATTAATATATGTTATTCACACTCACTATCGGATGTTCCCTATTGAAAATGGAGTGAATACCTCTATTGGTTTGTGTATAGGGTCACCCGAAAGTATTTCAAAACATTGTGTTCTATGGGAGGTATTTATATAAACCATATTTTACTACCTTTACTTTACACAAATCGTAATGAAATTGAAATATGTTATTCAAGTTTACTATGGATTGTTCTCTATTGAAAATTAAGTGAATGCATGGTTTGTGTACAGGAACATCCGAAAGTGTTCCAAAGCATTGTCTTCTATGAGAGATATTTCTATAAACCATATGTTAATAACTTTATACAAACCTTAATGAAATTAAAATATGTTATTCAAGTTCACTATCAGATGTTCCACATTGAAAATGAAGTAAATACCATCAATGGTTTGGGTACAGGGACACCCGGAAATATTCCAAAGCGTTGCGTCCTATAAAAGGTATTTCTATAAACCAAATTTTAATAAATTTACTTTGAACAAATCTTAATGAAATTGAAATATGTTATTCATATGCACAAAATAAACCTTTCTGTAGAATATAGTATGACTAGAAATAGATTTACAGGGTCACAGAAAAATATTCAGTTACATTAAGTGCTATTATTGGAAATTTGGAATTGCATTTTCATTTATATTAAACGTTTTTAACACTTTATAACAAATTTTAACTGTGAATGCGATTTTAATTTGTGTATCTGTCTGTCCAACCGTTCATTTTTCTATCTATCCGTCTACCTGCCTCCAGTATCCTTAAATATTTTCAGAAATTTTAAATATTTATGTGTATTATTCAAGTTTACTGTGGAATGTTTTCTATTTAAAATGCCGTTAGTAGGTTCTGCACTGATTTGTGTACAGGGGCACCCAAAACAATTCCAATGCGTTGTGTTTTAGGACAGACACTTTTATAAATCACATTTAAATAAGTTTCTACTGGAAATATCATAAAGAAATTGTCATTTATTGTTAATATGCTAAAATTGTATTTTGTGTAGAATGGGATATGGTTAACCCTCAGCTTTACTGGGCTACACTAAAATATTCAGATACATTAAGGGCTGCAATTAAAATCTCAGGGCTACATTTTCTTTTGTGTTAAGTATTTTTAACGCTTTCCAACAATGTTTAAGAGAGATTATGAATACAATTAGTCTATTTGTATGCCTTTCAGTCTTTCTGTCTGTCCAATGTGTGATAGCGTATCAAAGAACATTGAACGTTATACGAAATAAGAAGTAAGTAAAATTGGAAAATGTTAATAATGAATGCGTACCGCATTATTTTTCGTTCTTGTTTTTATTAACAAAGTTTCCATTCTTCTTTTCCAAATAAGGTTGAAAAGTGTTTGTGACTCTCTTTTTGCATGTTCGTTTTTATTTTCTCTTACCATATATATGGTAAAGAAAGTATTGTTTTTGAGTCAAATTTTCAAAATTTAGTTTTTGTTATATTTACTCGATTTAAGGCCCACTGAATCCAGAAATCCTGATTTTAGCTGTTGATTTCTCTGCGTGTGTGTGTTTCTGTGTGTCTATTATCAGCATATCTCATGAAAGTAGCAGGAAGGGCAAATTCGTTATTCTATATCTGTATCATATAGTGATGCTATGCTACACTAAACTTTTGTTGTGATCAAGCAAATGGTTCAGGGTCATCCAAGATAATTCCAATACATTACATATATGGAGGGAAATTTCTGGTAAGTACAATGTAACGTCTATAGGCTGCCCTAAACAAAATGAAATGAACATATTTACATTTTTCTGCAAACTACCCATGTAGTTTGCAGAAAATATACAGAGCTACTCAAAATTAAGTTAAATGTTCTTTCCTATTCAAAGTATTCGATGGAAGTGCTTTGCTACATTTTACTATGTCGACGAACACCGATCAGGAAGGAAAATTAATTTTTTGTAAACGAAGTATTTTTTGAAGTTCTGCTTCCAATTCTGTTTTTTTCCCCCCTCTGTTTTGTATAATATGAGATTTTGATGTTCCCTGAATATGAAAGTCTAATTTTTAGCGGTTGATCTGTATGCGTATTTTTTGAATAAGTATAACTTTAAAACAAATAAATGCAGGACATTCAAACTTGGTTTTTTAATGTTTGTATTAGGTTTCTATTTGAAAAAATTGATCAAGATTGGCAAGTTTGAAGGTAAATTAATAACAACCTTAATTTGTTTGTTTAAATAATGTAGGGATTATGAATGAACGTGGGTTGAAGGGGACGGAAGCCCCCCTCAAACAGAATTATATGTCAAATAAAACTGTTACTAAGCCTAATTTAGATTATTTGTAGAGTAGATTTAATTTAGCTTAACTTATTGATCTTGTGATTTAATCTGCAATCTATTTTTATACTATTGAAATGTAGAGTAAGAGAAAGTTGTGCGAGTGCCACACCAAATTATTTATTTATTTATTTATTTTGAAATGTATACTACGATAGCTACTATGTTTAAAAAAAGAATCCCTACATTGCTCTGTTAATGTCCCAAGTGCAATTTGTAGTTCAGTTACGAAAAAACACAAAGCAATTATAACGTTTTTAACTCTATCTAATTTTCGGTTATAATTAGAATTATTCAAATTGCATGTTAACGGGGATAAACTTATCGAAACGGCATATTTTATGCGCATTCAACACATTTTTATGCATTCAACATATCGCATCTCGCCCAGAAAAGCGTCAGAAGTCAAAAATTGGCAAGTTTGAGTTTATGTCATTGAAAAATGTGTATGAAGTGCCCCCTCATGCACGAAAGGCATTACATTTCTATCTCAAAATTTGTCCCCTATTAAAGACACAGTTGTATCGTTTTTTTTATATCGATTTTTCTCAAATATTGTTTTTTTGAGTTATGTCACTTTTCTTTGCGGTTTGTGAAATACACTGGTGTACAAAATTAAAGCAATAACATATTTTCTCGTTTTTTTCTTTTGCGCATAATTTTTGAACAAATGAACACAGAAACATAAAATTGGATAGCATGTCCGTTATCATATCATCAACCGAATTTTATATAACTTTAGCAAAAGTAATAATTTTTAAACTAATAATTATTCATTTTTTCTGAAAAGTAAGCTTTGGAAAAAATAAAAAATTTCAACAATTTTAGAAAAGAAAACTTAACGAAATATGGTAATGGTGATAACGTTGCATTACAGGCAATTGAAGATGCACATACATGCATGTGTTAGAATAAAACTGGATTTTTCTTCCTGTATTCATTTTTCTGTTTCTTCTTTTTCCTTCCTTTTTTTGCATATGAATAACTTAAAAATATATATACATACAAGGATAAAAATTGGATAAAATGTTCATTATAAAATTATTTATCGACATTTTTATTATCATGGTGCTGCTCATAGTTTATAAATTAGTGATTATATTTTAGTTCCCCATCATACTATAGGTACTTATGGGGAACTTAAGTAATCGTGAAAAATTTCGACCACGGTTTTTTGACTTTTTTATACGTTTTCAGGTGTCAGGAATCCGAAAATGACAAAATTTGTATGGTGTCTGTCTGTAGGGTGTCTGTTAGTGTGTTAGTATGTTAGTTCGTTAGTTTGTTAGTCTGTTGCACGATATCTCACGAACAAATGATCGCAGAGAGGTCAGATCAGTTTTAAAATATTACTTTCGATACTGGCAAAAACCCTATTCATTTACAACATTCGAATTAAAAAACTTCGTAAGTTATTAGAAATTTACGATTTTCTTAACGTGGGAGAATAGGACAAAATTTCACTTAAACGTACATTAAATGGAAACTTTTTACTGTAAAAATATCAGACCAGTTTTAAAATATCAGTTTTGATGCCAGAATGAACATCAGTAACTATAAATATGCTACTTTGAAAATTTCGCAAGTTATTGAAAATTTACAAGTTTCTTAACATGGCAAAATAGAGCAAAATTTCACATAAACGTCAATCTTGAGGGATATTTTTATCGTAAAGATGTAAAACCAATTTCGAAATATTATTTAGGATACTGGCATGAAAATCATAGACTATGATTTTTCCAATTTAAAAATTCGTAAGTTATTTGGAATTTACGATTTACTTAACATGTCAGAATAAGGCAAAATTGAGCATAAACTTCCATTTTGAGGATCATAAATACATTATACAACTTCAAAATTACATTTATGATATTTGTTAGAACATGATTGAATACAAATATTCTAATAGGAAAATTTTATAAATTATTCGTAATTTACGATTTTATCAACATAGAAAATTGTAAATTTTTCATATAAATATGAATTTTGAGGATTATTGCATTGGAAATAGTAGCATGAAAACTAAACAACAGAATTGACACTGATAAAATAAATTAATTGGTTAGAATAAGATAAATATATCGAAGTGAATGGTGGATAGCCTATTAGGCGGGGATTTCGTTCTGTCACTGTATCAAGCTTTGGTCAAATTCATTTCTCTTATTATGATTATAATATGTCTCCCACTAGAAATTTATGAGAACACATATATGATGGGGAATTGAGCAGAGCCCACCTATGCCAACTAGTTTTCAAAAAATCTGTTACAAAAGTAAAAAAAAAAAAAAGTGAATACGGAAAGAAAAATCGGAATTTAGTTTGACATTTGAAGGCAGGTATGTGCTTCTTCACCTATCTGTAATGCATCTTTGCCACCATTTTTCCTCAAGTTTTCTTTTCTAAAATTGTTGAAATTTTTTATTTTTTTCCAAAGCTTACTTTTGAGAAAAATTAAGTAATTATTAGTTTAAAAATTATTACGTATGCAAAATTTATATAAAATTCGATTAATGTTATGATAACAAACATGCCATCCAAATTTTATGTTCATATGTTTATTTGTTTAAAAGTTATGCGCAAAAGAAGAAAACGGGAAACAAGGTTGTTCCTTTTACTTTGAGCGCCAGTGTATTATGTTGGTTTACAACAACACATTTTCCATACACATGATTGAATATACTTCCTTTAAAAGGAAAGGGAGAGCAATGATTGCCTTCCGTATAGGT
Source organism: Salticus scenicus (assembly GCA_963930645.1). NCBI lineage: Eukaryota > Metazoa > Arthropoda > Arachnida > Araneae > Salticidae > Salticus > Salticus scenicus. The sequence continues at coordinate 246,224,672 of OZ005648.1, forward strand.
TTTTATACAATCCTAGCCGGTATTAATGCGAGTTTCGGAAAAACTTCATTGGCTAGTCTGACGAGCACTAGCTGAATTCGAACATGGCATCTCCCGTCTACCACCACAACAATTTGGATTTATTTCGCCTATTAGTGCTATAAGTTTGAAGATATTTTAATGATGTCAAACTATTTTGTTTCTGAGCTATGTTAATATAAATTTTAATGATCTATAATGATGTAACACAGGGTATTTTCTATAACATATAGTGACTTTATTGGTTATTGCTACCTCATACACATTCACACATATCACTATAAACAATCGTATTTGCATGCATAGACTCGTGTATTCTTAAAATTGATGAGTATATGTAAACATATACATGCTAATTAAATATACCTGAGTGCAAGGCAGAAATTATTGCAATATTCAGTATTTGGTTTTCCAAAAAGGACTAAAAAGTGTAATTTGAAATTAAAAGTTCACAAACAATTGTTATTTGAAATAGAAAAAAAAAGAAAAAAGTACCTTTCCTTGGGCATTTTGTGATTAGGTGTATTATTTGAAACGCTCTGTTTATGTAACTCACGACACCAATCCTTAGGATTATGGTATTGAACCATCGTTGATCGAAGAAAGTGTTTGAACTCTGCAATAACAGTGCACACTAAGAAAGAAAAATTATTAGATGGAGCAATTTCGTGACAATAATAATAATTTTTTACATAATTTGGTGGGAATATTCCCATTTTAACAAAAAATATACATGTTTTGTTATTTTTATGCTCTCAATTTGCAGTAGCATTCTGGAATATATTTACAAAATTATAGGTGATGTGCTGTTTTGTTGAATTGCGATTGTCCCTCGACAGACTTAAGACTGGGTGAGATAATCTTCATGGTGGTTCTTTCTAAAGGGTCATAGTCTTCGTACTCATGCGAGTTTCAGAGAAAAGCACTGAAAATTCCGAACAGCTAGGCTGACGTGTGTGACCTGGATTCGAACTTGGCAGTTCCTGTTTAGCAGCTTTGAAAGCAGAACTTATGTTTAATAACCGAATTAAATTCTATATAAATGTAGGTGCATTAATGAAACGAGGGGGGGGGGGGTTGAGGGGGCGGTAGACACCTCACACAGAACTAATTATCATATAAAACTCTTCCGAAGTCTAGTTTGAATTGTTTAACACAGGTTTACATAACAGTACTCGTCATCTTACCTCTTAATCTGCAACCTGTATTTATAGTATTAAATTTCAGGGTAAGAGAAAGTCGTGTGAGTGACACACCAGATTATTTATTGTGGGTTCGTAATCAATCAATAAATTTCTTGGTTTCACTGTTCTTTATTTGCTATGGGGTCTGCTTTTTGTTTTTTCCATCCATGTGTCTCCTAATCTGGTCTGGGGGGGGGGGGCGTTGCCGGCGTAAAACTAGTTTAACCCCACAGTCAAGTCACAAGTCTTGCCGCCTGCCTCCTTCCTTCCGTCCTTAAGTTTATTCAATTATTTTTTCATAAATTTCATTTCAGTTAAAGTTTTGCTGTTAAGATTTTGTTTCGTTTGTTTTGCAGGCTGTTAATTAATAAATTTGTTTCTTTAAATATGTGTCTTTCATATCCTGATGAATTTTTTTCACCTATTTGAGCTTCTCCTGCATAGAAGGAATTTTTCATTCTTGTTGGTCTTTGTGGTTTCGGTGGTCTTGTGTCTGTTGCTTGGCTTTTCTACGCTTAATAAATCCTTATTATATATATATATATATATATATATATATATATATATATCTTAATATATATAAATCTCGTGTCACAATGTTTGTCCTCAATGGACTCCTAAACCACTTAACCGATTATAATAAAATTCGCACACCATGTGCAGTTCGATCCAACTTGAGAGATAGGATAGTTTAAATCTCAAATTATAGTCGCAATTTTAATTTATTGCTAATTATTTGTCTGTTATTATTTGACAGTCACAATTATCTGTTAACTCCAAATGATTCTAACAGATGTCGATACCTTTCGACTGGGTTGAAATGAAAGCTGAAATATATTTGGTGCTGCCATCTACACAAAGAATCTTCAACTTTTTAACCTATTAATAAATTTCGTATAATTCAATTATTTCCACTTTTTAAATTTTTGGTGTTAGCATAGCCGGCCACGTGTTACTTAGACTGAAGTGTAAATTGAATTCATATTATAATGAAGATAATACAGTGAAATTAATCCTGTTTTTTACTTATTTGTGCTTCATTGATCAAAACTTTATAATTTAATCTGTATATATATATAAATTACGTGTCACGATGTTTGTCCGGGGTAAACTCCTAAACTAAGGAACTGATTTTGATGCAATTTTGCACACTGTGTGCAGTTTGATCCAACTTGAGAGATAGGATAGTTTTTATCTCAATTTATTGTCACAATATTGTTTTATTGCAATTATTTGTTAATTATAGACCTTTATTAAAGTTGCTCCAAAATATCTGTGAGTTCCATTAATTTAATTGTTGCCAAAAAAAAAAAATAAATAAATAAAAAAAAAATACGAGTTCATTTTCTTTCGACATAAAAATAAATACATTTAATCAAACGTGAACGTTAAAAAATTATAAAAAGTTAAATTATGCATCTCACGAAAATTGACGTCATAATCAATTTAAAGATTTTATACACATTAATAAAGTGCTAATGTAGTTCTATCATAGATATAGTAATATATATAGATCTCTCATCCCCATGTTATCGTAGAAAGATTTTTGATGCCGAAAAAAGTTAAAAAATAAAAGCTTTGGAAACAGCCATTAAGTGGTATTGAAAAAAAAAAAGAAAAAGAAAAGAAAGAAAGAAATATGAATTTGAAACTGTATCTGGAGTCTTCCATTCCCCTTTAGCAAATAAATTATTCATAAATTTTATTTGCTAAAATATTAGTATGTATTCCCGTGTGTATTCACTCGGGGAAAGACGGCCATATTTTGGTAAAAACGTCGTCTTTTCCCAAATGAAAAGGAATAACTTTTTTCTCCCCAATGATCACTCTATTCTATATATGCTATACTATATCTATGAGTTCTATACGCAAGCGAAGTGTGACTCACTGACCGTCTGTGCAGCCAAGAAAAAGATTTCCTATGTTAATTGCCCACTGGATTTTTTGTAAGAAATTATTAAAAATCGAGGAAATTTATTTCCCGATTTTTATCCTTATATTTGGGTATAGATATGTATTAGTTATCGCGGGTGTTAGATTGAATTATTTTGCTGTCAAATTGACAAAATTTTAATTTTAAATTTTTAAACTCTGTCGCCCTTGGCTTTTTTTATTATTATTATTATTATCTGGCGATCAAAAGCGTAACACGAAAATATACATGCCAGATGTATGCATTGTACGAAATGTAATATGTATTATTCATTGTACGTATGTATGACATGTAATATGTATTGTACGAAATATTGTTTCATATTATTCATTACTCTTTTAATATAAGTTGTTAAAATAACCATGATTTTTGAAAGGAATTAAATATTTTCGCCAGATAATTTGGCGATATTCTTTTTTTTCGCCAAGGATGACAGAAATGAAATCTATCCCGCTGCAAAATATTAGTATCTTACATCAGATATTTTATTTAGACATTTGAAAACAAATTTGACTTCAAACTATGATAGAATATTTATCATTTTCCTTTTAATTTGTATATTATTAGTATATTAAAATTTAAAAGCATGGTATATAAAAAGTTTTTTTTTTTTTTTTTTTTTAAATCTTATAATTATTCTTATCTTAATCCTCAATGTTTCCCATCTTTATTGACTTGAATTTACTATTAAAATTTTAACATACTCAAAAACTTCTCATCACTTCGTTAAAATACACTAAACTTTTCCAAAATCTTTTTGTATTTAAAATGATACATGTATTTACTTTAAATGTCCAATATTTCATAAGATTCCCAATTTTAAAGTTTTAAAATATTTATCAAATTTACTTATTTTTCTGGTTTAGCCTTATTGTTTTCCCTTTTATAACTACAGCTGTTGCCCTCTTTAAAATATTTAAAATGATGAGGTCATTTAATAGTAAAATTATCCATTATAGCATATATTATATTTCACTCCTCCATAAAAATTGATTTTAAAATCGTCTGTTCCTTTTATACTTTTATTTTAATAGAATTTTAATAGAATTTAATTTATATATTAGTCATTTTAGCAATTTTATCCAAAGTAGCATTAGAAATAATATATATCACTTCTCCATTAAAATTTATAGGACCCTACAATAAAATTAATTTGTGCTTAATATCAACACTACGAAAATTTTTATCAATCGCTTCCAAATTTTGACCTAAGTTTCAAATCTCAACCCTGTGGGTTTTTACATCGGCTACAACGTTTTCGTCTTTGTTTGTAAATAATAATTTAACTGTACTAAATAGTTTACAGCCGTATAATTCAACGTATAACTTAGTCACAGCAACGCGTGGCCGGGTCTGCTAGTATATATATATATATATATATTGTTTGGCGTGTGTATGTCTCTTTGGCGAAATGTTTGACTAACTATTATTCGTTCTCATTCTTTGCTTCTACTATCAAAAGGATTATATATATATATATATATATATATATATATATACACATTTGAATTCTTATTTATTTATTTATTTATTTATTGTATTTTTCCCACTAACTGCATCCAATACCTGCAATTTCAAATGTTATTTATTAAAAATAAAAATTCATGCATTAAAGGGTTAAATTCGAAATTGAAATGTAAATTTTATTATGACCTCATTTAGCAAATAAATTTAAATACAATGGCTTGTAAGTTAGTAATGTTTAGTTTAGATAGAAAAATGAAAACATTAAATTTATCTAAGGTTAAAAATTAAAAGTTAAAATTAATATTTCCTCCGAGGAACTTTCAGTGAAAATTAATAGATTAATAGAAAAAAAAAAAAAAAAAAAAAAAAAATCAAAGCAGTCTTTGGGGACTGCCGATAGAAGTGAAAACTAAGTAACTTGTGAATTGTATCGTCCAGCTATTAGACTATTATTAAGCTATTGTATAGCTTTTATCGCGGGCTTTGAGCGCGGCGACCGAATCGAAAAATTCCGTAACGAAAAAAAAAACCTAACACAGTTCGGTAGACTTCGGCTGTACGAAGCTCGCACAGATCTAGACGAGCTGCTCCGAAATCGGACGAATACATAATCAGCTGTTTGTGAGAAAGTATATAGGTGTATAGGTATCTATCATCTATGTACAACAGTGAAAACTGTACGCGTAAAATTTGTGTATAAAGTAGATCAGATAAAACTTGAATATCTCCATTCGACTTGCAGGCCTTTAAAACCTATTAAATACCTTTTCTCTATTAAAATTTGTTTTCTTATCATTATTGTTATCTTATTCATTAATATCAAAGAAAAACCTTGAATATCACCATTCGACTTGCAGACCTTTAAAACCTATTAAATACCTTTTCTCTATTAAAATCTGTTTTATATCGGTCACCACGCTCAAAAAGTGTAACTTGAATTAATATCAAAGAAAAAACTTGAATATCCCCATTCGACTTGCAGGCCTTTAAAACCTATTAAATACCTTTTCTCTATTAAAATTCGTTTTCTTATCGGTCACCACGCTCAAAAAGTGTAACTTGAATTAATATCAAAGAAAAAACTTGAATATCCCCATTCGACTTGTAAGCCTTTAAAACCTATTAAAATACCTTTTCTCTATTAAAATTTGTTTTTTATCATTATTGTTATCTTATCATTATTGTTATCTTATTCATTAATATCAAAGAAAAAACTTGAATATCCCCATTCGACTTGCAGGCCTTTAAAACCTATTAAATACGTTTTCTCTATTAAAATTTGTTTTCTTATCGGTCACCACGCTCAAAAAGTGTAACTTGAATTAATATCAAAGAAAAAACTTGAATATCCCCATTCGACTTGCAGGCCTTTAAAACCTATAAAAATACCTTTTCTCTATTAAAATTTGTTTTCTTATCGGTCACCACGCTCAAAAAGTGTAACTTGAAATTATATCAAAGAGAAAACTTGAATATCCCCATTCGACTTGCAGGCCTTTAAAACCTATAAAAATACCTTTTCTCTATTAAAATTTGTTTTCTTATCGGTCACCACGCTCAAAAAGTGTAACTTGAATTAATATCAAAGAAAAAACTTTAATATCCCCATTCGACTTGCAGGCCTTTAAAAACCTATTAAAATACCTTTTTTCAAAAAATAGAGTTAGATCATTGAAATTTGGAACATCGAGGATTTCGATACCTACAAATAGATTGCGGATATTTTTGATATATTCTCATTGCGGATATATTCTCATTTATTCAATAAAAGAAAAAAATTTGTTTTTTTATCGGTCACCACGCTCAAAAAGTGTAACTTGAATTAATGTCAAAGAAAAAACTTGAATATCCCCATTCGACTTGCAGGCCTTTAAAACCTATTAAATACCTTTTCTCTATTAAAATTTGTTTTCTTATCGGTCACCACGCTCAAAAAGTGTAACTTGAATTAATATCAAAGAAAAAACTTGAATATCCCCATTCGACTTGCAGGCCTTTAAAACCTATAAAAATACCTTTTCTCTATTAAAATTTGTTTTCTTATCATTATTGTTATCTTATTCATTAATATCAAAGGAAAAACTTGAATATCCCCATTCGACTTGCAGGCCTTTAAAACCTATTAAATACCTTTTCTCTATTAAAATTTGTTTTCTTATCGGTCACCACGCTCAAAAAGTGTAACTTGAAATTATATCAAAGAAAAAACTTGAATATCCCCATTCGACTTGCAGGCCTTTAAAAACCTATTAAAATACCTTTTCTCAAAAAATAGAGTTAGATCATTGAAATTTGGTACATCGAGGTTTTCGATACCTACAAATCGATTGCGGATATTTTTGATATATTCTCATTGCGGATATATTCTCATTTATTCAATAAAAGAAAAAAAAATTGTTTTCTTATCGGTCACCACGCTCAAAAAGTGTAACTTGAATTAATATCAAAGAAAAAACTTGAATTAATATCAAAGAAAAAAAAAATACTGCATAAATAAAATAAATAAATAATTATAATTGCATAAGTTGATAAAAAATGCTATGCAATAGCTTTAACGCGGCAGTCCTCGAGTGCCACACGTGTTTTTTTTTTTAGAATTATTTTTGGTTTGTAAAGAAGTGTTAATGACCAATTTAAACCTTTATCCTTGATCATAAACACTTCTTTATAAACCGAAAATAATTCGAAAATAATAATCTAACAGCTCGACGATACAATTCACAGGTTACTTAGTTTTCACTTTTATCGGCAGTCCCCAAAGAATGTTTAGGAAATATTTTCGCATGAATTGTTTTATTTATCAGTAGAAAGTACTATCATGTATATGGTGAAATACAATTTTCATTTATTGCGCTATCGTACACAATTATTGCAAATATTTTACATAAAAAAGTTTACACTTCAGAAAAATCAACTTTGAATAATTAAAAATGACGTCAATTTTCGTGAGATGCATAATTTATTTTTATTTTATTTATTTTTTATTGTTCACGTTTAGATAAATGTATTTATTTTCCTGTTAGAAAAAAAAAATAAATAAAACTCGTATTTTTTTTTGGCAACAATTAAATTACAAATAAAATTTAAATGGCTAATTTCTTGCTATTATTAGCTTACAAAATTGCTATTTTATGCATAAAAATAACAAAAACAAAGATTTTTTCGGAATAAAAGGCAGCCAACTTTGTAAGTTAGGGTATAAGCTATCTCCATTACAAATTTCATCGAAATCCGTCGAGCAGTTTTGGCGTGAAACTCAGTTAAATAAATTTACGGACATTCACATTTATAATATACTAGCAGACCCGGCCACGCGTTGCTGTGACTAAGTTATACGTTGAATTATACGGCTGTAAACTATTTAGTACAGTCAAATTATTATTTACGAACAAAGACGAAAACGTTGTAGCCGATGTAAAAACCCACAGGGTTGAGATTTGAAACTTAGGTCAAAATTTGGAAGCGATTGATAAAAATTTTCGTAGTGTTGATATTAAGCACAAATTAATTTTATTGTAGGGTCCTATAAATTTTAATGGAGAAGTGATATATATTATTTCTAATGCTACTTTGGATAAAATTGCTAAAATGACTAATATATAAATTAAATTCTATTAAAATTCTATTAAAATAAAAGTTTAAAAGAAACAGACGATTTTAAAATCAATTTTTATGGAGGAGTGAAATATAATATTGGATAATTTTACTATAAAATGACCTCATCATTTTAAATATTTTAAAGAGGGCAACAGCTGTAGTTATAAAAAGGAAAACAATAAGGCTAAACCAGAAAAATAAGTAAATTTGATAAATATTTTAAAACTTTAAAATTGGAAATCTTATGAAATATTGGACATTTAAAGTAAATACATGTATCATTTTAAATAGAAAAAGATTTTGGAAAAGTTTAGTGTATTTTAACGAAGTGATGAGAAATTTTTGAGTATGATAAAATTTTAATAGTAAATTCAAGTTAATAAAGATGGGAAACATTCAGGATTAAGATAAGAATAATTATAAGATATATATATAAAAAAAAAAACTTTTTATATACCATGCTTTTAAATTTTAATATACTAATTAAAAGGAAAATGATAAATATTCTATCATAGTTTGAAGTCAAATTTGTTTTCAAATGTCTAAATAAAATATCTGATGTAAGATACTAATATTTTGCAGCGGAATAGATTTCATTTCTGTCATCCTTGGCGAAAAAAAAAGAATATCGCCAAATTATCTGGCGAAAATATTTAATTCATTTCAAAAATCATGGTTATTTTAACAACTTACATTAAAAGAGTAATGAATAATATGAAACAATATTTCGTACAACACATATTACATGTCATACATACGTACAATGAATAATACATATTACATTTCATACAATGTATACATCTGGCATGTATATTTTCGTGTTACGCTTTTGATCGCCAAATAATAATAATAATAATAATAATAATAAAAGCCAAGGGCGACAGAGTTTTGAAATTTAAAATTAAAATTTTGTCAATTTGACAGCAAAATAATTCAATCTAACACCCGCGATAACTAATACATATCTATACCCACATATAAGGATTAAAATCGGGAAATAAATTTCCTCGATTTTTAATAATTTCTTAGAAAAAATCCAGTGGGCAATTAACATAGGAAATCTTTTTCTTGGCTGCACAGACGGTCTGTGAGTCACACTTCGCTTGCGTATAGAACTCATAGATATAGTATAGCATATATAGAATAGAGTGATCATTGGGGAGAAAAAAGTTATTCCTTTTCATTTGGGAAAAGACGACGTTTTTACCAAAATATGGCCGTCTTTCCCCGAGTGAATACACACGGGAATACATACTAATATTTTAGCAAATAAAATTTATGAATAATGTTACGAAATTGTAAATAATTGTGTTTATTTTTGTATAAATTCTTTCAAAGAGGCTTAGTAAGTTGATAAAGTGCTAATTTTGTGCATTTCTAGTCATTTTAGCGTTGGAATAGCCTTATTTTCCCTTAAAAACGCATTAGAAAGCCCCAGTAATGCACGTAATGGATTTGGCGCCAAATTTGGCGACTTTTTCCCACCTTGGCGATTTTTTTGGCGACCTTGGCGAGAAAATCCTTATATGGGATATACCAAATATGGAAGCTGTAAGTTGATTGGTTGACCACTTTCTAGAGTTTTCTCGAAAAATCTGGGCTCCATGGAACAGCATATAAGGAGCGCTTCCTCGCCAAGGGCAGTTAGTTCAGTTCAGATCTCAGCGAGCTTCGCTAGTGCTTGCATTGCTCTTGAGCCTCTTTGAGAGAGACTTGCTTCAAGTGTTATTGGTATACAGTTTGTACTGTGGATTTGTTATTGACAGCTGTTGTTTAAGCTGTGTTTACTGTTTGAATTGAAGCTGATACTTGGTTTATAGACCTGCATTTTTCTGGAATTTTCTGTGAATAAATTACTGAATTTTTGTACGTTTGGCCTTTCATTCTCAGACAACTCACGAACCCCCAAGTACGCAACATTTCTGGTGTCAGAAGCGGGATTGTCTGTGAATGGTGATAACGAGAGCTATGGAGCAAGAGATGAAAAAAATTCTAGAAAGCTTAGCTACCCAGATGAATGAGATGAAAGTTAGCCTGAGTCAAGAGATGAATGAAATGAAAGCCGGACAGGAAAAGATGGAAACCGGATTGATAGAGAAAATGGAAACAGGACAGGAAAAGATGGAAACCGGATTGATCGAAAGAATGAAGGAAGGACAAAGAGAGATGAAAGAAAGTATGGAAGCATCGCAAAGAGAATTGAAAGACGGCTTGACTGAAGAAATGAAGGAAATGAAAGACAGTTTGGGTGAAGAAATTAAATCTAATCAAGAAGAGATGAAGAAAGAACTATCATCAGTGAGAGACGACTTAGTAAACGTGAAAGAAGTGATAGAGTGTAAGTTATCAGACGTGGAAAACAGAATAGATGGAATAGAAGAAAAAGTTATGAAAATAGAAGAGAATTTTGAGGAGAAAGTTAAAGAAAAATTTGATGAAGAGCTGAAAAGAAGGTTCTCAGAGATAGAAAGCAAGTTTAAGAGAATGGAGGAAGATCTTGAAAGGAAAATGAAAGAAGAGTGGAACGGAGAAGTAATAGGAAGTGAACTGCAGAGCAAGATTCGGACTCTCGAAGAAAAGTTAGAATCCATGCCTCGGGAAACTGAAAAGAAAGAGAGAAGAATCCAGAATCAGGAATTGATTAAGCTACCCACCTACGACGGCAGTTCCTCCTGGCATGTATATAAGACGCAGTTTTCCATCGTAGCTGAAGCAAACGGCTGGGACTCTGTTGCAAAGACGGCTCATCTGGTAGGGTCGTTGCGGGGCGACGCCGCAGATATTCTGGAGACCCTTTCGAAGGAACAGCGATATGACTTCGAAGCTGTAACCGGAGCACTAGAGCTACGTTTTGGAGCGAAATGGTCCAAAGAATATAGTCGACTCCAGCTGAGGTCCCGTCGTCAGAGACCAGGGGAAAGCTTACAAGAACTGGCATCAAACATCCAGAGGCTTTCACATTTGGCTTTCTCAGACTGTCATCCTGAAACACGCAATGATCTGGCCCTAGAATATTTTTTTGATGCTGTCGGAGATCCAGATATTCAAAAAGCCCTCAGACTCTCCGGCGTGAAGGATGTGGAGTCAGCCTTGGTGTACGCCCTAAAGGTCGAGGCAGCCCAACAAGCCTCCCATAAACCTCGCCAGAACAACACAGTAGACAAAGTGAACGGTTCTCAAGATGATTTTAAAGAAATTGAGAACATGATTCCAGATATTAATAGAAGACTACGCATTCTTGAGAGTAAGGAAAAAGGGAAGACTCCAACAACTAAATGCTGGGGCTGTGGAAAAGACGGGCATATCAAACGAAGCTGCCCAGTAAGAACACCTAGAGAAGCAATCAAGAATGTCTCGGAAGTATGCCACCCAGAAGGAGCTCTTCGGGAAAATCCAAATGCCTTCTTTCGGAAGTCCCCATCTGAAGATCATAAATACAGCTCTAAAGCCGAGGATATACCCCAAAGAATACCGCCAGTTGCTCGCCAAGTTACTGTCTCAACACCATCAGAACAAGATCCCGATCTCTGGAGTGACGAAGAACTTAGAAAATCCCAGTTGGAAGATCCTGACATAAAGCCAATATTACAGCTGAAGGAGACGACCAGCAACAGACCTATCTGGCAGGATATTTCCAGATTTAGTCCCATTACGAAAAGTTATTGGGCACTTTGGGACTCTCTTCATATCAGAAACGGCGTATTATACAGAAAGTGGGAATCTGATGATGGGAAAAGCTTCAGATGGCAGATTTTATTACCAAGATCAAAAATTCCAGCTGTTTTAGAACAACTGCATAGTAGCTCTACCGGAGGCCATTTTGGGGTAATGAAGACTCTGCAGAAAGTTCGGGAGCGCTTCTACTGGTGCAAGGCAAAGGAGGATGTGGAGAAATGGTGTAAATCCTGTGATGCTTGTGCGGCACGTAAAGGCCCGCAGAAACGAAGTCGAGGGAGACTGCAACGGTATAACGTGGGAGCACCATTTGAACGAATTGCAATCGACATCTTGGGTCCTTTGCCACGGACCTCCAGTGGAAATAAATACATCCTCGTCGTGATGGACTATTTCACCAAGTGGCCTGAGGCATATCCCATTCCCAATCAAGAGGCATGCACAGTCGCAGAGGTCGTAGTGCAGCAATGGGTGTCAAGGTACGGCACGCCCCTACAACTTCATACCGACCAAGGTAGGAACTTTACCTCTGATGTTTTCAAAGGACTGTGTCAACTACTTGGCATAGACAAAACCCGGACAACACCTTTACATCCCCAGTCGGACGGCATGGTCGAGAGGTTCAATCGTACCATCCTGAATAACCTCTCTCTTCTAGTATCAAGGAACCAGCAAGATTGGGACTTGAAGTTGCCATTGTTCCTGCTGGCTTATCGAAGTGCTGTCCATGAAACCACCGGCTACACTCCAGCCCAGATGCTGTTTGGACGTGAACTTCGTCTCCCTTGTGATCTCCTGTTTGGTTGTCCACCCGATGCGCCTTCATCGCCCGAGGAGTACATCCAAGATCTCCAGGCACGATTTGAGGACGTTCACAACTTTGCTCGGGAGCGAATTCACATTGCATCGGAGAAAATGAAGACAAGGTACGATCTAAAGGCTACGCAACATGAGTTTCAGGAAGGAGAGAAGGTCTGGTTGTGGAATCCTGTTCGACGCAAAGGACTCTCTCCCAAGTTACAGTGCAGCTGGGACGGACCATACACAGTCTTAAAAAGGCTGAATGATGTAGTGGTGCGGATCACTAAAACACCTTCATCAAAACCGAAGGTGGTGCACTATAATAGGCTAGCCAAGTACCACAAGTAACGGTAAAATTAAATTTTAAAATGTAAATACTGGTAAAATTTGAGCATGTGCACTGTAAATATTTGTATATAAATATTTGTACATATTTGTGAATTTTGTAAATATTTCCCACTTAATTTATATTTCTATGTTATCTTTATGTGCAACTTAGTTTTTGTGTTTTAGATTGTGTAAATTTGTTTAATTTCGCCTCTTAACTAAGGGTTGCACTGCCCGGGACGTGCAGTCCTTGGGAGGGGGGCAGTGTTACGAAATTGTAAATAATTGTGTTTATTTTTGTATAAATTCTTTCAAAGAGGCTTAGTAAGTTGATAAAGTGCTAATTTTGTGCATTTCTAGTCATTTTAGCGTTGGAATAGCCTTATTTTCCCTTAAAAACGCATTAGAAAGCCCCAGTAATGCACGTAATGGATTTGGCGCCAAATTTGGCGACTTTTTCCCACCTTGGCGATTTTTTTGGCGACCTTGGCGAGAAAATCCTTATATGGGATATACCAAATATGGAAGCTGTAAGTTGATTGGTTGACCACTTTCTAGAGTTTTCTCGAAAAATCTGGGCTCCATGGAACAGCATATAAGGAGCGCTTCCTCGCCAAGGGCAGTTAGTTCAGTTCAGATCTCAGCGAGCTTCGCTAGTGCTTGCATTGCTCTTGAGCCTCTTTGAGAGAGACTTGCTTCAAGTGTTATTGGTATACAGTTTGTACTGTGGATTTGTTATTGACAGCTGTTGTTTAAGCTGTGTTTACTGTTTGAATTGAAGCTGATACTTGGTTTATAGACCTGCATTTTTCTGGAATTTTCTGTGAATAAATTACTGAATTTTTGTACGTTTGGCCTTTCATTCTCAGACAACTCACGAACCCCCAAGTACGCAACAATAATTTGTTTGCTAAAGGGGAATGGAAGACTCCAGATACAGTTTCAAATTCATATTTCTTTCTTTCTTTTCTCTTTTTTTTTTTTTTTTTTTTTTTTTTTTTAATACCACTTAATGGCTGTTTCCAAAGCTTTTATTTATTTATTTTTTTTTTCGGCATCAAAAATCTTTGTACGATAACATGGGGATGAGAGATCTATATATATTACTATATCTATGATCGAACTACATTAGCACTTTATCAATGTGTATAAAATCTTTAAATTGATTATGACGTCAATTTTCGTGAGATGCATAATTTAACTTTTTATAATTTTTTAACGTTCACGTTTGATTAAATGTATTTATTTTTATGTCAAAAGAAAATGAACTCGTATTTTTTTTTTTTTTTTTTTTGGCAACAATTAAATTAATGGGACTCACAGATATTTTGGAGCAACTTTAATAAAGGTCTATAATTAACAAATAATTGCAATAAAACAATATTGTGACAATAAATTGAGATAAAAACTATCCTATCTCTCAAGTTGGACCAAACTGCACACAGTGTGCAAAATTTCATTAAAATCGGTTCCTTAGTTTAGGAGTTTACCCCGGAAAAACATCGTGACACGTAATTTATATATATATACAGATATATAAGATTATTTGTATCATACAATTAGGAAAGCGTCAGCTGACGATGACGGAAAATCAAGAATTTTTCTTCACCCAAAAGTGCTCAACGCGCCTAAAGAAGTTTTCACTACAAAAAAATCCGTTCAGAAATAATTTTGAGCTTTAAAATTTATTCAGTATACAATACAATCCTTGTTGAATAAATTTATTTCTAAAAATCCTTTAAAATGTAAACAGATTAATATTAATGTTTGCAGGGGTCGTAGCGCTTCTACTTTTTTACGATCGTTTTATTTTACGGTCACCATACTTTTCAAAACGAGAATTTTCTTGAAGGTTTCAATGCTAAAATCATACTAATATCTCCAAGAAAAAAATATTCTTTATAAAATTTGTGGTGACAGTAAAATAAAACGATCGTAAAAAAGTACGTCCCCTGTGTGTAGTACAAATTGTACAGACAAATAATGTAAATTTGAATAATTAAAACCACTTAATTTATAGAATCTGTTGCCTTGATTGTCATTTTCTGCAAGTACTCTATTAAAAGGCTACCCCTCTAAAGGGCCAATTTTTTAAACAAAGTAAACGGTGATTTAGCTATATTATGAATAACTATTCGTAGAGAAATAAATAGCTTAAAAAAAAAAAAAAAATATATATATGCGTAGAGCACATTACCCTCATTTTTAACAATAATAACTTTCTTGTGCGCCTTTAAAGCGTTATTCTATTTAACAAAATAATTTTAAGTATTCGAGTTTTTTAAATTTTGTTCTAGAAATCGATGCAGTAAATGCTTCTATCATATATATATGCACTTACGTCTATTTTTTAATAAAATGGCTTAATTAAAAAAATAGAAATAAAAACTTTGTCGAAGACAAAATTTAGTGAAGTACGGAGGACTATTAATTTCATTTGTAAAATTTTTGTTTTTATTTTTTATTTTTTATTTTTATTTTTAATTTTTATTCATTTTTTATCTCATTTTTTGACCGTAAAACTGGGCCACGTACTTTTTAAAATGGCATGTTCCCACCTAAATTTCATATTTTAGTTAATTAAAAATAATAATAATAATAATAATTGTCGTGTCGAAAAACTATTTGCACTCATGAATTCAGAAAATTCCCCATTCATTTGGCACCGAATTTGCAACGATAGGATTTATATTTCTAATTTATTTTGGTGTTACATAAAACTGGTTTACAAAAACTCTAGATTGAAAATAATAGTCCTCCGCCCTTAAAAAAAAAAAAAAAAAAAAAAAAAAAACTTCAGCAGCTATTTGCTGATATTCTTTCGCAAAAAAGATAATCTATATTTACAGTAAATCATTATAAAGAATATATGATTTAACAACAAGAAAGAAAATCTACATACAAATTATCATTTGTCGGTGCTTTTTAAGTTTAAAAGAAAACAGTTGCAATTCTGCGCTAAAATTTTAACGATTCCAAGAAAGCAATTTGTAATAAAATAAATCATAATCATTTCTTTAGAAGCAACATTAGGTGAAATAAATCTTTTACATACTTTAATTTTTAACCTTGATTCGAACTCGGTGTTCATACTATATAAAACAGTCTTTATTTTTCTTTTTTTGGGGGATTTGATACGCTTTAATATGTAATAAATATAACTATTTCCGTAACTATAATTCAGGTTGAAGAAATGAAAATATAAATGAAATGTTATATAACATCGAGTTTGTTGGCATTTAATATGTATTTAGACGAAATATTTTAAAATGTATTATTTTAAATAAGAAGCAATCATAAAACTGGTTTAGACAATGCTTAGTTAAGTCTTAATAAATATCTTTAATATAAAATGTGTAATATAAATTATGTAAAATAAATATGTTTTTATTACTATTATTGTTATTATTGTTGCTTTTGTAATTGTTATGTTTATTACAGTAATTACACCAAATTTCTTCAAGCCTTGAAGATTGAATTTTTCTAATTCAAAAAATAAAATAAAATTACGCTGTAAGAAACAAATAAATAAATGAAGATTTACGAAATTTAAATTAATTATTAACATTTTTACACATTTTATTAAAAAAAAAAGGAAAAGAAAAGATTTCATTTATGCAAGCATCGCCAGTAGCAGACTTCCTAGTTCTTGTGCAATGTTAAATCCACTCAACCAGAACCACAATTATTTCTGTCAGTTTAAATATACGAGGATATTATTTACAATATCTTAAAGTTATTCTACAAAATTCCTTCGTTTTATGCCTTCATCTTTCCGATTACTTTCTAACTTATAATAATAATAATAAAATCTTTTGGGGTGAAGTGGGGAGAAGGAGTAAGTTTGTGAAATAGGTTACAGCATATTTTTAACGGAGACTAATTATTATTAACAGCTTTGGGAATTTGCTATTATAATTCAGTACTATGTTGACGATTAAAAGTATTTTAATCCCAACTTTACAAATGCATACTCATACTTTCACTTGTATTGGGGGAATTACGGCTGACTGACTGCACTAGGGTCCTAGACCTGACGGGAAGTGTGCCCTTCGTGGGGGTCTTTCTAAGGAGTTCTAGCCCTTATTTACGCAAGTTTTGGGGAAAACCACGGAAAACTCCGAACGGTTAGGCCGACGATCGTGACCTGGGATCGAACCCGGCGCCTCACATCTACCAGCTTTGAGCACAGAACCGCTCGACCACTTTTGAGCCCCTGTATTTTACAGGAGATACATTCTGGCTATTGATTAAGAGCAAAGATAATTAACAGCAGGTTTTCCTTTTCTTTTTTTTTTTTTTTTTTAAATATGCTACTTGGATTTCAGATAAGTACCCTCCTCCCAAAAGCTATTCATGTTAAACTATTTAACACTTATAAAATGTAAAATGTTGTTGATATCAACATGATTTTTATTGAAAATGTTTATGACAACGTAACGACAATTCTTTTACAAAATTACGTCAGATGGATGAGTTACCTACCAAGCGTAATTTACAATACAATACAATACACAATCACATTTTATAATGCTATGATTTTTATTTTTGTTGATATTTTAAAAAGCTACTTACAATATATTCATTGGTTTTTCAGTATTTCCACTGTTTTAAATGTGTGCCTCTAGCTCTGTTCAGAATATAAAGTTATTTGAATAGAGATAAAGATTAAATGTTTGTGATATTATGACATACACTGTGTATCCTATTGAAAATATGATATTCACGTGAGAGAGAAGATATTTTCATACGGATACAAAAAAATGCTTCTCTGCATTTATCTTTAGCTTATAAAAAATTCAGCATATTTTTATTATTGCATATTTCTTTAAACTCAAATAGTTTGTGAGGCTCTGCTTTTTATTTACCGAACATACATGTGTAAGGAAAGCTTTGTAATCATGACAAAAATTCGACTTTCAGATTTTAGTAGTTCAATACGTTTTGTGGTCCCCTGATTTAATATTTGTTATTTGTACGGTGTTGTACGTATGTGTTTGTCTATGTGTGCGTGTGAACGCAATAGTGTCTAAACACTTTGTTTGAATAAACTGAAAGTTAATACGTATGTTATACAGGCCACGGCAGCACGAACCCTATTGATTTTGATGAATCTAGCACTTATAGTTTTTTACAGGGACACAAAGAAAGATTCTTTACCATTATGTCCTATGGGCTCAAAATTTTTAACGTGCGATATCGTCTAAAGGCCTTATTCGATCGAACTGAAAATTTATATACATGTTATAGTTCATCGTCGCTCGTAATGTATAGATTTTGGTAAATCTAGTACTTATAGTTTTTTCATAGGGGCAGAACGAATATTTCTTTATCATTATGATATATGGGCTCAATTTATTTGAAGTGCAATAGCGTAAAATTAAAAATTCTGCAGCGGCTCTTCTTGATTTTCCGAACATTAAGTAATTAACGGTTGTATAGATAAAAAAAAAAAGAGAAGTCGTTAAATAAACGAAAGAAAAAATTATAATACACAGTTTGAGTATTTTTCTCCATATATAGTATGTTGTTTAATTTCCTTTATAACATAGTTCCATGTAAATGAAAATGTAAATGTTCCTTTATAACATAGTTCCTTTATAACATGTTCCTTTATAACATAGTTCCATGTAAATGTCCTGATAAAAATAGTTCCATGCCATCCTTATAAACTCTACTTCCTTTTGGTAACAAATTCTAGAAACTCCCATTAGAATTCTAGAGCGTTTTCCTATAAGCGTTTTTATCGTGGTCAAACTTATTTAAAAATTTCTGCATGAGAACACAAGAGGCGGCATCTTTTCGTCCATTTATTTAATTGTTTACCTTATACGCATAACTCGGAAATTTATATTTCTAGGTTAGGAATTCAGAAAATGACTTCTTTCTTATTTGTTCTAGGTGAAGGCAGTATATATTTTGTTTTCTCCCAGTGGAAACATTTTAAATTAAGTTCATAAGTTCATGTGCATTATAGGCTGGAAATCTTTACGAAATTTAAAGTGAAGTTTTAATGTATGTATTTTTCTTGTATTGTAAACATTTTGGTAACATTGTTCTTATGCATTGCAAACGTTCCTAAATTTTATAAGTTTAGAAAATGTTCCTAGGAATAATTAGTTCAGGAAACTTTCTGGATTTCAAGAATTTATTAGTACTTTTGATGATACATTTAAAAATTACTGATATAATTCTAGTGGTTGCGCACTTGGGAGTTCTTAAGTTGTCCGAGAATAAAAGGCGAATCTTGCAGAGACTGGAAACTTTATTTACAGAAAATTTGAGAAGATCACATGTCTATAAACCAAGCATCAAATTCACTTTCGCCAGTAAACACAGCTTAAATAACAGCTGTCAACAGCAAATTCACAGTGCAGTCTATAGACGTTAAACTCTACTTACCTGCAATTTCCCCCATAGACGTAATGTATTTGAATTCTCTTGGGTGTCCCTGTACACGAATCGTTTGCTTAATCTCAACGAAAACTTTAGTGTAGCATCTCTATACGATACACATTACACATTAAATTTAACATACCAAGTTTGGAACTTCTGCTATTATTTGTTCTTGAATATGCTGATAGCAAACATACACACACACAGACCAACAGCTAAAAACATGATTTTTGGATTCGGGGACCTCAAAACGAGTAAATATAACAAAAACTCAATTTCGAAAATTTGACCCCAAAACAAAACTTTCTCTACCATATATATAGGTAAAAGAAAGTAAAAATTCTGGAGCGGCTCCTCTTGATTTTCCGAACATTAAGTAATTAACGTTTGTATAGATAAAAAAAAAAAAAAAAAAAAAAAAAAAAAAGAGAAGTCGTTAAATAAACGAAAGAAAAAATTATAATACACAGTTTGAGTATTTTTCTCCATATATAGTATGTTGTTTAATTTCCTTTATAACATACTATATATGGAGAAAAATACTCAAACTGTGTATTATAATTCTTTCTTTCGTTTATTTAACGACTTCTCTTTTTTTTTTTTTTTTAATCTATACAACCGTTAATTACTTAATGTTCGGAAAATCAAGAGGAGCCGCTCCAGAATTTTTACTTTCTTTTACCTATATATATGGTAGAGAAAGTTTTGTTTTGGGGTCGAATTTTCGAAATTGAGTTTTTGTTATATTTACTCGTTTTGAGGTCCCCCGAATCCAAAAATCATGTTTTTAGCTGTTCGTCTGCGTGTGTGTATGTCTGCTATCAGCATATTCAAGAACAAATAATAGCAGAAGTTCCAAACTTGGTATGTTAAATTTAATGTGTAATGTGTATCGTATAGAGATGCTACACTAAAGTTTTCGTTGAGATTAAGCAAACGATTCGTGTACAGGGACACCCAAGAGAATTCAAATACATTACGTCTATGGGGGAAATTGCAGGTAAGTAGAGTTTAACGTCTATAGACTGCACTGTGAATTTGCTGTTGACAGCTGTTATTTAAGCTGTGTTTACTGGCGAAAGTGAATTTGATGCTTGGTTTATAGACATGTGATCTTCTCAAATTTTCTGTAAATAAAGTTTCCAGTCTCTGCAAGATTCGCCTTTTATTCTCGGACAACTTAAGAACTCCCAAGTGCGCAACCACTAGAATTATATCAGTAATTTTTAAATGTATCATCAAAAGTACTAATAAATTCTTGAAATCCAGAAAGTTTTCTGAACTAATTATTCCTAGGAACATTTTCTAAACTTATAAAATTTAGGAACGTTTGCAATGCATAAGAACAATGTTACCAAAATGTTTACAATACAAGAAAAATACATACATTAAAACTTCACTTTAAATTTCGTAAAGATTTCCAGCCTATAATGCACATGAACTTATGAACTTAATTTAAAATGTTTCCACTGGGAGAAAACAAAATATATACTGCCTTCACCTAGAACAAATAAGAAAGAAGTCATTTTCTGAATTCCTAACCTAGAAATATAAATTTCCGAGTTATGCGTATAAGGTAAACAATTAAATAAATGGACGAAAAGATGCCGCCTCTTGTGTTCTCATGCAGAAATTTTTAAATAAGTTTGACCACGATAAAAACGCTTATAGGAAAACGCTCTAGAATTCTAATGGGAGTTTCTAGAATTTGTTACCAAAAGGAAATAGAGTTTATAAGGATGGCATGGAACTATTTTTATCAGAGCCAATATATTTTCTAGGTGTCAGTCACAGAATTTCTTTCAGTGTAACTGAGACAAAATCAACGCTAAATAAAGTGATTTTCGGGTAAAAATCATACAAGTTGAATGCATTTTTCTATATACTGACATTGAAAATTTTAAGGATGTTCTTTTAGAATAGAAGAAGCATTTTCGAAATCATCTACAACGTCAGCTTTAATTATTTGATTTTAAAAGTTGTTGACTTTGTAACATATAAACATACCGAAATTATCATGGGTTGGCACTTCCGGTTGTGCACATTACAGAGCTCTTTTTTAAGCTGATTGTAATGAAATATAAGTAAAATGTATTCTTTTAAAAGATCAGAATAAAAGTAAAATTCAACTGAAAAATTATCTGTTTATTACGCAGGTTAAATAATACTTAATTTTAAATCTTGCTAACTTAAATATTTACAAATTTCCCTTATGAATAATTCAATTTTACCATGTTTTTATTAACTTTGATTCTTGTTTGTTTGTGGGTTTGTGGGTTTGTGGGTTTGTGTGTTTGTCAGGGACAAATCTTGCAATCGATTTTTAACTAACTTCCCGACTAGCTAGATATTTGAAATTTTCAGGACAGCTCACAACACGGTGACAATACATTTTACTAATAATTTTAGTCAGCTATTTCAAGTCCCGCTGCCTTCGGCAGCGCTTATATGATTCGACAGAAAATTTATTTAACTAACTTCCCGACTAGCTAGACATTTGAAACTTTCAGAATAGTTCAGAACAGGGTAAAAATGCATTTTCTTAAAACCTTTAGCCAACTGTTTCGGGTTCCTGCTGCCTTCGGCAGCGTTATCAGTACAAAGCTTGCAATCGATTTTTCACTAACTTTCCGACTAGCTAGACATTTGAAACTTTTAGGACAGCTCACAACACGGTGACAATACATTTTTCTAATAATTTTAGTCAACTATTTCAAGTCCCGCTGCCTTCGGCAGCGCTTATATAATTCGACAGAACATTTATTTAACTAACTTCCCGACTAGCTAGACATTTAAAATTTTCAGAATAGTTCAGAACACGGTGAAAATGCATTTTTTAAATACCTTTAGCCAACTGTTTCGGGTTCTGCTGCCTTCGGCAGCGTTACCAGTACAAAGCTTGCAATCGATTTTTCACTAACATCCCGACTAGCTAGATATTTGAAACTTTTTGGATAGCTCAGAACACGGTGGCAATATATTTTTTTAATACTTTTAGTCAACTGTTTCAGGTCACTACTGCCTTCGGCAGCGTTCATATGATTCAACAGAAAATTTATTAAACTAACTTCCCGAGTAGCTAGACATTTGAAACTTTCGGAACAGTTCAGAATACGGTGAAAATGCTTTTTAAAAATATTTTTATCCGATTGCTTCGGGACCCTGCTGCCTTCGGCAGCGTTTCCAGTACAAAGCTTGCAATCAACTTTTAACTAACTTCCCGGCTAGATAGCCATTTGAAACTTTTATAATAGCTCAAAAGACGATAGCAAGGAATTTTTTTTATACTTTTATCCAGTTGCTGGGGTTCCGGCTTCCTTCAGTAGCGTTTATATGATTCAACAGAAAATTAAAAAACATGGTTTATAAAATTTTTTTTATCTTATAATTATTTAAAAACAACTAGCGAGCTTCGCCCGCTAGCGGGTCAGTATTTTCAAATGAATCACTAACAGTAACTTTTAGTCTTAAGAAAAGAAATTGAAAAAAAAAATCATTTATGATTGGGTAAAAGTCGGCCCAGGTCCCCACTGCCTTCGGCAGCGCATTCCCGTGCGCGCTGCGCGCGCACAATTTAAGGCATACACGCGCTGCGCGCGCGTATTCCTTCCCTCACCCTTCGTGGCTCCTAAAAGAAAAAAAAAATCTGATCTGGTAAAACTCCCATCGGGTTCCCACTGCCTCCGGCAGCGCAAACCGATGCGCGTTGCCCGCGCACGTGTGGAGGTATACGTGCGTTTCGCGCACATATTCCTTCTCAAGTCAAAATTTTATTAAGAAAATTTAAAAAATCATTTCTCAACGGGTAAAAATTCGGACCGGGTCCCCACTGCCTTCGGCAGCGTAGTCCCGTGCGCGCTACGCGCGCACAATTTAAGGGATACACGCGCTGCGCGCGCGTATTCCTTCCCTGAGCCTTCGTGCCTGGAAAACAAAATTCTGATCGGGTAAAAACTCCCACCGGGTCCCCACTGCCTCCGGCAGCGCAGACCCATGCGCGCTGCACGCGCACATGTGAAGGTATACGTGCGCTGCGCGCACATATTCCTTCTCAAGTCAAAATTTTATTCTTAAGAAAAATTAAATAATCATTTCTCATCGGGTACAAATTCGGATAGGATCCCCACTGCCTTCGGCAGCGCTGTCCCGTGCGTTCTGCGCACGCACAAGTTAGGGGATACGCGCGCGGTGCACGCCTATTTCTTCCCCCACCCTTTCATGCCCTCTTAATTAACCTACGTATACCAATTTTGAACGATCTAACTCAATTGGCTGAGATGCAAAAGAAAACGTAATCAGGACACCTCAAAACGTGTAAATCTGGTGAAAATTTTCGATAATATAGAAGTACTTTAAAATATCTTTCGAATGATGTATTAAAAATAATTTAATCATAATTAGAAATTGAAATATTGAAATTTGAAAATATTACAGCGCCATCTGTCGGTAGAAATTTCTGTATTCCACTGTTCGATTCCAATTCAAAAAAGCTTTCTAATGATGTATTACTTATGAAATTATTTTGATTAGTAGCTGAGATAAATCAGCCCGTATTTACGTGATTTTCGGAAGAAACCACGAAAAACTCCGAACGGTTAGGGCGATGATAGTCCTAGCCCGTATTTACGTGTGTTTCGGAAGAAACCACGGAAAACTCCGAAAGGTTAGGGCGATGTGCGCGACCTGGGATCGAACCCGGAACCTCCCACTATTGGATTAGAGAAGATTAGACATCAGTCTGTTGTTATCTACGGCAAAAATAGTTTTTCTTGTTAGCCAAATAAAAATTTAAAACTCAATTTAATTAATAATAAAAAAAGATGTGATGAATTTTAATAGCTGAAAAAAAGATTACTTTTCCCTGTTAGTTATTTTTACTTATATATGTTTACTTTTTTTTTTTTTTTTTTTTTTAAACCCAATGACTTAATTGCGTACTGGGTTGAGCTTAAAAATTGTAATTAAGCGACTGCCATATTAAAAATTTAGAAGAAATCCGATCACAGCGCCACCTTTTGAGCGATTGATCAATCTTATTCTGATAAAATCGAAACTTTTATTTAAATCTGATATTTTAGAAAGAAAAAAAAAAAAAGAACAGCCCGTATTTACGTGAGTTTCGTAAAAAACCACGGAAAACTCCGAACGGTTCTTATTCTGATAAAATCGAAACATTTATTTAAATCTGATATTTTAGAAAGAAAAAAAAAAAACCCAGCACGTATTTACGTGAATTTCGTAAGAAACCACGGAAAACTCCGAACGGTTAGGGCGATGAGCGCGACCTGGGATCGAACCGGCAGCGCAGTCCCGTGCGCTCTGCGCACGCACAAGTTAAGGGATACGCGCGCGGTGCACGCCTATTTCTTCTTCACCCTTTCAGGCCTTCTTAATTAACCTACGTATACGAATTTTGAACGATCTAACTCATTTGGCTGAGATGCAAAAGAAAACGTAATCAGGACACCTCAAAACGTGTAAATCTGGTGAAAACTTTCGATACTTTAAAAGAACTTTAAAATATCTTTCGAATGATGTATAAAAAATAAATTAATCGTAATTAGAAATTGAAATACGCGTATTAGAATATTGCAATTTTTAATCGCAGTACCTTACGTACGAGGTCATTTAACGTGACCTTGTTAAATACCAGATGTTTATCGCTGTTCTTTTTTTTTTTTTTTTTTTCCCGCTTCCGTCGATTTCAAAATTGCAATTTTTAATCGCAGTACCTCATTAAATACATGTGACCTCATTAAATAAATGTTTCCCTTTCCGTTCAAGTTTTTTTTTTTTTTTTTTTTTCCTTTCCATCAAACATCGTTCTTCCGTGAAGTAGAATGAAGTTCGTCGTATTCAAATGAATGCTTCAATGGCTAAAATTAAAAAAATTATAACTCATTCAGTTTTTGAAATTTTCTCTCAATCTTTTGGGAATTAAATTACGAAAGCGAGATCTATATACAAAAAAAAAAAAAAAAAAAGAAATGATTTATCTCTAAACGCTTTTGAGTTATAAAATATTTTGTGAAAAAATCGATGTTTCGTAAAATCTAAAAATATGGATCGCTAATCCGTATTTTGTAAAAATGTTTATATGGTTCGAAAGAGGATTAAATGGCCTTTTTTTATATACCAGTTTTTGAGTTACTCGGTCGTACAGGGCGTTTCAAAAAAGACGATCGCGAAAAAGAAAAATTTTCGACCCTTTTTAAAACTTTTTTTAAAAATATAAAAAATCCGTATTTAAAAAAAAAAAAAAAAAAAAATGTACCGTAAGAATCGGTAATAAATGCTCTTTCTGCTGTTTGAGGTGTATTTCGATATCTGGAACCGTTCGAGCAGGATCGCTTTACAAAAACCCACGAAATTTTCTCTTTTTGCTTTTTCTTTCGAGGTAGGCTGTTCTGTAACAAAATGGCGGTCGCCCGCGATTTCGAATCATTTTTTCGTTAGACAATGGTCGACATTTTAATTAATATCTCCGCTAATTAGGGTCGCATCGTTTAGCAAATTAGGTAACCCAGATCTGCGATAAATTCTCTGTCCATCGGTACCTGTTCGAAGTCCGTGCGACCGTTAGCGGCCGAGCTTTTGCTGCTTCAAGCCGTTTCTCACAGACACACAGACACACGCGTACAGATTTTAATAATATAAGGAGATAAAATATCTCTTTGCTTCTTAAAAACATTTTATTGACTAATTTTTCTTATTTTTATTTTATTTTTAATTAAGAAAACTTTTTACATTATGAGCAGTAAGTGCAGAATATAAGCCATATAAACACAAAACACCTGCTCATGAGAATCCATTTAAACCTTACTTTCAAATACTTGCTCTTTTTTTTTTTTTTACATTTCAGTTATGACACTCATGGGAAATAAAAGTTCGCTAAAACCTAGACACGTATTAAAAAAGAACAAATAATGATTAAAATTTGTGGCTTTCAAAAATAGGTCAGATGGAATCATATTATTTTATTTTACCATGTATTACCATGTATTTTACCATTAATTCGATTCTTGTTCGTTTGTTTGTTTGTCCAGTACAAATCTTGCAATCGATTTCTAACTAACTTCCCGGCTAGCTAGACATTTGAAACTTTCAGGACAGCTCAGAACATGGTGACAATATATTTTTTTTTGATACATTTAGTCAACTGTTTCAGGTCCTTACTGCATTCGGCAGCGTTTATATGATTCAACAGAAAATTTATTTAACTAACTTCCCGACTGCCTAGACATTTGAAACTTTCAGAATAGTTCAGAACACGGTGAAAATGCATTTTTTAAATATGTTTAACCAACTGTTTCGGGTTCCTGCTGCCTTTGACAGCGTTAAAAGTACAAAGATTGCAATCGATTTTTCACTAACTTCCCGACTAGCTAGACATTTGAAACTTTCAGGATAGCTCAGAACACGGTGACAATAACGTACACAAACACCAAACCGTCTCAATTATATATATTAAAAACAAAAACTATTTTATTTACAAGACAAAACTTAAGTTAAAATACATTCAAAAACAAAATACACATATAAAAATAGTTAAAATCTAGACGTTTCGAAACCTGTCCGGGTTTCCTCATCAGTATCAATTACAACATAATATGCAAGCATTACATGAGTACCCAAGGAATTTATAGAAGTACCGAATGGCTCCTCAATATTCGATTCCTCAGTATACTGGCTCCTCAATACTCGGTACTTCTTTAAATTCCTTGGGTATTCATGTAATGCTTGCATATTATGTTGTAATTGATACTGATGAGGAAACCCGTACGGGTTTCGAAACGTCTAGATTTTAACTATTTTTATATGTATATTTTGTTTTTCAATGTATTTTAACTTACGTTTTGTCTTGTAATAAAACAGTTTTTGTTTTTAACGGTGACAATAGATTTTTTTAATACTTTTAGTCATCTGTTTCAGGTCCCTACTGCCTTCAGCAGCATTTATATGATTCGACAGAAAATTTATTTAACTAACTTCCCGACTAGCTAGACATTTGAAACTTTCAAAGTAGTTCAGAATACGGTGAAAATGCATTTTTTAAATACTTTTAAACAACTGTTTCGCGTCCCTGCTTCTTTCGGAAGCGTTACCAGTACAAGGCTTGCAATAAATTTTTAACCAACTTCCCGGCTAGCTAGCTAGCCATTTGGAACTTTTATAATAGCTCAAAATACGATAACAATGAATTTTTTTAATACTTTTAGCCAATTGTTCCGGGTTCCCGCTGACTTCCGCAGCGTTTATATGATTCAACAGAAAATTGAAAAACATGGTATATAAAAAGTTCTTTTTATGTTGTAATTATTTTATTTTATTTTTAATTTTTAACAATAACAACAAAAAAAGAAATATTTCTAGAAGTAATGTACATAAAGATAGCGATTATTGTGTACATAGTGAAAAAAAATTGTAATATGAAGGTAATAGTTGGACAACTCCCCCCCCCCCCCCCATATTCAACAAGATTATTTAAATTGCAAATTTCCATCATGATATTCATACCATAGAAAGAACCAACCATGATAAATTACAATACCTCTGTATTTTAAGTTATTTAAGTTCCGTTCATCCCGAAAATCAAGATTTTAGTGGTTGGTATGTGCGTATATGTTATAAATTTACTTATAAACGAATGGTGTAGAAAGTTTATACTTTTTGCTTTCTCTTACTATATAAGGTAGATAAATTATTGTTTTGAGGTCAAATATTTAAAACTGAGTTTTTGCTGTAATTAAACGCTTTTGAGATCACCTAAATTTGAAAATCAGTCTTTAATTGTTAATCGCTGTACCTATTGTCTGTAATGAGCATAACAGACCAATAAGTTCAAATTCAGTGTTCTACATTCGTATCATATGAAGATATTACTTGAAACTTTTTATTGAGATCGGACATGTGGCTCACGTACAAGGACATACAAGATTATTGAAATATATATTTATGGGCAAAATTTCTTGTTGGTACAGTTTAACATTGTTAGGTTGTTCTAAATAAAATGAAATCCTACATATTTTCATATAGGTAAAGCATGTTTCATATAGAAACGCATTTATCATTCACTTACAAGGTCAAGCGGAAGAATTCCTATTCGTTATGATTATAGTGTTCCATGGAACCCAGATTTTTCGAGAAAACTCTAGAAAGTGGTCAACCAATCAACTTACAGCTTCCATATTTGGTATATCCCATATAAGGATTTTCTCGCCAAGGTCGCCAAAAAAATCGCCAAGGTGGGAAAAAGTCGCCAAATTTGGCGCCAAATGCATTACCTGCATTACTGGGGCTTTTTAATGCGTTTTTAAGGGAAAATAAGACTATTTCAACGCTAAAACGACTAGAAATGCACAAAATTAGCATTTTATCAACTTACTAAGCCTCTTTGAAAGAATTTATACAAAAATAAACACAATTATTTACAATTTTGTAACAATAGTTTGAAATTGCTGAAAATGTATTTCAAATTGTGTTATGCGTTTTTCAATCAGTACTAAATTTAACAGCATTATCTAATGAGTATACAATCAGGGCCCGGCTTAGACTACCTGGAGCCCCGGGGCAAGCCTATTCTGGGGGGCCCCCTTGCACTGGCATAAGAGCTTGTGGCGGTTAACTGTAACCACCAACTGGTGATTGACTGATAAACTCACATTCTGACATTTCAACTGTAACTGTAATAACATGGCTCATCATTAACTGCAACTGTAATAACATGCTAATCATTAACTGTATCTGTAACAACATGCTGATCATTAACTGTAACTGTAACAGCAACTTGTAAATAATGTTTTCAATCTGAGCTAGCGTGCGTTACCGGTACGTTGCACGCATGATGTATAAGAAGTTTAATTCTAATCCTTTTTCTTAATATATTATTATTTTTAGATGCTTTGAGTACTTATTATTGATTCTGTACTTTGAGATGCTTGATCTATTTATCTGAAAGCATACGACTACAATGGTGTTACAATGCCATAATGGTGACTTGTGAGTGAAAAGATCGCGCATCAACTTCCTTCTCAGCAACACACGATATCTTTATGCATCCGAGGGATGTGTCATCATTCAGCTAATGCAATATTTAAAATCTCAAGATATCTGATTTGAGAAAGATGTCGTGCATTTATTTTCAACTATTTTTATGATACGCAGTGTTTACGATTACGACTGTGTGCGAAGCCTCGTGCACAATATATCTTCAAATTTTTATTACCGGGGATACTCAATTATGGTCAGTAAGCATATTTTACTCCATTATTTTATGCACAAATGTTGTATTTTTCCCTAAAGTATCTAAAAATTAAGGTTTAAAATATGCTATTTTGCAATAGTATTTTTTCAATTCTCTGTTATGGGTGCTTTATTTTTGCTCATATGAAACCTTTGCTCGATAATTTTTGTACATAACTTTCTTAATGGTAATTTTGTATTCTGTATTTCCTATTTTATATTGTATTACGTACACCTAAGCTTTTATATATATATTTCATTATGCCCGAGACTGATGAAAACAGTAGCCATCAGGTGGCATATGTTGGGGTAAAACCACCCCCGTTTTGGAAAACAAATCCATCACTATGGTTTCTCAGATTGGAGGCACAATTTTCTTTAGGTAAAATAACATGTGAAAGTACAAAATTTAATCATGTCGTCGCGGCAGTCGATGCAGACATCCTTACGTCTGTTAGCGACCTTATTATGACTCCTCCATCTGATAACCCATACAAAACATTAAAAAA
This sequence comes from Salticus scenicus, assembly GCA_963930645.1. Taxonomy (NCBI): domain Eukaryota; kingdom Metazoa; phylum Arthropoda; class Arachnida; order Araneae; family Salticidae; genus Salticus; species Salticus scenicus. The sequence goes on from OZ005648.1 coordinate 246,254,821, forward strand.
ACGTCTCATTGAATCTCATTCAGAGAGTGAGGAATCCCGGATACGTGCCTTACTGCAGGGTTTTGAACTTGGCGATTCTCGCCCATCCCATTTGCTGACACGTATGCGTACCTTAGCTGGGGATGCTGTTGGGGAACCTTTCCTTAAATCCTTATGGCTCGCACGTCTTCCTCAAACTACGCGTAGCATTGTAGGTGCATTAAGTGATGACTTGTCAAAATTAGCAGGGGTCGCGGACAAAATTAATGATCTGTCATCAACCCCACAAGTTAATGCTACTAGCAGCAGTATATGTGCTCCACCAGCCCTCAATTCATCCCTAGAGGTTAAAATCGAGCAGCTTACTCAGCAGATGAGTGAGTTGGCTGCTATTGTAAACAGGTGTGAACGTTCACGGGGCAACAAATATAGTCATCGTAATCGTAGCCGCTCCAAAAGTCTCTATAAAGAACCAGCGAATAATCAATGTTTCTACCATACTAACTTTGGTGCTAGAGCAAAAAAGTGTAATTCTCCATGCTCTTTTCGAACCCAGGAAAACTAATTCGGCGTTCGCATCTGGGCCATGACTGCGACCGCCATGTAAATCGCATCCTTTTGGCCGATCCTTCCTCTAAATTAAAATTTCTCATTGACACGGGCGCGGATATTTCGGTCATCCCTGTTAGTGTCATCAAACGACCAGTTGTTAATGAGGGGCTTGTTCTTTATGCCGCAAATGGCACAAAAATACCAACTTTCGGAACTCAACGGCTTACCCTTGATCTAAACTTACGTAGAACATTCACTTGGTCCTTTGTGGTCGCTAAAGTTAGCCAACCTATCATAGGCATCGATTTTTTAAAAAGGTTCAATCTACTGGTTGATGCTAAAAACAATAGTATCATTGATGGTGAAACGATGCTATCATCGCAGGGTAAAGTTGCTCAAATTCTGCCAGGCAATAGTGCTGTGAGCATTCTTTTCGGTTCTTCCAAATTTGACAAAATTTTAGCCAATTACCCAGAACTTACTAACCCTTCCCATGCCCCAAAAGAGCAACCACAGCATTCGTTTTTTCACCATATTGAGACCAAAGGCCCACCTGTATTTTTTAAACCACGTCGATTGTCGCCAGAACTTCTGGCAGCTGCTCGTCAGGAATTTGAATTTCTTCTAGCTCAGGGTATCGTGCGGCCTTCCAAAAGTGCATGGGCGAGCCCTCTTCATATGGTTCGGAAAGCGAATGGTGGATGGCGTCCCTACGGTGATTACCGACGCTTGAATGCCATTACTGTCCCAGATCGTTACCCACTTCCACATATCCAAGATTGTACTCAGATATTTCATGGGAAACAAATTTTTACAACTTTGGATTTAGCTCGCGCTTACCACCAAATCCCTGTTAATCCTGCGGACATAGAAAAAACAGCCGTAACAACACCATTTGGCTTGTTTGAATTTTTGTTTTGTCCATTCGGCTTGCGAAATGCGGGTCAGACCTGTCAGAGGTACATTCATCAAATATTAAGTAATCTTGATTTCTGTATACCTTACCTCGATGACATTCTCATTGCATCAGCTAACGAAGATGAGCATGAGGAGCATCTTAGGCAAGTTTTAGATCGCCTCAGACTACATGGGCTTAAGTTGAACCCGGCTAAATGTGTTCTAGGAAAATCTTCGGTTTCCTTTTTGGGATGCCTTATAACAGCCTCTGGTGTAAAGCCACTTCCTGAAAAGACTAAGGCAATAGCCGAGTTTCCGAAACCTAAAACGATTATAGAGTTGCGACGTTTTTTGGTGATGCTCAACTTTTATCGCCGATTTATCCCAAATGCGGCCAAAACTCAGGCACCTTTACACGAGTTGTTAAAAGATTCTAAAAAGAATGATAAACGCCCGGTCCCCTGGAATGATACATTAATCCAGGCATTTGAGGCATGTAAGCACGATCTAATTCATTCTGCAACTCTTGCTTATCATGCTCCGGACCAGCCAATTAACCTAATGGTCGATGCATCCAACATTGCAATAGGCGCTGTTTTAAATATCTTAAATGATAATAGTTTACAACCCCTTTCATTTTTTTCGCGTAAATTGAGTCCTACTGAGCAAAGGTATAGCACTTATGACAGAGAGCTGTTGGCAATTTATTCAGCTGTAAAATATTTTCGGCACAGTTTGCAGGGAAGACACTTCATTATATATACAGACCATAAGCCACTGACCTTCGCTTTTTCGAAAACTTCAGATTCCAGTTCTCCTCGCCAGCTGAGACAGTTGGACTTCATATCCCAATTTAGTACAGACATTCGGCACATTGCTGGAACTGACAATGTAGTTGCTGACACCCTGTCACGGATAAATAATATCCAGCATACTTCTGCAGATTTTTCCACAATGGCTGCACAGCAAGCTACAGATAAGCAATTGGCTGATATCCTTGTCAAGCCTGATTCATCCCTCAAACTCCAGAAAATGATGATAGGTCCTAACTTAGAACTTTATTGTGATGTGAGCACTGGTAAAGTGCGACCATATGTTCCTGAGTCATTGCGCTTCGGAGTTTTCAAGAGCCTCCATTCCTTGTCACACCCAGGTGTTAGAGCCACTCGAAAGCTGATCCAACATAGATTTGTATGGCCTTCCATGCAGAAAGACATTGCCAAATGGGCACAGTCATGTATAGACTGTCAAAAGTCAAAAGTCCATCGACATACTCGTAGTCCACTGCAGCAGTTTCCCATCACTTCACAGAGATTCGAGCACGTGCACCTGGATATCGTGGGACCCTTGCCTCCATCTGAGGGATATACCTACTTGGTAACCTTCATAGATAGATTTTCTCGTTGGCCAGAGGCAATACCAGTGCAGGATATCACAGCTGAAACAGTGGCACGAACCTTGGTGGCACATTGGATTGCCAGATTCGGTGTCCCTAGAACAATCACTACAGATCAGGGACGACAATTTAAATCCCATTTATTTTCCTCCTTAATGAAAATTTTGGGCATGCATCGTATTCGCACCACCCCTTACCATCCATCAAGCAATGGACTGGTAGAGCGTTTTCACCGGACTCTTAAGCAGGCCCTAAAATGTCATAACAGTCCTCGCTGGACGGAGACTTTACCTATTGTGCTTTTGGGTCTCCGTGCCACATTTAAAGAAAATCTTGGTGGTACTTGCTCCGAAATGCTGTATGGAACAACACTGTCCTTACCAGGGGAGTTTTTGGAACCTTCGAAAGAGGAGCCACAAACAGACCCAGCGTCTTTCTTACAGCAGCTGTGCCATACCATGCGAGATATTGCTCCAACTTCTACGTCTTTCCATGGCAAACCATCATGTTTTGTGCATC
>OZ005648.1:246258363-246278363 GCA_963930645.1 Salticus scenicus
ACACTCATATTATATATGTATATATAACATACCGGCAATATTTTCGAAGTTCACTTAATTTTATCGCAAAAAAATACAAATATTGAATACACGTCGACACTTCATCATTTAATAATACATCCTTTTATCTAGTGAAAAAGAGATAAAAACATTTATCACATCACAGCTGTTCTGCAAAGTAGGGGGAAAAGTTTACTAAAGACATGAAGGTACCAGAAGCGAGAAACAAAATTAGTCAATATACAGAAGATCCCTATCATAAAGAAACAATAATCTCAAAATGGGATTGCCAAAACCATGAAGGTAGAAAGAAGGAGGAATATCGAGCCGCTAATTCTGGTTGAAAAATAATCCTTAAAATTTAGTTGACCAAGTGTCCGCTAGAGGTCGACACTGTGAAAATAGGGGCACGATTTACATTGAAAACATATTAGAATGCATCAATTTTTATTAATTTTAAGCCATTTAAACTACACATTTAATATAATATGTCTCGAAATTGCTTTGCTCCTGGATGTGACACTGTTAAAAATAAATAATAAAATAAAATAAATAATAATAATAATATATATATATATATATATATTATCTTTAATTAATAATTAAACAATATAAAAATATGTAAGATTATGATTATATTTCTGTTTTCAGTATTCAATTAAAAAGATCTTAAACTACATTCCATGTGGAAATAAAGTACAGCAAAATCTTATTTAAAAAAATTAAAACCCGAAAAAATGTCCAGATTTTAGAGATTTCCGGATTTTCGAGGTTCAACTGTATCAATTTTCCCAGGTTTTTATGGATTTAAAATTCTTTGATTTTATATATATATAAGGAGAAAAATGTGTAATAGTAAATTACATATTTTAATGGTATTTATAATAGTAAAAATATGTAAGAAATGGCTGACATTTATGCAAATAATTTAAAACTAAATTTTTAAACAATAAATATTAGAAATAGAAAGGAACAAAATACAGTATAAGTATTTTGAAAAGTATAATTTTTTTAAAAAACTTTTATTGATTATTTTACAATTATTTATTTATTTATTAAAAAAAAAAAAAAAAAAAATCTTTAAAGCTAAAAAAATTGCGGTTCTTAATTAATGAATTAAAAATAAATCTATTTAAATAATGACTTAAATGGCTTATATATATATATTATAATTATTATTGTTATTATTTAATTCAATTCAATGACATTCTTAAAAATTAGCGTTTAAACATTTGAAATAAAGTTGGAAAGATTACAAAAATTAACTTTAGCATAGAAATATAATAATGCATTTTTTTTTACACAAAATTTTGAAGTTAATTTTCCTTTATATATAAAAATATCTCTAGGATCAGTGTGGCCGATAGGTATGCCTGTAAACGGGAAGTGCTGGGTTTAAATCCATGTTACATTCGTTACACCACCCGTTAGGACTTTTCCGTGGTTTTCTCTAAATTTGCTCAAGAACAGACAAAGACCCTCTTTAAAAAAATCCCCCCCCCCGGTGACCCAGTTCAGGCCTAGCGTCCTCGAGAGTTAACTGACCATAAACCTTACACAACACTACCCATTTATTATTTTAAAAAGTTTGTTCCAAATAAAACATAATTAGCATGGAGAAAAAAAAAAGAAAAAGAAATCTATATTCTAAATGTTGTGATTATTTTGTAAAATAAATTTTCCTTTATCCCCATAAATTTATAGATTTAATATGTTTCATGCATTTCTCAGGCTTTTAGTTTTAATTAATTCATTTGAAAATCTTACAATCTTAAAGAATAAAATTCTTCACTGGAATAATAACGTACGGAAACATTTAGAAATGCAAAATTGTTAAGAAATGATGTAAATAATCTAAAATTATATTCTTAGAAAATTAAAAGAAAAGAAAAGAAAATATGAAATATAATTACTTTGTAAAAAATAAATATTTATATATATATATGCTTTTAATAGCAGTTTATGTTAGTTTATTTAACTATCAACAGATGGCGACACCACTCTAGGGAGGCGCGTAAGATATGAAATCGGGATCAATTTCGGTACACTGCGTTATCCCTCCTCCCTTCTACCTTCATGCCAAAACCAAGACCCCAAAACAAACAAATGCATGTTGGTTGGTTGAATTGACAACAAATGCCTATTGCCATCTCCTAAAAAAAAATCGAATAATGTAATATATGAGTTAACAATTTTTGAAAAATAATAAAACTATTTTTTTTTTTTAATTCCTTCTTAAAAAAAAAAAAAAAAATCAGCAATTTCTCAAATGCGATTGCAGAGAGGTGTTCCTTTCCCGCGTATTTTAAAAGGTTGTCTGGCAGTGGCGTTGTGGCGTTGTTACGTTCGACTTTTGTTTTTGTTTTGGTGGTGGTGCCGTGGTGTGGTGTGTGTTTCTGTTTTTTTTTTTTTTTGGTTAATGCACGGATAGATAAAAGGGTTAATGAAACATACGAATGTGTTGCATTCTTAGATTCTTACAGCTTAGCATCTGCATTCAAATAATAATATTAATATATATTTAGAGTTTCTTCCGTCCCATTTCAGGAAGATGTTGCAACCTCCTTGCCTGGTCTTTGGTTTAAAAATATTAAAATAATCACCCTTCTTGCCAGTGTGTGAAAAAAATTGCACCTTTTCTCTAAATAGTTGCTTACATTGTAAAAACTGACTTATTCTTCTTTTGTGCCTAAAAAAAAAGCCTTAAATTTTAGGTATTAAAAGCATCTTTAAAATTTAAAATAATGAATTTTTTAATCAAAACATTGCCTCTGTTCTGTAAGTATTTAAAAATGCTCTTCAAAATCTAAAATAGGCTCCTTTACCTCTACCAGCACCCTGCTTTTTTTAAACCTGGGGAAAACTCTCTATATTTATAGAAAGAGATAGACATTGTGAATCATTTTGGCACTTAATCATCTGTTTTATTGCATTCTACAATCATTGTATCGCAGGGTTGCCACACTACCTGGAAAACCTGGAATAGTTTGGGAATTTGAAAATTTACCATAAAAGTCAGGGAATTTGAATATTTCAGCTAGAATCTGGAAAAGTCAGCGAATTTCATACGATGATCCAAAAAAAAAAAAAAAGTTTTTCCTCCAACGTAGAGTCATTTTTCTTGTTTTTTTTTTTCTTAGCTTCTGCCATTATTTAAAAACAAGATCTCTTACAAAGACCTCTTGGAGGGTAATTTCTCCTTAGGTCAAAGTAATATGTAACTTTTGTGTTTTCAGGTGGTATCATAATTATTTTGCCCTCAACATAACCAGTGCACAATATATGGCTAGACTGGAATTTTCTTAGAACACGTCTAGAAAAGTCAGGGAATTTCATTCTCCTATTTGAGTGGCAACCCTGTTCATTATATATATATATATTATTACTCATTTATTATTATTATGGCTCTATGTCACAAACTTTTCCACTTTCAAATAATTTATAGTTTTAAAAGTAGAAGCTTGATATTCAGTTAATCTCCATCCCAGTATCATAAATGACTAACTAGTCCAACTTCTTTACGATGAAAATTATCTTCATAATGTGAGTTTATGCAAAAATTTGCCCTATTATGAGGGTATGTTAAGATAAATCTTAAAATTTGAATAACTGAAAGTTTTTAAAATAGAATGTTGATGCCAGTATCATAAATGATGATTTAAAACTATTTTAACTTTACTTTTATTCATTTTTGAGTTGATGTCAACACTGACCAACCTACATACCATATTGATTTTATGATTATCAAATTTCTCATACCTCAAAATAAGTTAAAACATCAAAAATGTAATGTTGAAAATTTTTGCAAGAACCAAAGTTTCCTACATCTGTAGTATGATAGGCGAACTGTAAAAAACAATACATTTTATCTTTGTTTCAGGTTTTTAATGGCATTTACAGTTGTATAGCAAAAAGTTTTATAAAGATCTTTTTATCTGTTAAGATGCACAACCTATGGCCTGCGTAGTCTTTAAAATTGGTCCTCAAATGTTGTTAATAAAATAAGATTAATTTTTTTTAAAAAATGACTTTTTCAAATAAACAGAAAAAAAAAAATACGAAAATGATTCTACATCGGAATAAATAATTTACAGTTGTTCTGTCGTTCGTGAAGTTTATTTACTTTTTATTATGTGCCTTTTTTGTTTGTTCCACACATGAAAATGCAGTATAAGGATCAAATTCAAATCTTGCGTAATGCATTTGATGATCGGTTTTCAGATTTTGAAAAATGCCAAACAAAAATTGATGTATTTTCTTCTCCGTTTTCTGTTGATGTAAATCTAGTGGGTGAGAGTATGTAGTTGGCCTTAATTGATTTACAGAATTCTGATTTTTTCAAAAATCAATTCAAAGAAAAACCGATATTAGAATTTTATAAAGACTTACCTGATGAATTTTCGTGCTTAAAGCAAAATGCAGCTGCATATGTGCAACTTTCTTTGGTAGCACTTACATTTTTGAGCAAACTTTCTCACTAATGAATTTAAACAAATCAAAAATAAGAAATAGAATAGCAGATGAGAACCTTTCTTTTGTTCTATGTATTGCCACAACCAATCTTAAGCCCAACATAAAATCGGTAACTTCAAATATTCAGTCCCAGCCATCTCATTAATTTTTACTAATTTTGTTTTATTTATTTATTGCATAATCTGTGCATGAGTAAAATAAATAAAGTAATAAATGTAATTCATGTGTATTACCACAAAAAAAATAAAAATAGTGTTTTCATGTTTATAACATGTTGTAACATTCATGCGCTGCTTTGGCCCTCGATATGATCCTTTTTCATTTTTTGGCCCCTCATCCAGAAAAGGTTGTACATCCCTGTGTTAAGAAAACCTTGAAAATTCAACTACTCTCGTTTTTCTTCCTTTTTATTTCTCTTGCAGGTAGTGCCCTCTTATATCAATTCTTATGGTTTGATCTTATTTAGAGATATTTTTAACTCCTCTGCAAGCATATTTTAAGCATTAAAATTCAAAAATACTCCTTAATAATATTTTAACCATGAGTATTTTCATGGTTTGTAGTTTTAGGTTAAATTTAGTGCATTGTATCTGTAAAGTTGATATACTTTCTTCAATTCAATGCTCTCTGTACTTCTTTTTAAAATCAATTATTATCTTTTTGCAACAAATGAAAAGTTTATGTTATTAATGAATTATTTTGATGAATAAAACTGTAATCATTTACATCATTAATAAAAATTCTCAGCTTCAAAATGGTCTTATCACCTTTCAGTATTCGTTAGAATTTGTAAATTGAAATACATTTTGTTCGTATTCTGAGTTCTGATATTGTACTATACAAATTAAAATTATTATATTGGGTCAATCCCTTTATTATAACTTGAACTTTATATACATACACTTAATTTTTTAACATATTGAGAGGTAAAATTTAATGTAGTATGCAGGATTGTGGAGTTGGAACAAAAAAGGGACTTACTCTGACTCCTAAAATTTTGAAAAGTCCAACTCTAATTCCTTCATACATAAATGCATATGCATACACATTACAGCTTATTTCATTAAAATGCAGAAAAGGGTTTTCGAATAAGTACCTTAATGACAGATTGTTTATATTTTCTAGATACAAAGTTAAGAAATGGAAGAAAGCTCAAAAATCTAATATTCTCAAAATGAATTTCTGCAAGTTAAAACTAATCCCTCCAAAATGTTAAAAAGTCATGAACATGCATTCTAAACTAATTGTGCAAAATGATACATATCGGTTTTATGGCAGCAATATTGATAATGTGCAATAAATTCAAGTTGGGCAAACAATACTGTAAGTTAATTCATTTTGGTTTCAAAAATCTTTTTTAGATGAAAGATATCAGCTTACAGCAAAATATTGGCTTATGACAGTTTGCAAGGAAAGAAAACCTCACCAATATTAACTCTTTTAATCCTTAGTAAAGGATAGGCAAATGTTTTAAAGTGCGAGAAATACTCATGATGGTATCACCATGACAATCACCGGCCTGGTAGAAACATTCAGAGAAAGAAAATAATCTTCATATATATGTATATAATTGAGTTGAAAAAAAAATGGGTGATAATTTTGATTAAGATATTGTCTTTTAAGTGATAAAAGAATGAAAGTAGAAAAATATATGAAGAAAGTATATATATACTTGCTTTGATGAAAGTGTGTCAATTGCACTAGGGTACACAAAAATATTTTCAGGATGAATATTGCTTGTTCTAACCCCTTCAAGCTGTGGTCCTTAATCAATTTAATTATTAAGGTAAGGCCCTGCTATTTTTTGAAGTGAAAAATGCGCTCTGCCCCCTTTTTTCCAAGTGAAAATGCACCCTTCACTTTTTAGTTCCCTATTATACTATAGGTATGGGGAACTTGGGTAATCGTGAAAAATTTCGACCCCGTTTTTTTTTTTTTACTTTTTTGTACGTTTTCAGGTGTGAGGAATCCGAAAATGACAAAATTTGTATGGTGTCCGTTAGTTTGTTAGTCTGTTTACACGATATCTCACGAACAAATGATTGCAGAGAGGTCAGATCAGTTTTAAAATATTACTTTCGATACTGGCAAGAACCCTATTCATTTGCAACATTCGAATTAAAAAACTTCAGCAGTTATTCGAAATTTAAGATTTTCTTAACATGGGAGAATAGGACAAAATTTCACTTAAACGTGCATTAAATGGAAACTTTTTACTGTAAAAATTTCAGACCAGTTTTAAAATATCAGTTTTGATGCCGGAATGAACATCAGTAACTATAAATATGCTACTTTGAAAATTTCGCAAGTTATTGGAAATTTACGAGTTTCTTAACATTGCAGAATAGAGCAAAATTTCACATAAACATCAATCTTGAGGGATATTTTCATCGTAAAGATGTAAAACCACTTTTGAAATATTATTTAGGATACTGGCATGAATATCATAGACTATGATTTTTCCAATTTAAAAAATTCGTAAGTTATTTGGAATTTACAATTTACTTAACATGTCAGAATAAGGCAAAATTGAGCATAAACTTCCATTTTGAGGATCATAAATACATTAGACAACTTCAAAATTACATTTATGATATTTGTTTGAACATGATTGAATACAAATATTCTAATAGGAAAATTTCATAAATTATTCATAATTTACGATTTTATCAACATAGCGAAATTGTAAATTTTTCATATAAATATGAATTTTGAGGATTATTGCATTGGAAATATTAGTATGAAAACTAAACAACGGAATCGACCCTGATAAAATAAATTAATAGATTAGAATAAGATAAATATATCGAAGTGAACGGTAGATAGCCTATTAGGCGGGGATTTCATTCTGTCACTGTATCAAGCTTTGGTCAAATTCATTTCTCTTAACATGATTATAATATGTCTCCCACTAGAAATTTATCAGAACATATATATGATGGTGAACTGAGCAGAGTCCACCTATGCCAACTAGTTTTCAAAAATTCTGTTACAAAAGTTTAAAAAAAAAAAAGTGAATACGGAAAGAAAAATCGGAATTTAGTTTGACATTTGAAGGCAGGTATGTGCTTCTTCACCTATCTGTAATGAGAGATATTTTCATCGTAAAGATGTCAAACTACTTTTGAAATATTATTTAGAACACTGGCATGAATATTAATGACTATGAATTTTCCAATATAAAAATTTCGTAAGTTATTGGAAATTTACGAATTTCTTAACATGGCAGAATAGAGCAAAATTTCACATAAAAGTCAATCTTCAGGGATATTTTCATCGTAAAGATGTCAAACCACTTTCGAAATATTATTTAGGATACTGGCATGAATATCATTGACTATGATTTTTCCAATTTAAAAAATTCGTAAGTTATTTAGAATTTACGATTTACTTAACATGGCAGAATATGGCAAAATTGAGCATAAACTTCCATTTTGAGGATCATGAATACATTAGGCAACTTCAAAATTACATTTATGATATTTGTTTGAACATGATTGAATACAAATATTCTAACAGGAAAATTTCGTAATTTACGATTTTATCAACATAGTGAAATTGTAAATTTTTCATATAAATATGAATTTTGAGGATTATTGCATTGGAAATAGTAGCATGAAAACTAAACAACGGAATTGACCCTGATAAAATAAATTAATAGATTAGAATACAATAAGATAAATATATCTAAGTGAACGGTGGATAGCCTATTAGGCGGGGATTTCATTCTGTCACTGTATCAAGCTTCGGTCAAATTCATTTCTTTTAACATGATTATAATATGTCTCGCACTAGAAATTTATGAAAACATAAATATGATGGGGAACTGAGCAGAGTCCACCTATACCAACTTGTTTAAATTGAAATTGTGCCCTGTATTTTCCCATCTACTATATCGCTATGCTATTTTTTAAAGATATTTTAGCGTTTTTGCCGAGAAATATACACTTATAAGAGATTTTTATCTGATGCAAAATCGGACTTTGCTTACCTTTGCCCAAATGTGATCTGAAAATTTATAAGAAGTCACTCCTGGGCGTGATCTATGTGTCATCGATCTGTATAAAGGCGGGCAAAAAAAGGATTGTTCGTCGCTGTTTCCATCGATGTTTTTGTTCATGACTTTCCTCGAAGCTTGCGTATTGGGGATCTTTTCTGCATATCCAAGAGTAGAAATGACTGTTACGGAAATAATATAATAAAATAAAGAATCACAGAAATTGTGTGAAAACTGAAATCAGCATCCAATTCTCTTATGCAGGATTTCGAGTATTCTGCATATTTCGTATTTTGTGCTGTAACGGAATATTTTTCGCGTAAAATCGGCATATTATGGTTATTATTTTCTCAATTTTGGGCTAAAACTGACTAACTTAAAAAGAAATCAGCAAATATAAAACAAACCTTTCACAAAAATTTTTTCAGAATATTCGGATGAGAAATTTGCATATATTTCAGTAATCAGACGCAAAAATTATGTATCAGCAAATATATGCCAAAAAAGGCAGAAGTCTTGCTGATTTTTGACTCAATATATGTATTTAACATTTGTGAAATCAATTTTCAGAAATAGCACGAATTTCATCGATTACAGCAGCGAAAATAGTTGCCTATCTTTATTTAGTGAAAAAGAAAAGCAATCTCTTATTTGAGCAATTAGCCATGATAAAGGTAAATTTTGTAAATAAGTTCTAAAATGATGCATTTCAATAACTCACCGCAAGAATATTATGTTATTTTGTAACAAATTAACAGCTTATTTCAGCACGTAATTTGAATGATTAAAAGTAAATTTGATTGACGAAACAATTTCGTATTTAGATAAACTTTCGTATTTCTGCAATCACGCCATAGAAAAAGCAATTTTATTATTTTTTATGTGAAATAATCTCATATTTCGGCATTCATTTTTTAAAAGCATACAAAATTTAACAATTAGCGGTAAAATAATATAGTCTATATTAGCAATTAGTTGCTATTACATAATTTTAAAAAATTAGCGGTAAAAGGATTGATTCTATGTTTTGACAAATTCATTGCGTACATCAGATATTGTCTTTGTAAAAAAGCATGGATTTCGTTGATTAACATAGAGATAAATCTTATTTCAGCAAACAATTAGGATTAAAGTAACCTTATTAAGCAACGGCGAAATGATAGCGTGTTTCATTTCAATAATCAGCCACAGAACATCGTGAATTTCGGAAATCACCTTTGAAAAGTATTCAGATTTTTATTGGTTAACGTCGAAATAATATTGTATTTTAACAATTAGTTGCGTTTAAGCGTAAATTTTTGACAGTTAATAATAAAATGATCCTGTATTTCCGAATTAGGCCACAAAATAATTGAAGTATTTAGAGATTGAACTTTATAAAGAATACGAATTTCATCGATTAGGAGCTAAATAATACAAGATTTCAGCAATCGATTGCAAAAATATCAGGAATTTCAGGAACAGCTATGGGGGGGGGAGGGGGAATCATGAATTTCATTGGTTAGCAGCAAAATAATAGCGGTGTTTGAGAATTAAATGTAAATTTTAACTATAAAATTTGACGCCACAGTTAGCGGTGAAAATAATCACGTACTTTCGAAATCAGCTGCAAAATTATTGCGTATTTCGGCATTTAGCTTTGAGAAAAAAGCGCAACTTTCATCTATTAGCAACGAAATTATTGAGTATTTGGAAATTTAACTTCAAAAACTGCAAAAGTTTTATTGATTAGCGACGAAAAAAATTATGCATTTTGCCGATCGATCGTAAAAGTATCACGAATTTTGGAAATAATCTTGAAAAAAGACAGGAATTTTATCGATAACTGGTGAAATTACAGCATATTTTAACAATTGGTTGTGACTATAAATCTAAATATTGTTAATTTAACATTTATTTTGCACGTGCTGTGTAGTTTTTTTTTTTTTTTTTTTTCCCGAAAAAACTGGGTGCTTTTTTTTTTTAATAATAATGTATAGACCTTAAAAAAAAAATAATAACACCCTTATCTATCTGATCGAGTAAATATCAAGAGAGAAAAATAGATATCTACCATTCCTTATAGAATTATGTTTAATTTAATTATTTATGGGGAAAAAATGCTTTGGGAATCTACATATTTAAAGCCTGCAATCCACTTAAAGGATATTTGTAAATTACAATATTTTTAAATAAAATTAATAAATATTTAGAAATTATTTAAGTAAAAATTCTTGAATTGTAAATTAGAGATATTTTACAACAAATATTTTAATGGCTCCTAATTATTTTAATTACACTTTTATCAAATTTCAGCTCTTTTGGTCAAGTAAGTTTTGTGCTACAGTCGGCTGCAAATGTATCCGAACACTAACTAGTCAATAATTCCGATGTCAAAAAAAGTACACTTAATAAATACTGTTTTGTTAAATAAATCCTTGTGGAATAATGTCTTAAACTAGTGACTAAGAACATGACTCGACAAAGATTTATTTAACAAAGCAGTATTAAGTTTTTTTTTTTTTTTTGACAGGGATTATTGCTAGTGCTCAGATACTTTTGCTGCCGACTGTACACCTAAATAACTAATACTACCAGGAGATCCGATTTAAGATTGAAAAATGAATTTAACATTAAAAAACTCAAAAGTTCTAATAAATATAATTACTAAGCTTAATTACTTCAAATTTAGTATTCGATTGTAAAATTTTCTCTAGAATCTAGATGTCACAATTGTGTATTCGTTGGAAATATAAATTTTAACGTCATTGCAGGTTTACATGTGTAAATGGCTGCTAAGCTTACTTTTTTAATAAATAATTAAATTAAAATAGGCATGAATCCAAGAAGGATAGTACCTGCTGTGTTTCTCCGTTAATTAGGTGATGAAATAGATGGGTATTCTCTTTTTATTTGTATTTATTTCATTTTGTTTGTTTATTTTGTGGACTTTATAAACCATTTAATGAGTGGGAAAGAAAGTGCCTTTTTGTCTGTTAATATGTGCTCTTTTTGATAAATTCGCCCTGATCTTAAAAAAAAAAAAAAATGTGAACACTAATTAAGGCATCCCAAATATCACATCCATCCTTTTTCCCTATGTTTATTTAATAGGGGTGGGAATCGATTAAGAGTTTTAACTGGGTTAATCGTAGTTCATTAATCGATTAATTGGTTTTCCTTTTTTCTTATATATAATTTTATTTCAATGATGAATAAAACTCTCATATTGTGTACAGTCAGTAACAAAAGTATCCGAATACTAGCGAAAATTTGTATGTAAAAAAAGCAGAGTTAATACTGTTTTGTTAAATAAATCCTTGTTGAATCATGTTCTTAGTCAGTCTAAGAACATGATTCGACAAGGATTTATTTAACAAGTTAGTTCTTCTTTATCACTTCGGACTAGAACACAGGATGTTATTTTCTGTTTGTACTTCGATTGTTACTATCAGCAATTCTGAACAGACAATAAACGCTTGAAGATATTGTGAAACTCTGTTGACCTTTTCCCCCATCAGAGGGATAGTGGAAACCTCAATCCCTTCTTTTCTTTTCCTTTTTATCTTTAGCATTTCCATTTTTTGAAAGCTTCTTGTTTCTGAGAATACTATTGCCCTAGCCAACACTTTCTGTAGAGCGCTACAGACAGGTGGTGTTGCTCCAGCATGCACATGAAGCGGCATTTTGTTTAATAACTGTCCTCCCCTTTTTCTCTATCAATAAAAGTTCCACATCTTTTGTGAGTTTTTATTTTTTTGCTTTTTCATTATTTGATGGATGTTTCTTAGAATGTTTGTTAGGAAAATATGTGAAAAAATATTTTGTGGGCAGAACAGCATTTTTACTTTAATTCATAGTTTGAAAATTTTTATCTGATTTTCAAAATTTTTAATTGAATTAATCGATCTGATTAACTCAATTAAAAAAATTGATCTGGACTAAGCATTGATCGATTAACCGAACCGATTAATCGGCACAGCCCTCTTATTTAATAATACTAGGGCCTTTTTCCCCAACCCCCACAGGGGCTTCATCCCCAACTTGTTCCAGTAACCAAACTGTACGAGGGCCTCGCTCCATTACTCTAGATATCCATATAAATAAATATAGGCATGTAAAAATCTACACTCAAGTGCTATTATAATTATATATCACAACTATAGTTTCTACTTGGCTATAATCATTTCAACTTTTTAATGACTAAAGTGTTACTATATATGCATGTACTGTATTTTAAAACAATGTTAAATTTGATCAAGTTTCTTTCCTCCTTCCATATTCAATAGCAATTATATCAGTCATATGAAAAATATCAGGTACAGCAATAATACTTTACTAAACAAAATGCTATACTTTCATAAATTATCTTTTTTTTTTTTTTTTTTTTAAGAAAAAAAAAATCTTGTTCAACCTAGATCTACAAATTATTTCTCACTTTTTCACAGACATCATCAATTTCTATTTTGACATCTCTTGATTGGGAAGAAGCACCTACAGTTTCTCTCGTTCCATAAGCAGGGGTCGATCCAGGTTTTAAATTTTGGGTTTACTTTTTGTGAAAAAAAAAATTGTGTATAAAATCTTTCATTTTAACAGTCATTCTAAATAATGTTTAATATCAAATTAACATAGTTTCACTGATCCAATTAATTAAAAATAATACTGAAAACATGGAAACATTTTTTAAAATGATCGCTTTTGTAAAACAAATCTTGTAAAGAGTCCTCTTTTATGGTGTGGAATTTTGTGAAGGGGACCCAATTTTTGCCTGGATCGACCCCTGATAAGGTAGGTAAATGAGAATTATTTCACGTATTTTTCAAGGTATGAGAACAATTAAATGTAACTCCTGGTATGTACTGTCTGACAGAGGACCTGTGCCCCCTCGGCTGCCTAACTGGCAATTGCATATGCAGTGATGCAAAATAATTTTAAAAATTTTAATTGTATGTCATTTAAAGATGGGTCTTCACTTTTAAATTATTAATTATCTTTATATTTTCTTCTGGCATTTTTAGGTTAATGATTTTTGACCATGGTAACTTGCCTGTGTGAAGAATGTTTATTAAAAACTGAAATTGGTCTTCTGCAAATTTCATGTTGTGACAATGGTGTTCATAAAATAACTATTTTTCCTCTTGATAACTCTGTCGGTATGAAAGAAATTACTGATCTAATGTAAGTAAATTTTCAATTTATATTAACTTTTATGTTTGTTTATTTTTAAAACTTGTATGCTTAACTTGAGGTCCACTTGTAAATAGGGATGGGATTTACAGTTACATTTCAGTAATAGGTTACTTCATTTCGTACAGTCTATGGTAATATATTCCAATATCCTATTATTTTTGTAATCTATTTCTAATTTCTACTTAATTAAAATGGGACTTCAGAGAAATGCATTATATAGGTGTGTCGTACATAGTGCATACGATTTATGCTTTTGAATAACAACACTTTCAAATAGTAATTTTCACTTAATGTAATTGTATTTTCTTTTATTTTAAAAATAAAATTTCTATCATAAAATAATAATAGTAAAAGCTATAGTCCATGAAACGTTCTTTCTGAAGAAGTACGTACATGCGAAAACAGAATATTGTAAATAATATTGAAATGCATGCATCCGTTTCCTGTGATCCCTTCCGTGGAGGATCAAAATTGCGATGGCACATCTCCGGACCACCTCTAGGGGTGAGTCCCAGACCGTTGCCAATTGCTCATCTGCACAGCACTAGTGCGACGTAAAAACTCAACTAACCAACCAACCGTTTCCTGTGACAAAGAATACCAATATATAAACTATATTATTCAAAAAATTTTAGTTGTTTAAAAAAAAAGTTTTATTAAAAAAGATTACAACATTCCAAATCATAAACTGCCAAATAATGTATTACATAAAAATAAAATAAAATAAATAAAAATAGCATTAGAACTATGCTTCCATAATTATTTCATAACAATTACGTTATAATTGACTTTTAGAAATATTATTCAACGAAAGATAAGATTAATTTATCTTATTATTAAGTGCATTGTTTAGAAAAAGAAAACTTAACTAGCGTATTTAAAACATAATTTAATGATAAAAACATATGTATACATTTTATATAGAATTAAATATTTAGTATGTGAAAAGTAAAATAATTTTATTTGATTAAAAAGCAACTACTGTTCAAAAATGACAATTTTTAAACATTTTTAGTTTAAAGCGTAAAACGTGATTTGAAATTAAATTTCTGGCTTTTTTTCTTTTTCTTTCTTTCTTTTTTTTTTTAAAGAGTCGTTCACAAGATGCTGATATGTGGTTTTTAGGTTTAAAAAAAAAAAAAAAAACTTCCAAATTGACAGCAGAATTACCGTATATTTCCGAATATAAGCCGAGAGTACATTTTTCCCTGCAGAAATTTGCCCAAAATTGCAAACCCGTGTACAAGCCGAATTGAAAAAATACTCTTTTTAAAGTTCGAGTATATCGCAAAAATGGAGAAAATATTGCCAATCTATACAACCTTCAGGATAATCTGTCCAATGAAATTGCGCGAAATGCGTGCTTATCCAATAGAATTCCTTACCTTGCTTAGCCAAAACGTAAAACGTTCGCAGTGTGTTGGGCAACGGTGATAGTTTTAACTCTGGCAACCCATCAGAAGGGAGGCAAACACAGACACGAATGCATGTCCCGGCCACTGAGCTGAAGATCAACTGGAGGAAATGCTAGACCGGTTTTCGCGTGCCGTTTTTTGAAGGTTTGTCTTCCATGTGTTGCATGGTAAAAAAGCATTTGATATATTTATATTTCAAAGTAAAATTGTGTAAAGGTTGTCTGTTCGAACAACCATATGCTAAACATGACATTAGAATTTAAAATTTTTATTCTTTAAAGATTATAATAGTAATAGATGACCCGATAAATGTTGCTTGCCATGCAGGGCAGGCGAACAATTGCAGAAAAACTGGCACGCACGAACACTGTGTAAAAGTATTGGAAGCATTTGCTCCAGTTGTTCTTCAGCTCAGTGGTCCCGGCAGCTGAAAACGATGGTTACCGTAATACCGGGCCGGGAGACCTAACCCTAACGTCAATGAAGCAATGCCGCCGCTGGATGTTTACATAAATAAGCCGTGTAAAGACCGATTGCATCGATTTTTTTTAATGACGTATCTAAATTAATTTGTATATTTCTACTTTTCAGTATTTTTATCAGTGCTTCAAGGCAATCTTCAACAAAATAAAAATACTTCTATAAAAAAAAAAACGAAGCTTTGCCGCTTTTGCTAGTGTAAGCCTAGAAGCATTTTAAACAGAGATGATTTAAATTTAATTGTATAAATTAAAAAAAATGATCTGGAGTCCTGTTTTTCAAGTTTCTCTTATACTATTTCTGAATCAGACAGAGAATTTACTCCGTTCGTGCACTCTGCCGATCACTTCAGTTACCGGCAGGTCAAAAAGAAATGTAAACACACGTGACTACATCGAGCGTTTTGTGAAATAAATTTAAAATTGCTAATTTAAGAGTTTTATATGTGATAATTATTTAAAAATAAGGTTTAATATCACTATTTTACTTTATATATACTTTTTAAGCTTAAAATATATGTATTCAATGATTGTTTCTGAAGTACGTTTTTTGCTAGAAATGTAGATCCGTATATAAGCCAATGGAGATAATTCAGCTTCCGAAAAATTTCCAAAAATTCTCGGCTTATACACGAAAATGTATGGTACTCTTCTTAATTACAGTGGGATGACGTCTTTTAAAATGCTTTTTTAAATTCGGAACAGTTTGTGTAAAAATAAAGTTTAAAAATGTCTTTTTATTATAGAACATATAAGAATGGAAAAGTTGGTAGTATGACAGATTGTATAATATCTTGGCTAAAATCTTATTTTTCCTCATCATTGGAAAGTATTAAGGAACTTCCACCTGTATGCCCAAGAGTTTTTTCTGGAAAAGGTAAGTTCATTAAAAATAAGATGCAAATCTTTAAGTGTTAAGATCACTTTAATAATTTAGTAGATTTAAGACTGTGATTTGAAACTTAATTCAAAATTTAGAGTTCAGATATAATAGAATGATTAAAAGCAGAGAAAGTATTAAAAATCTGTCTAGTAAAATATATGTAAGAAAATATGAGCAGATCATATAAATATTTTAAATAAATTAAATTTTGCTCATAAATTTCATTTATTTTCTATGCATGTTAACACTGGGTTTAACATATTGACTCAAATGTTATTATTTTATTTATTTAATTAGTTTTTGTTAAGAAGTATTATTAAAAATGTCTCATCACTTGTTATATTCATATTTCAAAACTATTAAATAATAACAATTTTGACAATTTATGATTCTAATAGAAATGCTGCATTTTGTACATTTATTTAAATACATTATTTTCCTTTTTTTTTTTTTTTTTTTTTTTTTAGGAGATTTTACTGTCAAAGTTTGGAAAACTTTAATGAATAAAGTTGGTTTTGGTCAAACAGTATCCTACAGCCAACTTGCAACTCTTTCTGAAAATAGCAAAGCATCAAGAGCTGTGGGCAGTGCAATGAAAAATAACTGTATTCCCCTCATTATTCCTTGTCACCGTGTTATTAAAGCTGATGGCAAAATAGGACATTTTTCTTGTGGTGTAACAGTTAAAGAATGGCTATTAAATCATGAAAAAGCATCTCTCAAGATTTTAGATCCTCAGTGATATTTTGCTTTGTGGAAATTTTTAAATATTTAATATGAAAATATAAAACTTAAATATTGTATTACCATTTGTTAATTTTCCATTGTAATATTAAAATTTTTTATTATAGTGTAGAAAGTGATTAAAAATCTTTTACTTAGTTATGTTTTTTTCTTTTTGTCTTGTTTTATTTTCAATTAAATAAATTAATCATTTTGAGTTAAAATAATTAAGCATTAAGAGAGATATTGTTACTATGATTAAATGTTATATTAACCCTCTAAGCGTGTGGAGAATGCATCTGAGGGGGAAAATTGGTATTGTTGTTTCCACTGTAAATTCTTTATAATATACTAAAACCAGGGTTGTTAATTTTTTTTATTTAAATCTTATTTGTTATATAGTTTCTTGATGCAGCGGTGATCGTTGTTTAGCGGCCATATCTGCAATGAAAGGTAGATTAGCAATATATTAAGAAGAAGTCCATTTGCTGTCACCAAGATGCTTTTATTGAATAAATCTTCCAAAAAAATTCAAGGATTAATATTTCAAACAAGTTGGTACAGAGCGTTGTAAAACGTTTTATACTGAAGTACATAATTCCAGGGTTAAACGTTGAGATTGTCGCATAAGATGGGGGAGAGAGCGAACGTAATTCAGTCTTTACTAAACGATGATTTGGAGCAGTTCTGAGTTCCTCACACTAGAACAGATCCGAGATGTCTGAAGAAAAAAACAGCCAAAAGAATGCCAAGCTATTTCTTTGTCTTTGCAATATATAATACTAAATTTTGAATATAAAAATGTCGTTACAAAAGTTAGATCGATTTGGCATAAAAAGCATCGCCAGGTATGAGTCATCTTTAACGTACGAAAAACGACCGCTTTGATAGACGTCACTTAGTCGGAGAAAATCCATTATAAATCTATTTTTAGAACCATAATAACCTGCTTGAATTAATAATAGCTTTTAATGTAAACACAAGGGTAATAAATATGAACTGAAATGACTATTTTTTATTTTATTAATAGCTACTTATGCTAGAAATACGCTGATAACGAATATAAATATAATTACTTTTCAAAAACCACGCTATAAAAATTGCTTTATTTTATTCCGAGAGCAATGTGTTTGTAACTATAAAAGGACAAAGAAACGCTATTAAATGAAAGATTTTGATTTGTAAATAAAACGGGAAATTCTATATAATTAATTAGTTGAATTACATAAATTTAAAAAGATTTTTTTTATATTATCTATATTAATCCCTCCTTTTGTTATATATATTAAATTTGAATAACTAAATAAACTTTTAAAGAACATATGTGTGAACACTCACACAATATTCTTTTTTTTTTTTTTTTGAATCAATATTTATTTTATTTTAATAATTTTTATTATGTATTCATACATTATTGTACAACATTTGTATTTTATTATGTGTGTGTGAGTATATATATACACAATATCAATCATTTTACTTAAATTATAAAAATATAAATAGTATTCTATTCCCATAGAAAAAATCCATGTAGGCATTTATAATTATAACCAATATTTTTATTCAACATAATTTCTTCATAATAAGAGTAATTTTATAGCAGTTATAAATGTGGTAGTATGAGTCACTCGTAACTTTGTAGCTTAAAATATCATATGAGCCAATATTAAATGACATAAACTGGTATGAGAGCTATATAAGCAAAGAAATATTTTCTTTTCAAAATATGAACTGCAAGGTGGGCAAAGGTGAACTAATATATATATGTATAATATTAATCAATGAATTATACACTTATTAAATATTCACAATTCATAAGGTTGTGCTTCTATAAATAATTAAAATATAATGAATTATATAATAAAATGTATAAATAATTAAGAAAGTTAAGGTATAATTTATTTTTGCGTTTATTAATGTTGCTTAGTAGAGATGAATCTAATGTCAAGAAATGAGAAATATTAGCTCATCTAATGAAATATTTTGTTATATTTTATAAAATGTATTTTTAAATTTACATAAGAAATAATTAAAAATATCATTTTTAAAAGTTAGATGAACAATTTCATTCCATTAAAGCCAATAACTTTGGTATTGATTTTGATTTAAATCAGTGATTTTTTTCAAAAAATCAATTTATTTAAATCCCTACAACCCTGACTAAAACAATGGATTTTTCACTATGCATTTAAAGATGAACCTCATGACTATTATATGATCTTTCATACTTAAAGAAACAAGCTTAAAATCTATGCATATTTTAAGTATATGTTTTTTAGGGGACAAACAATTACAAAAATATGTTCACGACCAATTATAGGGTTAATTATTATCATAAAGCACTAGCTTATTACAAAATTTCCTTAAAAACTAATCTTGCCCCTTATTGAACTTCTTTCTGCTGGCACCAATACTGTATAATTTATTAACATTGAAGACTGTCTTTTCAGAGGTGGATTTAAGTTAGATTGTTCCCTAGGCCCATTTGTCTATGCTCCCCGCCTCCCAATATTTTGAAATATGCATATGCATTATAATCATAATAATAAATATAATAAAACTAAGGAAAGCTATTTTATTCTTCGATACATGTTATGTATCACTATGAAACATTTCATATAATAATTAGCTCATATTTAAAAAGTAAAGTAATCTACTGCAATCAAGAAAAAGGTTGCTTTATTTCGTTTCTCCTTTGAATATATGATTAAATATGTGGAATTAAAATTTTTTATTTAAGTATTGACAAACAGACAAATGTTGCATTTATATTTTCAATAAATAATATAGAAATTATGTTTCGTAAATAAACAAGCTGCTATGCTTCATAATATTAACTTAACAGCTTTTTGTTTGTT